>JARHVA010001976.1:1180000-1232500 GCA_037957365.1 Torreya grandis | reverse complement strand
GCCCAATTAATTTCCAATTTATTCAACCAATCTATCTTTTCTTCAATTGCAATTATAGTTTCTTCTATTATTGGGTTAAAGAAATAATATTCCAACTATGATAACTATTTAACTATCAATTTAGGTAATTGACACTAAAAACATTCACATATCTCTCCATAAATATGTTCTTGAATGATTTCCTATATGGTAAGACCAATCCATTTTTATTCTTCTTCTATAAAATTACATATCCTTTGGTCTAGCCATATCTCAATATCTCTTTGCCTTCATAACCAAATTAGCATAATTCAGTATAAAAAGGAGTTTTATGCTCACTAAAACATTGTTATCAGAGGTTCCTAAAGAATGAGAACATGCTAAGGGTGAGGATAGCTATGATATACTTCGTGTGTGTAAAATAATGTATTGTATTAATACAAGATTGTGGATAATATAACATAGTAGGCATTAATTATCTAGCATTATTTAAGAATTAAGAATAACAAGTGTTTCATAAATAGAAATAAAGCATTCAGATTAATTAGACAAAAAGTAACCAAAAATTATACATGGGAATTCACATAAGGAACATAATTAGAAATCACATAGGTAACCATAACCAGATGAATCTCTATTGATCTCTTCAAAAGTGGAACCCTTTTCTTCTTATATATATATATATTCTTCTCTTACTTAGAGCTAAAAGTGGAGTCTATTCATATTATGGCCTATTACAGGTCATGAAGAAAGGACAATAGACTATACAATGACAAAATGAGTACATAATGCATGAATATCAAAAAACTATCCTATGCAACTTTACAATCCAAATTCTTCTACCAACATTATATGATAAAAAAAGGAATCATTTATAGTAATGAATATGAAGGTATCTATTTAAGATGTGTGTCATGTGAAGAAGCTCAAGAGATCCTAGAAAACCTACATCAAAAGATTGGTAGAGACTATCCATCTGACAATACTACAACCCATAAAATACTCCAAATGGATTATTATTTTCAAATGGTCTTTAAGTATGCTCACTTCCACATGAGGACATGCTATGAATGCTAGGTCTTAGGAAAAAGAGAGGTACATGCAACTATGCCTCTACAACTTGTCATTGAAGGTAATTTGTTTACCTAATGGGGCTTGGATTTCATTGGTGTCATAAACCTAAATTATATTGTTGGGAATAATATTGTACTCATGGATACATATTATTTCACTAGATAGATTAAGTTAATAACCAAAAAGAAACCAAGAGCTCAAGATGTGATTAATTTCTTTAAAATATATATTACAACTAAGTTTAACACACCTATTTATTTGGTTTATGATAATGGTGCAACATTTAAATCTTTTGATTTCACTAAATAGGCCCATGATATTTAGAATACAATTAGATCATACACAAATCACTGCTGATAATGGAATGGATTGGCTAAGTTGAATAATAAGAACTTCATAGATGATATAAAAATGTTAGCCATAGATAAACCTAAGGAGTGGCATCTCCTACTAAATATGCACTTTGGGTCAATTGAACTTGATATAAGTAGGCCTTGAAAGCCTCACCATATTTAATATGTTATGGGAAATAACTAGTGTTTCCAATCATGCTAAATATATCAACATATCAATTTATGTAGGAATACATGGAGCCTAAGGAGAGGATAGTGTCTAGATTACTGGATATCATTGAAATGGAAGATTCTAGGGATGAAACATTACAAAACTTCATCAAACATAAGAACATAGTTAAAATATGGTTTTATAAGACAGTGAAATCTAAAGCATTTAGTATTATTACATGGTGCTACTATGGGACAAAGCCCATGAGAAAAAAATGCATGATAAGTTTAAACATCAAATCTCTGAGATCTTTGGTATTAATACATTTTGTTTGAAATATATCCAAATTAAGGATTTGATATATCCAATCAATGGATAGTTTTTGAAGAATTACTTCATGGCTATTCCATCTAGAGAGGTCTATAAGTAGTAACACATGTTCTAGTAGAGGTAGGAGTGGATTGGATTTGCTTTATTAGTTAGCCTTCTTCTTTCGATAATTTGATTTCATTAGAATAATTCAATCTTTCTATAGTCCCTTTTTATTTTAATATTTTACCTTATCTAAGGCTAGTGTTTTTACATTAGGTAGTTTTCCTTTATAGGATAGTTTTATTTTGATTTCATGGCAATCTCAAGTTGGAAAGTTATTTTTTATTGATGTAAAAAGTGTGCATCATGTAAATTTATAATGGTCATTGATGTCAAAGGTCTATTTGGACAAGGTACATTGAGAAGAGTGTGGTCATGAGAGTTGTCATGTGTAAGGTCATTCATGAGAGCAAATAATGTTACCATGAGAGATAATAGTATGGTCATGGAAGAGTGTTTGAAGATAACTGATGTATATAAAAGAAGCATAGTATATGAAGAGGTTTGTACAATTCATTGATGTCATGACATGAATAGTTTCAGGATGATCCATGTGATAGGATGCATTTAAAGGAAAGAGAAAATTTTAAGGCATGAAAGAATTAGAAGGCAAGAAATAATTTGAAGACAAGGGAGAATTTGAAGGCATATAATGTATTATGGTTACATGAAAGTCATGGTTGATGTCAAGGATAATGTCAAAGGTTTTCAAGTGCATAGAAGAGAGATGTTAAGTCATATGATTCTTGGTCATGTGGTTTTATGTCTGTATGAGGCTATGAGAGATTATTGTCATAAAAAGAAATAATGGTTCAATGATATGAGTGTGTTGGGATGACTTATGATTACTTTTTTGTTTTTTGTTGAGGTCATGACA
Source organism: Torreya grandis (assembly GCA_037957365.1). Lineage (NCBI taxonomy): Eukaryota > Viridiplantae > Streptophyta > Pinopsida > Cupressales > Taxaceae > Torreya > Torreya grandis. Next base: position 1,229,694 of record JARHVA010001976.1, on the reverse strand, counting down.
TGGAAGGAATAGTTCAAAGAATTAAGTACATTAGAATCTTGAGTCTAGTCATGGAATGGTATAGGTATGAGCTAGTGGCATGATGAGGTGAGTAAAATTATGTATGTTACAGGCTGTGAAGGCTATTTCAGTATGTATGTGATGAATTAGAACACTCATGAGAGTTTTAGGGTGAGCCTAGAAGGGTAGGACCTTTAGTCTAGGTCTACATATAGACCTATATTGGACCATACCTAGCCTACTAAGGTATCATGATCTATTATCAATGAATTATAAGGATGTATGGAAATTTTTAAGAATGATATAGTATGTATGACATGATAGTGAGGTGTTGAGAGCATGTAAAGAGGCATGAAGGCTAGCTCAAGGCATAATAAGGTATGAAAACTATGGTGTAGAGAGAGAGAGTGTATCCTAATGCAGTATCAATATATATTTACAATGAAATTTTGTGTATGTTAGCATTTAAAAATGTTATTTAAGTTGTTTTATTCATGTGCATGAATTTTTAGGTTCTATTTTAAAGGACAAGGCATGAAAAGTTGGTTAGAGGGCTCTCAAGTATTCAAAAAGAAGAATTCTCAACCTAAGAAGTATTTTATTATGATAATTAGCTCATAAAAACTTTAAATGGGAAAATAATCAGTTAATGGTATATGGGGAAGGGTCCTAGCTCAAAATTTTAGGCATTACTTTTTGGATTAAGGAATTATGCTTTATGAATGATTGTTAAGAGTGGAAACTGGTTTAAACCCTCTTAAAACCATAATAAAGACCTGATGTTGAATATGTTTCTAAAAATTGATTAGTATGAATTTATTTTCTTAGATAATATATAATATATTTTATTTTAATCTCCCAGATACCTCTAAGTGGTATTGGTTAGAGAGAGGAGAGAGAAAATGTTGAGTTATAGGCCTATTTCTGAAGAAGTTTTTGTAGAAGTCAAAAGTTGCATTGGACATAGTAATAAAATGGGTTGAGGAAGAAATTATAGAATCATAATATATGTCCATGAATTTTTATTTATATTTTACACCATTAAAGTATGCTAAACTAGTCATCCAAATTAGCTTGTCACTAAGAAGCCTAATGGTGTAAACAATGAAAAACCTATAGAATAGCGAGAAGTTGAATTGGAATATGTTTTTGTGATAGAATGATGAAACAAAGAGCATAGATAATTTTATCAATAATTTTAAGACATGTTAATTTTTGGTATGATTGTTTAAGGTTAGTGAATATGGTGAAAAGGTTGCTCATAAGTTGACCTATCTAGTTTAGATAAGATCATGAGACTGGTCTAAAAGATCAATATTTTTCATTAGACCATATGATATTCATATTTTAGGGTGGTATATATATCTAATAAGAGAATACAAATGCATAAAAAGTCATTGATAATGTCCATATAGGTTTTGTATGTCTAATTCACCATGATTGTGTTTTAAGGTAATCTAGTAGTTATGAGTGAGTAAGTTGCAGAGGTATTATTAAAGTCTTATCTTCTAACTAGAAGTGTCTAATGCATTTTATGATGACCTTGAGGTCATATATAAATTTTATATATAATTATTTTATCATACTATAGTGGATTAAGTATATTTAAGGTTCAAGTTTGCAACATAGACTTTTGAGGCACATAGGTCTAATAGGATAGTTTATCCTAGAAAAGGTTTCATGGTATCAATGAAAGACACAACTCTAAAAAATAATGGAAGAGGTTAGTAAAGGTATATTTATAATTAATTTAATGTTTTTTTAATTTTTGAATAAATCCATCTAGGCCCAAGATAATCAAGTTTTGGTGTTAAGAGATAGACCTAATACAATTAGGTCTCCATGAGATCTAAAAGTGAAATGACGCCTAATTGAGTCATGTCAAAAAAAGGGAATCAAATATCATTTGATTCATGTCCAAAAAATGTCTTAAGATCTATTATATGGATGAATTAATAGGTTAATGGTGTGTGGCTGACTAAGTGATATATGAACAAGGAATGGTATATATACAAGGTAGTTTCAGGCTTATTTGAGTAAACAAAAGGAAGTGAATGAAATAGAAGATTGAAGAATGGAAAGAGGTCTCATATATAATCATATGGGTGTATATAATTTTTCATGAATATATGACAAGATTTATGTGTATTAAAATCAATGTCCTATTATCTAATCAGTCTTGAAGAGACCTAGTTCAGTGAAGAGGCCTAGAAGGTAGTTTGAGAGGGATAAGAGTGTGAAGAGATAAAGATGTAGTCATAATTTTTTAGTTAAGAAACATAGTGTTTTGAATATGATCAAATATGCCAAGTGGTTGAGTTGGTGCTAAATCATCTAGGGGGTTGGTGCCTCTTTTCAAGTGGGTGTTTGTTAAAGCCTAGTCAAGTAGGTGTTTAGCTATTTGGGGTTGGTATTCCATATGGAGTTGATGATTCACTAAATTTGGTTTTTGTATTATAGTATTGTATTCCATTTGGAAAGATCAATGTTTTTTATGTTTATGTGGAAATTTTTTTATGATTGATAAGATCTATATGTTTATTTTAATGGTTCATTATTACTTAAGAGCAATTGAAAGAAAGGTTTTGAATATTAATTCACCCCCATATTAGTCATGTTGATTACAACATCTAGTTGATTTATCCTGGTATAATCAAATAATAGTTAGGTGTTTTGAATCCAAATCAAATTGAATGGGGTTGCATCTTATATTTTAGAATACTTAATCAAGCTAGGAAATGAGAGAGTTAGTCATGACTATCAGAAACAACTAATGATCCCTTTAGGTATGTAAAATCTACTCCCACAATTCTCTAAAAATTTAGAAATCTATATTTATCCCCTTGGGTCAAATGCACATATAATGATAATACTTGTTTGAGGTAATAACCATTAGCATGGGTAAAAATTGAGAGGGACATTTTGATCAACCAAATTTTACTAAGATCAGATAATGGTGGTCACCTTATTCCCTTTTCTTTTTTTTTTTTTTTTTTTTTTTTTTTTTTTTTTTTTGAGAGAGAGAGAGAGAGAAGGAACACACCATCAATAAGTGAAGTTAGTATGTTGCATGGAATTATTACGAGTCTTTTTTTCATTTCTAATTTAGTCATTTATATTAGTATGGTTCATAGCTGATATTAGGATTACAAAACTAGGGATTCTAGATTCTTGAAAACTCATGAGTATTCACCTCTCTGACTTGCCATTTTTTTGTATTCAATACACCCCACTTTGATTTTTTATTTAAAAACGTGGGACCCCATTTTTATTTATAGAGGAATTATATATTATTTGGGTATGTGTTTGGGTTGGTTATTGTTATTTTTAGAAACTTGATTTTTTGGACATTGAATCATGTTTGGGGTACCTATTTTCCATTGGGAAAGACTTATTGAAACTAATCTATTAATGGAAAATTTGGAATAATTTATATGTATGATTGGTATTCAAATTGGCTTATTCAAAATATTTTATTCAAAGTTATGTATCTGGGTTATTTTATTTAGAAAGTTTTTGTTCAGATAATTTTGGTATTTGGAAACTTTTTAGCTATAAACTATTTGGTGGGGAACTTTATTTATAATTTTATTCGAGATGGCAACTTAGTCTTCGACAATTTTTTTAGATCATTTATTTTGGTCAACATCTTTTTTGTCAATAAAGTTTATTTGGATGCTTTCTCTTTAGAACTTATTATATGACAAATTTACTCCAAAAACTTTAGTCTTCAGATGGATTTCATTCTTAGGATACTTTATCTAAAGCAACTTATTCTTGAATGACAATCTTTATGAAGATTACTTAGTCTTCAGGACCTATGTCTTTGATATATTTTTTTCAAATCCTTTTGTTTGAAAACCATCCCTTTGGTGGCTTTCAAACAAATCATTCTAAATGATTGTCTTTGAAGAGAATTTTTCTCTTCAAAGTATTCCACATGGAATACTAGGCTCACCATATCATATAATTAGGCCTAAAGGTAAAGTTTTACCCCCAAACTAAACCATATAATGACAAATGTAAAAAAAAAGTATTACAATAACACTCGAATGAATAAGCATCCTATGTGGCATGCCCACTAGGCCTAGGAGGTTCAGTTAATATTAAACAAAGGTGAGGAGATCATAGATGTTGGTGATTAATGGTGCATGAAATTTAATGAATTTATTAATATATAACATCAATCCTGACATTGATTTCATCTCATTTGGTTTTTAAGAGCTCAAGTACAAATAGCTATTTACAATTTCAAAAGCCCTAATTACATTGAAAATGACATTTAATTTACATAACAAAGTTATTATACCAAAATTTTCAAAATATTTCATCACACCAACATCAACCAATAATAATGGCATTTTTATCTAGGGTGTATAAGGGAACTTCACCACCATCTACATTTTGAATCAAGGACTCCATAAGATACCTAGATATGATCTTTGGCACAATCGTGTTCAATGATCTCCATAATAATTACTAATATTTATGGGAGTCCATAAATAAAATTAATCCATTCACATTGGATGAAGACATATTAGTAGATGAGAAATAAATTTTAGCTGACTTACTACTATTCAATCACTGGGCACTTTACTATGCAGCCACCCAACCAGAAGTCATGTCATGCATTGACTTATTGTGCGACCTATTTTTTAAGGGAAGAATTGCAAATTATGGATATCTACACTAAATTTAAAATAATAAAATCATTTCCTACATGTCTATAGATTAATTTATGAGGTATTTAAGTCTAGTTATTCTAGATGAGACATTCATTTTACATAGTGTAGTCACTTGGAGGAAAACTAAGAATGTAGATTAAGCAGTAGGGATGTGGCTTATCCCAGGAAAGATGTTCATTATTAAGTAACATACCAATAATATCATCTATATCACCCACTTTATTATGGGAATTAATATTGGTATGGTATTACTAACCAACTCTTTGATAACTCGAGCATTCATTTTTTACATCTAGAATGGGTACCCCTAATGGACCTACTCATTACTTCAAAGCATACTTATGCAGTATAAGAGGTCATTAGTGACTTCCTACATGAATATATTATACATAAAGATAATATGCTCAATTGGGAGTTTATATATGATGTGATACATCCTAGATATAGTCATGGGGCCTTCTTACCAATATAATAGGGTTTTGTGGATTCCTAACCCTAATTATATCAAGAACATAATATGTGACTTATATTCTTTTATTCAAATATATGAATATGTAAGGAACATTTAAAAAAATTATATGACCTCTATCCTTAGGTTTGGATGGTCATTCATGGCCAAGCTTTGGCCAATATTTGAAGGAGAATTACCAGTACACTCATAAACTTAGGTGATTATTAGCTCTACCTAGATTATATAGTCACCATGTCTGGTAGGGATAAGTTAAACCCTTTTTATCTCCCCAAGTTTTTATTAGAAAACATTGAAAAATAAGATATTTACTTATAAATAAAGAATGGTATAGATAAATATCTAAAAATAATTAAGAAATGAACTTTCCATAGATTTCATATCATTATTAGGTGGATGTAGTATACATTCATGAGATATTTCAGAGAAGTTGGGAATGCAAAGAGGGCATATGCATTGGCTAATCTACCCAAAATGGATTGGGATCCCCAAAGGAGATTACAATTCAAGATTCGTAACCTTGACATCCCATACAAACATGAGTAGTTAGACCATGACTTCCCATTCATTAATGCTAAAAATGATGAGGAAGTAAATGAAAGGGATAAAACTATGGGCTTAACTAAAGTCTTATTGACCATTATAAAATTGAATCCATCCCTTACACTCATAAAATATAATTTAAATATCCCACCACAAGGTGGATGGAGATCCTCTAACTTCTTTAGTGGTAGGCCTTATCAACAACTAGTAGAACAAGGTCAAGATCCCTAAAATATATAAAATTTGATGAAAACTCAAAAAGATAAAGAGTAAGTGGTAGGGTAAACATTAACTATTGGATAACATGAAGAAGAGAAATATCCAGAAGAGACACTATTTTTTGCATTATAATAAGAAGACCATACTCCTCCAGTTCAAGCATCTACTATTAAACTAGGGAAATTCAAATAAGAACTAGAAGATCTAACCCTATAAAAAGATAATAAAAATAAGGAAGAGGTGGAGATAATTTTCCTAAACTCTTTTTATAAGGAAGATATGGTATATTTCTATGGTAGATTCAACATCCATAACATCTAATATGACTCTTCCCCCTCTTCCCCAATTAGTGACTACTAGATAGGCCAAGAGGACTACACTATGATATCAAAAAAATCCCAAGGAAGAGAGACCTCAAACCCTATCCACAAAGGTAATTGATGGAGGGGAAAATGTTTAGTTGAAGGTGAGATAATTCAATAGGTGGATGAGGAAGATATACATCAAGCCAAGGTCTTGAACTTGTAAGGATTAAAATCAAAGGTACCCCTTTATGGTGATCAATCTAGTAAGGCTCCTATATTCACTACTCCCTTAGGTTTATCTCCTCTTATGTCATCATTAGTTCACTCTACTATGCCTTCCCTAGTTTTTTATACTTTCATTCCTATGCAATCTATTGGGCTTATTTTCATTTCTCTAACCACTATTCCTGCAATTGCCATTTTTTCTTCTCCAATCACCACTCTTGTAGTCTCCATCCTTGCAACCATTATTACTTCCATACCAATCACCTCTAATCCCACTCTTGTATTTTCCACCTCTACTCCTATATCCACCAACCAAACCATCACTTAAGTGATTTAATCCTCTACCCATTTGGGTTCACCACTACCTTCTTTAGGACTATTTAAACCACAATAGTTGTGGCGACAAAAAGACTCCCCAAGAAGAAACCTATCTATGTTGTTCACCCCATGACACAATTCAATAACATATAATAGTCCAAGATAAGTTGTCTTATAATTCCCAACCCATCCACTAAGCTTGAACCTAAACCTAATAAGGATGTATAGATATAATCCCAACTATTAGATCCATCAAGGGTGACTCTTCCAAATATGCCTAAGGATTTAGAAGAAACAACTTATAAGAGGCCTAATCTAAAGATCACTGAGCTTCCCACTATAAGCTAACTCTTTAAAAAATACATAGCCTCAGTATATAGGGTCAAAAAAATAAATATTGAGGATATCAGTTGTATAGGGCTGATTTTGGAGGAAAGAGAAGAAATTTATTCTCTTTTAAAGAGGTAGGACTTGAAGAAGGGTTAGTTCCCATACATTGAGCACCTCAATTCCTACATGGAGACCCATACTAAAGTAATATTGACCATCCATAAGGGAACATAGATGGCTAGAAAATAAATATAATAAGAGTTGAAAACTCTTAGATAGTAGTAATAGGTGATACAAATTCCCTCTAGTATAGAGGATGATGTATAGAATGCGGCATTAACGTTGTATGAAATTTTGAATACTATTCATTATTTGAGAGTCCAATTTGCACCACATGTAAATTTAATAACAAAATTGTTCAAACTTCTTAGATAAAATTAAAATAAATTGATTTTTTTGGTATTATATAGTTCTAATAGGGTATTCAACCACTTATATCTAATGACCCATTTGGAGGTAGCTAATGTACTGAATTTAGCTATCATTAGAACTCAGGAGGCCTAGGATTGGGTGTCTGATTTTGAATATTTAGTGAATAGGATTATATAATAGGAAAACCAAACAACATGAATTTTGGATGAAATTGAATTAAAAGGATCTCAAGATAAGAATGGATAGATGGTATCTTAGACCATTTTTTATCAAATGATTCGACAAGTTTCAAATAGTTTTACATATATTTTATAAGGATTGATCCTAGAGGACATTGAAGTAAAGATGAGAAAAATAAGGAATAAGGAAATATAAGTGGAGGTCTTTCAAGTTATCTTCTGAGCCACCAAAAAATAATATGCAAGGCCAATAAAAGGGACATATAGGGTATCTATACCTCATCTCCTTGATATGAACTTAATTCAGACATAACATGCTAAATCATACAAATATTGTTGAGAATGTGTTCTAAGGTATGCATGGATTTATCATTAATGCCATGATAGTTTCATTGATGTCATTATGAGTTATCTATGATGTTATTTAGGTTTATTTCATGAGTCATGTAATTGAAACACCTATTATGAAGGTATAGGCTTGGTTGCATGATGAGGTGAGTTATCTGAGGATTGTGAGAAGAATATTGGTAGTGTGTGAGCATGGTATGAGGTTTTATGGCATGAGTATGAGGTTTTGAGAGAATTCTAAGAGGTTTCAAAGTGAAGTTAAGGTCTCTCAAGTTATAGAATGAGGTGTTGCAAACTCAATAGGGTTTTTCTTGTGCTTGTTGACACATGCAACATTTGCATGAGGATCTAAAAGTTCATGGTATTTATGGAAGGGTCCCAGATCAATGTTCCTATCATTAGTTTTTAGGTTGAGGGCCTAAGCTTTATGAATAATTGTTAAGAGTGGAAGGCAGTCTAATACTTCTTAGAACCCTAATAATGAATTGATGTTGGAGTTTTTGTTTTTGGGTGATAGAGTGGATTGGTATGACTAGTCTATTTATTGTAAGTTGTAGTGGAATATCTCAAAATTTTATAGTTAGGATTGAATGTTCATAAGAGTGAGTATAGATACAAGAAGTACCTTATTTTTCAAATTTTTAATGTAGTAGGCATGGTTGAATAGTTCAAATCATGAAAGTGATTAGAGGATGATGTGTGAGACTTGTATTTTGTGTCCATGTAAGTTTATTATTTGTTATAGTGATTCAAGTGTGAAAATTTGATGTTGCAATATGGTCATTAATTAGTAGGTCTAGTGAGGTAGATAATGATAAAAACTATCCAAAAGTGGGAATGAGATTATGGATGTGTTTCCATAGATTAGGGATGGATCCAATTAAATTGGATTTTTATTCAAGAAATTTAAAACATATCCATATTAGATATAATATTTGTATATGTTCATGTATGATATAAATTTGTTCTCAAACTGTCCTATCTAACATAAAAAGGTCTCTATACGATGAATCTATGGGATTGGTCTAATAAGACTAATATTTATATTTGAGCCTATAATATATTTATTTTGAGTTTATGTAAGGATGATTAAGTATCGTATAAACCCACTATAAGTTCATGATAGTGATTTTATAGGTGTTCTAAGTCATTATTTTTAGGACTATGTTTTGATGTCTTTGACAGTTTTGAGTAGTCTTCTAGCAGAGATGAGTTTGAGGTTATTTCTCATAGTTGAATATTTTAATGCATATGAATATTTTATTAAGGTATATAAGGTTATTATGAGTTAATTTATAATCATTAAATGATTTTTTTACAAATTTTGGTGGTCAAATCATCATTACTGAGTTTTGATCTAGTTGGCAATTTTGAGTGGTCATGTTATAAGAGTGAGTTAGAGGCTTTAATCCATGTGTTTAAATTTTCCAAGAACATGGTGATGAATATAAGTTAATTTAGTATATATACATGTTACTAGTTTTATATTTTTTTGATAAAATTGGTTGTGTGCTTTAGTTTTGATTGGTAGATTTTCTGGTAGTAAGAAGGCCTAATTATGAGTAGGCCTAATAGTGTGGTTCAAGGAGGGAAATGAGATAAATGGTGTTGGGGATCTAAGATGAGATTATCAAGGGTATAATTAAAGTGTGTTTTAATTTTTTTTTCCATTTTTTTAGACTCAATATTCTCCAAGGTGGTCAAGATGAAATGTGTGCTTTGAGAAGGCCTAATTACATTAGGTCTCTATTAAGCCTAATGGTGGTTTTGGTCCTTATGAGTGGTGTCATACATATTTAATGGTTTTTTATCTTATGAAACATTTTTATTGATCTATTATTAGGTTTATACAAGTATGGATATGTTTGTGGATGACCAACGTATGTGAAATCAAGAGCCAAGTATAAGAAGAAGATCTAATAGGTTTAATTAATCTAGAAAGAATATTTATGTGATGAATGAAATATAAGTTTCAAAACTAGGTATAGGGATTTAAGAAAATTATATAGGTTTTTTAATATGTCATTAGGTTATAATATTAATTATAAATATGATGATCAAGGTCATATGACCTAAATCTTTCAAGAAGAGGGCTAGTTGAGCGAAGAGGCCTAATAGGTTATTTGAGAGAGATAGAAAAGTGTGAAGAGAAAAAGAAGGTGATAATCATCATTTGATTGAGAAATAGGTGTCCAAATGTGATATTAGGTTCTAGGTGGCTGAGTCATCTATGGGGTTGGTTCCTCCTTGTAAGTTGGTTCTTGTTAAAGGCCTAGTTGAGTTGGTGCTTGACTAGTGAGGGGTTGGTACTCATTGTGGGGTTCATGACTCACTAAATCTTGATTAATTTATTATATGACTATAAATAATTTTTTTATTAAGTATTTTTAATCCCAAATGATGATTTCACACATATCTCCTATGTTCATATGTTGTATACTTATATTGATGCTTATTTATGCATTGTTTGATATATGTGCTTGAATAAATGCTAATTGAAATTGAATGATTATTTTCAGGTAACCCATTCACCCTCCCCCCCATTAGTATCTATGATTCAAAAAATTGGTATTATAATAATTTCCTTGTTTAGGCCTACTAACCTAAGGGAGATATTTGAAGCATAGGTATGGATTGTGACAACGAAAATATTTATTATGATTGTAAGGAAGATCTATCCATAGTCATTGAAACATCTTGTAAATATTGTTAAAAATATAAGAATCATATGTAATAATGAACACAAATTATAATTAAAGTAAATTATTTAGAGGCACAATTAGAGAAAGATATAATCAAGATGAAGACATATCAAAACTTTGAGGAGAGTATTGGAAAGCTTAACAATGTTTTGAATAATAAAAGGTCCTATCATGATAAGAGAGGTTTTGGTTTTAAATAATAATAAAAGGAGTTTAAGGATATTTATTTTCCAAAATTCAATGATCTATCAAGAAGTGATAATGTTGGTAGAATAGAGACCTATGCAGAAGTGGTCAAGTTTGAACTCAATCATCAATAACCCAAGAAGGGTTTTGTTCCATAAAAGGATATCAAAGGTAGAGGTGTATCATCTAATGATAATAAAAATACAAATGAGTTTAGATATTAAAATTATGTGGATTATTTTACTAGTTATTAATTCTTATGTCATCAATTTGGATAAGAGTTGTAGATTGTAAATGGAGAAGTAGAATCTTTTTTTATAACTACAACCAAAGAGGACATATTACAAGAGATTGAAAGATAATATCTATGAGGAATACCATTAAATTTAAGAAGGTATGTAGTCATGGTACTTAATAATGAATCAATAAAGTAGAACCTATGGGTAAGATGAAGGATAAGTAGGAATCTAGAGGAGAACAATCTATTATATCTCAAACTACCTTTCTTACTTAGAATGAAGATTTGAAGTAGTACATAGATAGTGGATGTTCAAGTCACATGACTAAATATTAGATCAAATTCATCAATTTAAATAATAATTCCATAAGATTAGTGAGGTTTGGAGATAACACATCTACTAATATAGTTGGTAAAGGTGCCTTGAGCTTGGATAATGAGAAGACCATGACAAAAAATGTATTGTATGTAGATGGCTTGAAACACAACTTGTTGAGTGTAATTCAAATGTTCCCCAAGGATATACCTTAAGTTTTCATGATAAAGGATGTGAGATAAGGTGAGAAAAATTAGGTAGGTTGATTGCCAAAGTAAAGATAACTAAGAATAATCTATATGTATTGAATGAGATAACAAAAGAGAAGTGATTCATGAGAAAGGTAGATGAAATTTAGCTAGGGAATAAGAGGTAAGGTCATCTAAAATTTGAAAATATAGTCAAGATCATGTCTAAGGGGTCCTAAATAACATGGACAAAATTTCCAAACCTACAATACTCTTTGAAAGGAATGTAAAAATGATAAGTATACTAGGAGGAGAGTCAAGTATAAATAATACTCTACTACTGTACCTTTATAAATAATTTATACTAATATATGTTGTCTTATAAGGATTCAAAATATTCAAGGTGACAACTACTTCATGTTTCTTATAGATGATTTCACAAGAATGACTTGGGTAATATTCTTGAAAGAGAAGTTATAAGTTCTAGGTAAGTTAAAAACACTCAAGGATTTGGTTGAAAATGAGATGAATGTGAAGATAAAGATCCTTAGTTACGATAAAGGAGGAGAGTTTTGGTCAAATGATTTTTATTAGTTTTATGAGATCAATGGAATAAGAAGACATTTCTCAGCTACCAAAACACCTCAATAGAATGGGGTAGTTGAAGGAAAGAATAGAATAGTTCAATAAATGTAAAGGACAATGTTGAATGAGTTAGAGCTATCTAATGTATATTGGAGAGAAGTTATGGGTACTATAATTTACACTTTAAATAAGGGATAGTTTAGGATCTCTATGATAAGACTCCATATGAATTATGGAATGGTAGACCTACTAGTGTTAAACACTTTAAGGAGTTTGGAAGTAAGTGTTATATAAAGAGAGATAAGGAGGACTTATGCAAGTTTGAATCAAGGTCTGATGAAGGTACTTTCTTTGGATATTCATTAGTTAGTATTACCTATAGATGCTACAACAAGATGTTGTAAAATATATTAGAGAGAATATATGTGAATATTAATGAGACAAAGAAATCATATTCTCAGTCAAAGAATGATGAAGGAACAATATAGATAGATGAGGATGAATAATAAATTTAGAAGTTAAAGGACTCAAAACTTCCTTCTAGGAAGACTCAAAAGGATCATCCTGAATCTCGAATCATTGGTAACAAGAATGTAGGTATACAAACAAGAAGAAGAATGGTGAGTAATGTTAATCAAGTGAATAATACTTTACTATCTGAATTTTATACTAAAAGCTACATATAATCAAGTGAAGATAGGTTTTGGATAGATTCCATGAATGATGAGTTAAATAAAATTTAAAAGAATGAGACTTGGGAGTTAGTACCTAGGTCTAAAGACAAAAATATCATTGGTACAAAATGGGTGTTTAGAAACAAGTTGAATGAGAGTGGATAAGTCACTAGAAACAAGGATAGACTAGTATGAAATGGATATACTCAAGTAGAAGGAGTGGACTTTGAGGAAACCTTTTCTCCAGTATTAATTTTAGAGTCTATTAGGATGTTTATTTCCTATGCATATTTCAAAGGATTAAAAGTATAATAGATAGATGTCAAGGTAGCATTCTTAAATGGGAACTTGGAGGAAGAAGTGTACATTGAGAAACTTGAGGGTTTTTTATTGACTGATAACAAGGACTATGTTTTTAGGCTGAAGATGGATCTCTATGGTCTAAAATAAGCCCTTAGAGCTTGGTATAATAGACTATACAAGTATCTTTTGGACCAAGGTTTCAAGAGAGGAGTTTTAGATAATAACATGCATATCAATACCAAAAATGACCATCAATTGATAGTGGTGGTCTATGTGGATGATATAATCTTTGGAGGAAATAGTGATAATATGTCTAAGGCCTTTTTAGAGGTGATGAATTCATAATTTTAAATGTCTATGCTTGGATAACTATCTTTCTTTTTTGGGATTCAAACTAGTTAATCTAAAAAAGGAATATTTATTTCATAGGTCAAGTATATAAAAGAGATGTTAAATAAGTTTGAAATGGAAGATCACAAGGCTTCAAGTACACCTATGGTTCCAAGATGTAATCCAAGCAAGGAGGATGAATCTTCAAGAGTTAATCATAAAAAATATAGATCAATGATTGGGAGTTTGTTATATACTACTACCTTTAGACTTGACATCATGTAAACAATAGGTCTTGTGGGAATTTTTCAAGAAAATCCTAAGTAAATTCATATACAAGTAGTCAAGAGGATACTTAGGTATCTCAATAAAACTATAGAGTATGGATTGTGGTACCCAAGGAGCAAGAGGTTTGATCTAGTAGCCTATATCAATGTAAACTAGGCTACGAGTCTAGATGATAAAAATAGTACTAATGGTAGAACCTTCTTCTTAGCTAAGTGTCTAGTTTCATTTATAAGTAATAAATAAACATAAGTGGATTTATCTACTTGTGTGGTTAATTAAATTTTAGTAGCTTCATGTTGCACTCAGGTGCTATGGATGAGACAAACCTTAAGAGACTACAAAGTGGAGGTGGATGGTCCTAAACCTATTTTTGTGATAATACTAGTACCATAAGCATTTCAAATAATATTATCATGTATTAAAGGACCAGGTACATTCTTATCAAGTATCATTTCTTAATATAACAAGTGAATAAAGTATTAATATTGAATTTATGTCTACCAAGGATCATATTGAAGATATCTTAACTAAGCCTCTTCTAAAGGATACTTTTGAACATCTGAGATAGGAATTGGGTGTGATTCTTGATCCTATCAGTCACTAATAAAGTAAAGTTATTAGGGGGAGATAATAATGAGGTTATTTATCTCCAATGTTATGAAAGAATTTCAAAATCTATGAGGTCAAAGAGGGAGTGATACCAGTTTGTCAAGAAGATGATGTTTGAGGTATGCATTGAGATAGGGGAACTTGTTGATATGATATTTTATTCTTGTTTATTGAATTGTTTTACAAGTAATTTTTTGTAATTAATTTCAAAGGGGGATATTTATCTATATGAGGGAGATGTATCCCTATGAAAGAATCTTGTTTAAATAGTTTCCATTAATGAGTGGTTTTCATCAATGACAAAGGGGGAGACTATTGAGAATGTGTTATAAGGTATGCATAGAGTTTTCATTGACGTCAAAAAAGTGTTAGAGGTATAATCAATAAGGAGGGGGGGCTTAATCCATGATGTAATACAATTTTAACTTTAATTAAAACCATTTCAATCCTTAATCAATCGTCATAATCATTCATAAAGCATACAAGTCATTCATAATAATGAATCAAAAAGATGATGTTAGATCAAACACACAACAAATGAATTACATGGGAAAACCTCATGGGGAATAAAACCCACTCTCAATAATTCAAACACATGGACTAATTTTCATATAAATTGATCACAAACATGAGAACTTTTAGTTAAGTACCCACTTCACAAGGAGGACCCATCTCTAAACATGAACAAGCACCAACTTATTCTAGATGTTGAGCACCCACACAACACCTATGAAACCAATATCTCTATAACTTTGATTGTCTTTTAATATTATGGATAAATAATCTATAAAACATATTTTTCAATCCTTCACACTCTCTAAAAATTTCACACATAAGTAATGCATCCAAAACACCCTTTTGGATCACTCTAGACCTCTTCGCTCATATTCAATCTTCAGTCCTACAAGTACACTATTATGACATCAGACATATTACATACAAGTCATACATACACTCCTAAACCTGATATTATCCTCAATTCATTCATTATACACACTCCCTTTTTTCTTTCTTTGCTTCACTACTTAACTCTTCACATATCAACTCAAATAAACTATAGAAACCATCATCTTTAATTTCACTCTTTATAGAGCCTTTATGAATATCATATTCTTGGTTAGCCATTATAATTTCATTAAACCTTAAGTATTTTATCATACTAATACATATATTGATACCACCCTCATAGGTCAACCATAACATCCATGGGTTAACCTTAATCAACCACTTCTTTCAATTAGGCCTTAATAGCCCTTATAGGTCTCATGGAGACCTATTCACTATTTTATCACTTCATCAAGAAAATTAGAAACAAAATACCACTTCTAAATTCATATTCAACTATAAAATAGCTTTAATAGACCTTCAACTTATTACATCCATCACTACACTCCTTTATATATGTAGAATTTACTCAAACATTAGTTTTGTACATAAGAACACAATGAATGAACAAATAATCAACTTATAAGAATTTATTCATATTTAATATGGATTATTAAAACCTCTAAAATACACATATATTATTATTATGGATTCTAAAATACTCTATAATAGCTAAATCACCTTGAATCATCCAAAAACTCATCAATACAAACTCAAACATCCTTCTCGGGTTACTTATAGATGATGGTCAAACACATAGTCAAATTTAAAGTTAAATAAATTAAATTATATATATATTAAAACCTTATAAACAATATTTATATATGTGCCTTGGATTCTTTTAATTTTTTTATTTTTATGCCACTATCAAATATATCATATATCAAAAGTAATAGCTCAAATACTATAGACTGGTTTTCATTTGTTAATTTAAATTCCAATGATCACTGTGTAAAGAAAAAGCTTCAAGCACATGTCACCATCTCTTGCCTTATGAAAAATTTATCAAATAAGCTTCATTTTTCTCCTCACAAGTCACCTAGTCTTTACCTTCAATCACTGACCATAGATCTTTGATCTGTGATACTGAGATTGGGACACTTGACAGTCCTATGTGCCTTTTATGGACCCTTTGTATTAGACTCTATGCACTTATGCCACTTGGTAGTCCCATGTGAAATTTTATGATCATTTGACTTATTTTTCTCATTCTCACCATTAGATATCCATATATGATTAAATGTGCATTGTTATATCTTCATCTATATGATCACTTACATGTCATTGATCTTTGATCTAATCAAGATAGATTTTGACACTTAACAACATTGAATTCACCCTCAATAGAAACTATTTCTCAAGACTTGAACTTGATAATCTTTGGCACATCATAGTCTATTAGATCAACTTTGCCTAAGTATGGAAAACACTATAATCTACTTGGAAGGCTAAATTTACTCTTAAATGTCTTTTTCTAGATACCATATCAAGGCCTAAAATTTTAACCACATGATCTAGGAATAAATATAAACAAACCCATGTGACCACTTTCTTCTGACACCTTCACATGTGTGAGTTATGATGTCATAAATTTTATCACTCAACCTAAGTTGTCAAGATGAGTAGGAGAACATAAATATTCACATGACTACTCTGATGAATTGTTTTCACTTTCACAAGCACTAAAATCATTCTTGACACCCCATATAGCCTCTGAAACATGATCACATTACCAACCACATCCACATGCTAGATACAACATGATAATCCTAAAACATTACTTACCTTGCCTAGCCTTCTTGAAATCAATGATACTGATCATTCTATGACATCACCACTTTGTCATTAATCTTGACATAAATTCACACATGATATCAATCCTTTGACATTAATGAAAACACATATTCTAACAATCTCCCACTTTGTAATTGATGGAAACCTCTTCTTTTCCTTCTCCCCCTTGCCATAAATGACAAATTAGACATATTCTCCTCTTAGATTCAATTAAATGCTCCTCTGATATTAGGACTTGACCAATTAAAAAACTCTCCCTTACATTATTCTCATATAATATAACCTATTTAGAAACCATATTCAACCATACAAGCTCCTTGGAAATGAAACATCTCACACATGCTCCCGCTTCGACACAATGACAAAATGGGCACCAAATGATCTTGAGGAACTGAAAAGACTTCAAGCCAACAAGAGGAAAAGACCACCTTAGAGAGATGATACAAATTCCCCCTAACAATGTACATACCAGTATTTAACAGATCTTCATAGTCTTGCTCATTGACAACACACCATCTTGACCATACCCTTAGGCTCCTCCCTAACACCTTTAGACCATTTCCAACCATTGGATAAAGATTATGAACTTATTTCTCCCACTTAACCAAATACCATATAATGATTCATAGATAAGGATATGACTCCCAAGCTTTGTCTAAAATATTCAAATGTTGCCTTTGTCAATGATTTAGTCATAATATTTGTAAGTTGTTCTTTTATAGGCACATAATCCAAATTAACACTTTAATTACTAGCTCGTTCTATCAGGAAATGATATCTAATAGGAATGTGTTTAGTTTTTCAATGCATAACATGATTCTTGGAGATACTAATTACACTAATATTGTCATAATAGATAGGACACTATTTTGTCTAACCTTATAGTCTTCCAAAGTTTGTTTCATCCATATTACCTAAGTATAATAGGAAGTAGAATCTCTATAATTAGCTTTTATAGTTGAAATAGATATATAGGATTCCTTCTTACTTAGCCAAGACATCAAGCATTCACCTAGGAATAAAACACCACCACTGGTAATCCTCCTAACATTTACGCATCCTATCAAATCTGCATCAATGTATGTTTATAGAGTGAATTCTTTACTCCTAGGGTACCATAAACCATACTCTATTGTGCTCTTGAGATACGTCAAGATCATTTTAATTGCTTTCAAGTGAGATTATAAAAGATCAGCTTGAAATCTTCCTATAAGGCCTACTACTTGTATGATAGCAAGCTTAGATGCATTATAATATAACAGACTTACAATCATGGATCTATGCAAAGTTTGATAAACTTTTGGTGAGTCACCTTGTTTAATTAACTTACACCATATGATCCTAAGAGTACTCATTGGCTTACAATCCAACATGTCAAACTTCCTTAGCATATCCTTGATGTATTTATCTTGTGAAATGAATATCCCTACATCAAGTTAGTTAATTTATAATCCTAAGAAGAAGGAATTTATCCTCACATTAACATTTCAAACTTAGCCTTCATAGAATATACAAATTCTCTACTCATGTTGTCATTATTAGAACCAAAAACTATGTCATCAACATAAAATAAAACTAATAATTGATGAGTCCCATCTATATTAATGTATAAATTACTATCAACTACCCATATTTTGAATACTTGACTCAATAGATACTTGTCTAATCTATCATACCATGATTTAGGGGCTTGTTTAATACCATATAAAGTATTTTTTAGTTTACAAACATAGTCTTGATTACTTGTCATGGAAAAACCTTCAGGTAGATCAATGTAAACTTCTTAATCTAAGTTGTCATTTAAAATGCATATTTAACATCCATTTAGTAAACTTTGAAACCCTTAAAGCTTCCATAAGATAATAAGAGTCTAATTGCTTCCATTCTTGCCATAGGACCAATTATATCATCAAAATATATCCCTTCAATTTGATTATATCTTTTACATATTATTCTATCCTTATTTATTGTGACCTATCATTTCTCATTCATCTTATTTATAAATACCCACTTGGTTCCTATCACATTTTGGTTAATTGGCCTTGGAACCAAATCCCATGTTTCATTCTCTACTATTTTATCAAGTTATTCATGTATTACACATGTCTAATTTTCATCTTTTTAGATTCTAAGAATGTTTTAGGTTCAACCTTGGATAATAGAGTTATGTTTGATTTATTCTAATTGACCAACATTCTTTTTGTAGTCTGTAGAGTAGTATTCACATTTCCAATAACTTGGAAAATAGGATGATCCTTCTATATTCTTCTAGAAGGAGTTTTAGTTTCCTACCTTACCTCTTCCTCTTCATCATATGATTGATCTAGTATGCCATCATTTTTTGAGTTAAGATTATCAATAGTGTCATTTATCTATAAGCTAGGCTTATTGATGTCACCTACTTTTTGAAATATTACATTAGACATTTCAACAAATTTATGGAATATTTTATTGAAACATATGTAAGCAAAACTTATGGAAGAATAACCTAAGAACATGCCTTCATCAGACCTTGAGTCAAATTTACCAATATTTTTTTCATATTTATTTATAAAACACTTGCTCCCAAATACTTTAAAGTATTTGAAATTGGCTACCCTATTCTTCTATAGATCATATGGAGTCTTATATCCATTTTTCCTAACTTGGCATCTATTTAAGACGTAAACTAATGTATTAACAACCTCTTCCCAAAAACCATTTGATAGTTTGGAATCTTGAAGCATGGTTCTACTCATCTCTTGGATAGTTTTATTTTTCCTTTCAAATCTCCCATTCTATTAGGGTGACCTAGTAGTAGAACATTGTCTTCTAATTCCTTGTTCTTCACAAAATTCATAAAATATATAAGAAAAAATTCTCCTCCTTTATATGATCTCATACACTTGATTCTTGATCCTTTTTAATTTTCAATAAGAGTTTTGAATGCCTTAAACTTTGAAAAAGCTTCTTATTTCTCTTTAAGGAAATATATCCAAATCATCCTAGTGAATTCATAAATTATTAGCATGAATTAACTATTACCTTGTATGACTTGAGTTCTTGTAGGTACACATAGAATAGTGTGGATTAACTCTAATGGAACTTTTGTGGAATTATCCTTAGATTTGTATCTTCTTTTGGTTTTATTTTGATGAAGGCATGTCTTAAAATGAGTATGAAAAATCTTTATGATTTTAGGCATATTCCTTACTAAACCTTTTAAATTGATCCTTACTAAATTGTCAAAGTTCAAATGTCCAAGTCTTCTATGCCAAATCCAACTTTCGTCAAATTGTTTCATGAAGAACTCATATCTATTAGATTTATAGAATACATACAAGTTGTTTTCTACCTTATGTATATTTAAAACTAATTTTATAGACTTGTCTCTTCTCACTTCACACCCTTTGTCATGAAAATTTAGATTATTTCCTTTTTTACACATTTGGCTATCACTTAGAATATTGTGTTTCAAACCTCCTATGTATAGAACATTTTTAGTTCTAATGCGATCATTATCCAAGCTTATAGAACCTTTCCAAACTATGTTAGAAGAATAATTGTCGCCAAATCTTATTGATCCTGAATTATGCTTCTTGAGAGAGATAAAATTACTCTTGTCCTTTTTCATATGACTTGAACACCCACTATCTATGTACCATTTTCTCTTTTCATCTTCTTGAGTATGCAAGATAGTTTTAACAAACATTGATTCTTATTTTGGTGAACTATCTAAATATTTTTTATTATTTTATTAATTATTGGATTTGTCTTTCTTGAACCATTTGATGGTGTAAATGACTTGAATTTCCTTTTTCCAAAAGTCTCTCTTGTAATACTTGGCTATATGTCCCTGTCAATTATAGTTATAACATATAACCTTATTTATTATATGTTGACACAAGAAATTGCACCCTTTGATAAGAAGTCAAACTCATGTCTTCTCCTCACAACATGGAAACTCCCCTCTCGCCTGTGGGATTGGCAAAGCTAGAGGGGAGAGTCTCTAGATAAGGGCTAGATCCCTTTGATGTATCATGTTTGTTTCAACAAGTGCAAAACACACACACACACACACACACACACACACACACACACACACACACACACACACACACACACACACAGGTATAAATTGGGGGGGGTGAAAAGGGAAAAGAGAATGAAGGAAAACAAACCTACTCTAAAGAGGTGATACACCAAAATGAAATTACCTTCTCACATCCACACTCAATATTAGACAAAACAACATACATACACTTGAACTTGACAGAAAGACTAGGCTGTAGGAAAATGGCAGGGAGTTTATTATGAAAACATAAAAATAGGGACTCACCAATATGCTATGAAATACATATTGTAAATGACTTATTATGTTCTATACTTCCAAATAGAGCTCTTCTCCTATCAACTGTAGAAAATGGTGCTTTGTAGATAACTGGTGTGTTGGGGTTGAACCTGTGAGAGCATCAAAAGATAATGACTAAACACAAATCAAGCACTCAGGAAATACATAGAATATCTATCCAAGAAGAGGTAAAAATTGCTTTTATTTGATTCAGGTGGAAATTTCAGCAGGGTTGTGCCTTGTAAAATTGTGAAAAGATTGTTACAAAATGACCTATTCACCATGTTATATGGAAAAGCCCAGGAAGCTCATTTTGGCACTCTTTGCTTGTAAGTGGGCTATCGTGTCCCTCATTAAGAAGAAGAAAACACTATTACTGACATCATCCTTCTAGAAGGGACCTACTGGAACCATGCTTGTCACTTTGTCCTTTCTCCATTTTGTCTTATCTAGCTCATTCGGCCCCTGGGGCAAACTTCCTGGCAGGTCACTGCATTTTGAGCTCCTTCTGGTTAGCACTTTCTTTCCCTTTTAAAAAAAATGGCTATCCTCTTTTGTTAAACTTGACATCCTCTTAAGACATCCTCAGTCTTTGTTGGCTTCTTCTACAGCTTGCTTGAGTCTTAGCATCCTCTCGAGCAGCACCTTTATCTTGTATACTTCAGTGGGTCATTGGATGGTCTCTCAAGTCCATTTAATCCTTCAGACAGTCCTTTGCTAGCCTTCACTTATTTTCCTTCCCTGTGGGCACCCTTTTGCTTTTGGGCAGGTCCCTGTTTACCTCAGACTGTATGTCGGGCCTTTGACTGTTTTCGTGGACCTTTGTCGGGCTCCCACGGGGTTTGTGTCTGTAGACAATTTCCCCAAAGACTTTTGTTTGTAGATGTTTTTCCATGGACAACAAGTCCATGAAAATTATGTTCGTGCTTTGCCTTAGTGTTAAGCTATACCTGCCCCTTTGCTTTGTGTTAAGCCATCCCTAAAGGAATTCAGGACTTGGTTAAATTCATGGAACTCTAAACAATGATGGGACCTACCTAGTCCTTTCAATTGGAGTGTCTGCCCTCCATAAGGATATGAACTTGGACTAGGCTGATGAACCAAGGCTGAAATAATGAACCAGGCCACTGAACCAAAGTGCCAGGCCAATGAACTTTGAAGAAGATAAAACAAATGTTGATAAACCAACTAGTTAAACCAAATGACTAAACCAATCATGTTGAACCAAGTAGAGAACCACTAGTATTGAACTTGTGTAACTCGGAAATGACTTTTTTGAATAACAAATGGGAAAAGGTGACCACGATTTTGCTTGTGGACAAAATTGGTCAACAAATTGGTGACTCACAAGGGAAGCATGCCTACTATGCTTAGAACCTAGCTGCCTTGAAAATCCATTAGGTGTGGAGTCAGATGTAGCTATAATGAAAGTTAGCAACAGCCCTAAAGATCCAAGAATCAAACACGAAGCTTTACCCCACATGTAAAGGGAAACACACAAAGCTAAAAAACACTACCTATGTAAACAACACTTAGGGAAAATAGGAAAACAACTAAAAATAAAATATTATATATAGCTAACAAGGAATATTCACCTCCCTCCTAGATTGAAAGGAAAATTTCTCAAGTCCCCTTCTTAGCGAGAAGACTTATGGTGCCAAGCAAATAGCTGAATGAAAAAGAGAGTTGGTGACTTGCTCCTCTTGCATGTCACCTGAATTGGCTCATATCTAAGTGGATCAAAATCAAGCATGCTTCTGACATATATGTATTCTACTTGTCCTTAGAAACCTATTAAATGTTGATCCTTCATATTAGTTCTCCACACCAAGAAATCAATAGCTGTTGGCTCATCACCAAAAGCCCTTTGATCTTCACATTCCTTCTACAATGTATCATGGTCTAGCTTGTTTTCTTCTATCTCATTGAAAATCCTATCAGACTCATCCTCTACTTCCTCTTGGCCTTCTTGAATAAGGGTGACTATGGTGATGTCTGAAATGGACTCACAAAATGATTGTTCATCCCATAGAACATCACCTCTTTCTTCAAAACTCTCTTCTTTAAGGCATTCCTCTAGGAAGATACACCTCTCTTTTTCCTCTTCACTGATCAAAATTTCTAGATTTTCAAAAATATCCTCCTGATCCTCCTCTAACTTAGGATCTTCAATGTAGATGTCCTCATCATCAAAACAGCAAGGAAGTTCATCAAACAGAGGGGAAGAGATTTCACCATGCTTTTGTTCTTCCTTGTATTGCTGGAACATTTACATATATGCAAGACCTGCATCTTCTCCATTGCTGATAAGGTCTTCACAAGGAGCATCAATGATGATTCCATCTTCGTTGTCACTCATGATAGCCTCCTGAAGAACTGTAGATTAGATCTTCTACTCCTCACTCACCTCTTGTTGAACAGGTTCTTCCTTGAGAAGAGGTGAAGTGGAGAAAACATGTGGAAGAGGAGGTAGGCCTTGAGCTAGAATTGAATGATTCTCCTCCTTCCATTTGATCAGGACTTCATCAATATTAGGTACAATTGGATAACTCTCTTGGAAATGTGTAGGTAAGGTGTGTTTAGACAAATAATGTGTTGTTTGGTCTGAACCGTCCATTACACATTGGCTGAGGAATTTCTCTCTAGATTCCAACTCTGCTATTCTCCTAGCTAGATCTTCTTGGAAAAGCTTTTCCTGGAGGTCTCCAGCATCATCATCAATAGGCACAACTTTAGCTTCTTCAAGGTTTTGAGAAAAACCTTGCTTCTCTTCCATTCTGCCCCATGATTCTACTATTTTCCCCTAGTTCAAGATCTCTGAATTAGAATTTTTCTCCTGTGAATAGGCAACAACTTTGTTTTCTCCAAGGTCTTGGGGTTCTTCCACAAGGTCTAGAAATTTTATCTCTCTTTCAAGGAGCAACTTCACCCTAGCCTCTAAATCTTCAATTTGTTTGGCTAGGTTGTCCTGAAAGAGTCTTTCTTGGAGGTCACCATCATGATCCTCTCCAAAGCTCAGAGCTGGTTCCTGGCATTCCTTCCTCCAACTCAGAATATGCATATCACATTGAAAAGCTTGGGGAGGGTGAGGAATGTAAGGAAGAGACTATTGGTGCATTATAGGAGTCTTTTGAAGAGGGACATGTTGGGTGGTGGTTCTCTTCTCAATGGAGAATTCATGATTTAAGGAGTTCAAAAGGTTCATCTCCTTAGGAGGTTGCTCTAATGTCTTCCGGTGTTAGAAAGCCAAGTGCATGAGATTGAGAGTGAATGCATTTGATGAGCTGGAATGAGCAAGTGCAATCTGATAGAAAGGATTTGGTGTAAAAGAGGGGATTTTCTTCAGATTAGGAGGGGATGCATAAGGCTGACTACCTTGAATAAATGGATTTCTCCATTTTTTTGCCTCCCCCACAATGGGTTGCAAGGCCTGTGCTTGCCAAAACAAGCACTCCTCTTTATACATCAGCTCCTACTGATATCTATACTAATATTCTATTGTGTTAATCTCCATTATCTACCTCTCAAACTCCAACACCATTTCCCTTATAGTTGTAAGGTAACTAGGAGAGTTGCTTGAGGGGATTACATAATTATCTGGAGCCTGATTATATTCATGTGAAGGAAAACAAAACCCATGATTTTGAGCAAAGGAATTATACATACAATAAATGATTTCTAATGGCACTAGGCTGCTTAACTAGTAGATTAACTTAGAGTCACTAGATGTTGAAGATATTTGATTTGTTGTAACAGGACCAGCATTAATCCTAAAACTTTACTACATTTCAAAATTGAAGTCCCATCAAGCATGCCAAAACTATTGACATAAGAAATTGCACCCTTTGATAGGAAGTCAAACTCTTGTCTTCTCCTCATAACATGGAAACTCCCCTCTCACCTGTGGGATTGGTGAAGCTGGAGTGGAGAGTCTCTAGATAAGGGCTAGCTCCCTTTGATGTATCATGTTTGTTTCAGCAAGTGCAAAACACATATATATAGATAGGTATAAACTAGGGTGGTGAAAAGGGAAAAGAGAATGTAGGAAAACAAACCTACTCCAAAGAGGTGATACACCAAAATGAAATGACCTTCTCACATCCACACTTAGGATCAAACAAAACAACATACATACACTCAAACTTGGCAGAAAGACCAGGCTATAGGATAATGGTAGGGAGGTTCTTATGAAAACATAGAAATAGGGACTCACCAAGATGCTATGAAATACATACTATAAATGACTTCCTCTATTCTATACTTCCAAATAGAGCTCTTCTCCTATCATTTGTAGAAAATGGCACTTTGTAGATAACTGGTGTGTTGGTGTTGAACCTGTGAGAGCATCAAAAGACAATGACTGAACACAAATCAAACACTCAAGACATACATAAAGTATCTATCAAAGAAGAGGTTAAAACTACTTTTATTTGATTCAGGTGGAAATTTTAGCAGGGTTGTGCCTTGTAAAATTGTGAAAAGATTGTTACAAAATGACCAATTTGCCATGTTATATGGAAAAGCCCAAGAAGCTCATTTTGGCACTCTTTACTTGCAAGTGGGCTATCACGTCCCTCATTAGGAAGAATAAAACACTATTTCTGATGTCATCCTTCTAGAAGGGACCTACTAGAACCATGCTTGTCACTTTTTCCTTTCTCCATTTTGTCTTATCTGGCTCATTCAGCCCCTAGGGTGAACTTCCTGGCGGGTCACTGCATTTTGAGCTCCTTTTGGTTAGCACTTTCTTTGCCTTTTAAAACAAATGGATATCCTCTTTTGTTAAACTTGATGTCCTCCTAGGACATCCTTAGTCTTTGCTAGCTTCTTTTGTGGCTTGCTTGAGTCTTAGCATCCTCCTGAGTAGCTCTTTTGCCTTGTATACTTCAACGGGTCCTTGGATGGTCTCTCGAGTCCCTTTAATCCTTTAGATAGTCCTTTGTTGGCCTTCACTTATTTTCCTTCCCTACGGGCACCCTTTTGCTTTTGGGTGGGTCCTTATTTTCCTTAGACAGTCTGCCAGGCCTTTGAATGTTTCCGCAGACCTTTGTCAGGCTCATGCGGGCTTTGTGTTTGTAGATAATTTCCTAGCAGACTTTTGTCAGTGGATGTTTTCCCATAGACAAAAAGTCTACTAAAATTATGTCCATACTTTGCCTTAGTGTTAAGCCATCCTTGAAGGAATTTGGGACTTGGTTAAATTCATGGAACTATAAACAATGCTGGGACCTACTTGATCCTTTCAATTAGAGTGTCTGCCCTCTGCAAGGATATGAACTTGGACTAGGCCAAGGAACCAAGGCCAAAATAATGAACCAGGCCATTAAACCAAAGCACCAGGCTGATGAACTTTGAAGAAGATAAAAAAATGTTGATAAACTAACCAGTTGAACCAAATGACTGAACCAATCATGTTGAACCAAGTAGAAAACCACTGGTATTGAACTTGTGTAACCTGAAAATGATTTTTTCGAGTAGCAAAAGGGAAAAGGTGACCACTATTTTGCCTATGGGAAAAATTGGTCAACATTATCCTTAAAGAGTAAATAAAATCCCTATATCTATGACCATACTCATTGCAATTATAAAAATATCCATTAAGGACATAACTATAGTTGTTTACATCAGTCATCCCCTTAGCTTGATCATCATTCACCCAAGACTTCTCATCCTAGATTTCTTTGGTAGAGCTAGAATTATGCTTATCTTTAGACAAAATCACATCTATATATGTAATAGCTTTATCTTATAAATTATTCATCCTTTTATTTATGCCTTTATTCATCATGTCTTGCAAATTATTGTCTATTTTTGTTACTTTATCTATTTGTGTCTTCATACCATTAATTATTGAAATAATCTCATGATACATTGAGGAAGTTAGATTTGAATTCTTACTCCCTTTATTTTTATTCAATCTTTCAATCTCTTCCTCTAGACATTCATTCATTTCCTTTAGACATTTGATCTCTGATAAGGCATATATTATTTCACCTTGACGAAATGTTTCATCCTCTTTATCATCCATTATACCTCTTGATCACCTTAAAATGGTCAAAATTGAAAATAAGGTATGGTTATGATACTAATTGTTAGAGGTAAAATAATTTAAAGGGGGTTAATTAGTGATGAAAGATAATCCAAAATTTAGTTCCAGTCCTTGCAATACTTAATCAATCATCACAAAAATTTATAAACCATACAAGTCATTTGTAATAGTAAATCAAAAAGATGATGTAAGATCAAACACACAACACATGAATTATGTGGGAAACCCTCATGGGTAATAAAACCACTCTCAAACTTCTAAACACATAGACTACTTATCTTATAAAATTATCACAAACATGATACCTTTTAGTGACACACCCACTTCACAAGGAGAACTGACCTCTAAGCATGAACAAATACTAACTTGTTCTAGACGTGAGAACCCACACAACAATAAAAACTCTCTAACTTTGATTGAATTTAAATATGATGGATAAATAATGTATAAAACCTCTCTTTAAATATTTCACACTCTCTTAAACTTTCACACATAAGCAATGCATCCAAAATACCCTTTTGGATCACTCTAGACCACTTCACTCATCTTCAATCATTAATCCTACAAGTACACTATTATGACATTATAAATATGACATACAGGTCATATAGACACTCCTAAACCTAATATACTCATCAATCCATTCATTTGACACACTCCCTCTTTTACTGCTTCACTTCATTGCTTAATTCTTTGTATATCAACTCATAAAAACTCTAGAAACCATCATCCTTAATTTCACTCTTTATAGAGCCTTTATGATTATCATCTTCTTGGTCATCCATTAGAATTTTATTAACCATTATTTATTGTATAATACTATGACATAGCTTCATACCACCCTTATAAGTTGACCATAGCATCCATGGGTCATCCTTAAGTAGCCACTCCTTTCAATTAGGCCTTAATGGCCCTTATAGATCTCATTGAGACCTATTCACTCCTTTATCACTTCATCAAGAAAATTAGAAACATAATACCACTTAAAAATGAATAATTCCACTCTAAATTACCCCTAAGACACCTTTAAGTGATTACATCCATCACTACACTCCTCTATATATGCAAAACCTGCTCAAACATTAGTCTTGTATACAAGAACAACATGAGTGAACAAACAATTAATTTCTAAGAATTTTTTCATACTAAATATGTATTTTTAAAACATAAAAAATGCAAAAAAATGATCTTAATGGATTCTGCAATAATCTTCATATCTACATCACCTTGAAACATCCAAAAACTCATGAATACAAACTCAAACATCTTTCTCAGGTCATTTGTAGATGATGGTAAAACACAGTAAAATTTGAATCTAAATAACTAAAATTTTATGGATATTAAAAAATTATAAAAATATTCATATATTTACCTTGGATTCACTTACAACTTGGTTTTTTATACCACTATGAAATTCATCATATATCAAAAGTTATATCTCAAATAAAATAGATTGGTTTTCTTTTGTTAATTTAAATTCCAATGGTCACTGTGTAAAGCAAAAAATTTAGACACATCTCAATATCATGCATTATAAAAATTTTATAAAATATTCTTTATTTATCTCTTCATGAGTCACTTTTTATTTACCTTCAACTATTGACCATTGATCTTTGATCTGTGCTACCAAGATTGAGACACTTGATAGCTCCTCATGCCTTCTATGGACCCTTTCTATCAGAATCTATGTGATTATGCCACTTGGTAGTCCCACATGAAATCTTAGGATCCTTTTACTTATTAACCTCATACTCTCCATTGGATATTTTTCTAAGAATAAATATGCACTATTATATCTTCATCTTCATGATCGCTCACATGTTATTGATCCTTGATCCAATCGAGCTAGATTTCAACACTTGGTATCCCTACATTTACCCTTAATAATAGATACTTCCCAAGAATCAAACTTGGTGGTCTTTACCACATCATAGTCTACTAGATAAACTTTAGATAAGAATGGGAAATATTTTAATTTGCCTGGATGGATAACTTTTTAACTTGATATATTTTGCTAGATGCCATATCAAGACCTAAAATTTGAAACACATGAGCTAGGAACAAATCTAAATAAACCCATGTGACCACTTTATTTTGAAATATTCACATGTGTGAATTTTGATTTCATCAATCTTCTCACTCAAATTGATTTCCAAAGATGACTATGAGAACCTAGATATTCACATAGCTTCTCTAATGAATTATTTTCACTTCCATAAGCACTCTAAGAATTTTTGAAACCTTATAGGGCCTATGCAACATGATAAAATTACCAATCACATCCACATGCTAGATACAACATGATAAGACTTAAACAATACTTACCTTGATTATCCTTCTTGAAATCAATGATATTGATCATACTATGACATCACCACTTTGTTATTTATATTGGAATCAATTCACACATGACATAAATCCTTTGACATCAATGAAAACACATGTTCCAACAAAAAGTTTCATTGATGTCATTTTGAGTTATCTTTGATGTTCTTGAGGTTGAGTTTATGAGTCATGTACTTGAGAGACCTATTGTGAAGGTATAGTCTTGGTTATATGAAGAGTTGATCAATTTGAGGCTTGTGAGAAGATGATTGGTAGTGTGTGAGCATGGTATGATGTTGTATGACATAAGTATGAGGTATTGAGAATAGTATAAGAGGTTTAAAACTTAAGTTAAGGTCTCTTGAGTGCTAGAATGAGGTCTTTTAGACCTGAAAAGTTTTTTATCATGCTCGTTGACATGTGAAACATTTTCATGATGATACAAGAAATTAATGGTAGTTGGGTAAGAGTCATAGTTCAAATTTCTTGTCATTAATTTTTTATTTGAGGTCCTAAGCTTTATGAATGATTTTTAAGAGTGAAACACAATCTAAACCCTCTTAGAACCCTAATAGTGACTTGAAATTGAAGTTTTTTTTTGAGTTCCTATAATGGATTTTTAAGTATAGTTAATTAATTGGAAGGTGTAGTGGACTCTCTCAGGGTTATCCAAGTAGGATTGAATTTTTATAAGAGTGAGTAGAAGTTACAAGAAATCCCATGTTTCTTAGATTTTTGATGTAGTAGGCAAGGTTAACTAGAAAAGGATAAAAATTATTAGAATATGATGTGTGATAATTTTATTTTGTGTCCATGTAATTTTTTTAGTTTGTATAGTGTTTTAAGTGTGCAAATTTGATGTTTTAATATGACTAGTCATTAGCTGATCTAGTGAGGTAGATAGTCAAAAAAACTAGGAAGAAGTGGGATTGAGATTAGGGATATGTTGCCATGTGTTAGGAATAGATAAAATTACATTGGGTTATTTTTAAATACATGAAACACAAATCCATATTGGATATAATATTTATATGTGTTTGTATGATAGAATATTTCTCTCAAACTGAATTGTCTAACATAGTGAAGTCTATGTATAATGAATCCATGAGATTGGTTTGTAAGACCAATATTGATATTTGAGCCTATAATATATTTATTTTAATATTATTTTATTATGATTAAGGATAATATAAACCCATTTAAATTTCATGATAGTGATTCTACAGGTGTTCTAAGTCATTATTTTTATGATTGTGTTTTGAATTTTTTTTATAATTCTGAGTAGTCTTCTAGTAGAGATGAGTTTTAGGTGGTTTTCTATGATTTGAAAATTATAATCAAAATAAATATGTTTTTAAGGTATATAAGGTTATTATGAGTTCATTTATAATAATTAAATGTTCTTGTATAAATCTTGGTGGTTAAATGATCATGACTGGGTTTTGATCTAGTTGGTAGCTTTGAGTGGTCATGTTGCAAGAGTGAGTTAGAGGATTTAAGACCTATGTTATAGTGTTATAAGAATTTGGTAATGAATATAAGTTCATGGAGTTTATATCAATTTTATTTAATGGTATGATTATTTTATCAAAAAAATTGTGTGCTTTAGTTTTGGTTGGTAGACTTTTTGACAGTAAGAAGTCCTAAGTATGAGTAGGCCTAATGGTGTGGTTCAAGGAGTGAAATGAGATAAATGGTGTTTGGGATATAAAGTGAGATTATTATGGGTATAATTTTAGCATGTGTAAATTTTTTCATCCATTTTTGGAGACTAAATATGTTCTAAAGTGGTTAAGATGAAATGTGTGCTTTGAGAAGGTCTAATTGCATTACATCTCTATTAGGCTTAATGGTGGTTGTAGTCCTTATGAGTGGTGACCAACCTATGTAGTGGTTTTTTATCCTATTAAAAATGTTTATTTATTTATTTTAAGTCTTATCCAAGTATGGATATTTTTTTTTAATACCAAGGTATGTGAAATCAAGATTCAAGTAAAAGATGAAGATCTAATAGGCCTAATTAGTCTAGAAATAATATTAAGGTGATGAAATAATGAAATAGAAGTTTTGAAAATAGGTAGAGGGATTTAAGACCATCATATAAGTGTTTTAAATATGTCATTAAGTTCTAAAAATTATTCTATATAACATGAGTAAGGTCATATGACCTAAATCTTTCAAGACTAGGGCTAATTGAGAGAAGAGGCCTAATAGGCTGTTTAAGATAGATATAATAGTGTGAAGAGGAAAAGAAGGTGATAATAATAAGTTAAGTGAGAAATAGGTGTCCAAATGTGATCAAATTTTCTAGATGTTTGATTTTTTTCTAATTCATCTAGGGGGTTGGTGCATGCTTGCAATTTGGTGCTTGTTAAAGGCCTAACTGAGTTGGTACCTGACTAGTGAGGGATTGGTATTCCTTGTGGGGTTAGTGCCTCAATAAATCTTGATTAATTTATTATATTATTATTTTAATTTTTTTTTTTAGTGTGTCATCCCCCATGAAGGTCTCTCACATATATCTTATGTTCATATGTTGTATTCTTATGTGGATGTTTGTTAATATATGTGTTTGAATGAATGCTAAGTGAAATTGAATGATTGTTTTAAGGAACTAATTCACCCCACTCTCAGTATATTTTATTACAAAAAATGTTATCAAGAGTCATAATCCATTAGAAAATTATCCTCAAAACCACCTACTATTTCTAATTCTTAGACCCTACCTACAATGTTAGTTACACACCCATCAACTTTAGTCCCTTTTGGATTAACAACTCCATGAATGCCACCTCTATGTTTAGATCTAGTTATAAATACAATCCAAGAAGTGAGTGCATCCCAAAACATAGCTCCAATCACCACATATGAAACAATAATCTGAACTTCAGTTTCCAACATAACTCTAATTATAACTACAATTCCAACAAAAACTTTAAAACGTGTTAAGGAAGAGCTAATTTAGCCTAAGTCAAAGGTTATTTTTTGTATAATTTTTCATGTAATGATTAAAAAAAAAATCTAAGTCTAATTACATTCATGTTGTAATTACATAAATTATTTTTTATCATCATGCATATATTACATGTTTGAGGTTATTTATAAGTTATAACATGCAACTAAGATTTATTATGTAGTTATCATGATGTAATGAAAGTTTTTATATACTTCAAGGATGAGGTGAATCCTTCCATAAGTCATTTATATACATTTTTCTAGAACTCTCTTTCAAATGGTAAAAGTTTTGGATCATTATACATGAAAAGATCAAGCAATTTATTGTCATGAAACTATGTTTATTATTTCTTATTCCTTTTATGTGTTAATGGAATTTAGTTTTCTTTGTCTATACCAATTCAAGAATTCTGAAGTGTACTAGTATTATAGATGAATCTAATTATTTCAATTAGTGAATTTTGATCTTAGATGTGTAACAATAATTAAGTATTAATAAATTTCATTACTTTAAGTATTTTTTATAGGTTGAAATGATAATCCAAGGTGTGTAGAGGTATCTACTATGGTATAGTCATTTAGGAGTGAGCCATAACTACCCTAGACAACTTTTTGGTTTGAACTATAATCTCTCATATAAGGGTGTGCAATAACATCCATAAGGAGAGAAACCTTTATTTGAGATCATTAAACATCCTATACTTAATTTCCTCGAGTGCTAACCATGATTTTCCTTAAGTGTGTAATATCTATAAGAAATAAACATTAGTCTTATAAATACTTGTCAACCAAATAAATTCTTAAAAGTGACCTTTCAAGAACATAGCGATTTATTTTCTACCTTACTCTTCTCTACCTATTTTGAGTTTATTTGAGATATACCCACTATATAATAACTATCTACCCATCCAAATCACCTAGTGATTATTTTCTATTATATTCCATGCATTCATCCACAAAACTTGGTTAAACAACCCACAAGTTTAAACTGATATTCCAACACCCAGTTGTTTTAACCACATACCTAAACTCATGGCCCAGAGTGTAACCTTATTCTATAAAGATCCAAAAATGTTAGAGGCTACCTCATTTATCCTTATATGGTGTGCATAAAACCCACATCGATAAAGATATTAAAGATCCTAAAAATATCCATACAAATATAGAAAACCCCACCACCTCAAGGCCCAAATTAAATACTCAAATAAAACTAGGTGGGTTCAGTAAACCACTGGATTTAAATATTTGTACTAACTCCTTATGGGGTTTAATAGAGGTCCTCAATTGATTCCAAAAAATCATAGGGTTTAGTTTGAACCTTAATTCCTAACTTAATTTTATTTTTAGTTGACCTAACTTTAATGGAAAGTCCTTACCAAAGAGGATTGATACTCATATGAACTAAAAATGGGTCTAAATAAAATTTATTATCTCCTTAAGTATGGAAAGTTACATCACATATGTTAAATCCTTTTTATCTCAATTATGACATCAATGAAAGATGAGAAAACACTATGAATGCTTAAGGAAAGAAATAATAAGAAGGTTATTCTTATTCTTATCTTAATTATTAGGTCATGTGGTTATCCATGAGCATTAGATATTTATTTTCAACTCAAGACTAAGGCAAGTTACCATCGATCACCATCTATCACTTGTGGAAAACCATAATTATCTTAAAAATTAGTGCCCAATACACAATAACCACCATTTTTAGGTCTTATATGCACATTATGTAGTCCAACTAAGGATTACTATTTAAGGTTGTAGGAGTACGCTATGATTAATCTATTACCCTATATTTATAGGGCTAGTACAACAAAAAATGACCCTACAAGATTGTGATTTTCAATAATTTCTAACAAGCACGTTGTTGTCCTAAAAAAATTAAATGAATATTGATAGGTTTTAAAAATCATTATTTTCAATCTAAATTTATTTTGGGAATAATTTTACTTTTTTTATGTGTAAATTAATTTAGTGAACCTATGTAATTTTAAAAAGGAAAATAGTGTACTTTTAGTAGTTTTCATTCACAAATTCATATATTTTAAACCATGAACCCACAAACTAATCCATAAAAGGCAAATAAACCCTGAGAAGCCTATTTTTTATTATGATTTATTTTTTGGAGAAATTGGTCACTTTAAAATTTAAAAATATATATATTAAAGTCAAACTAGCCCTTTTCAATCTTATTAAAAAGAATAAGATTTTAAACATATGAGAAAAACTGATAATTTATTTTACATTACTATAAAAAAACTAGAAATATAGCATTCTCATACACATTTTCAATTAAAAAATTTCCATGCATATAATGTCCTTTATTAAAATTTATCTATTCCACTTTCAACTCTATTTAAAAATGAGAACAATAATTCTTGGAACCTCAAAGTATATGATTCTATTTTAATTTCTCTTTATTTAAAAATTTAAATATTAAATATAAGTTACTCTTAACATCATAATTTACATTCGCATAAACATATATAATAAAATGTATATAAAATAATATTAAAAAATGTTCCATGCAATATACAAGGCCAACAAATAATTGGTTCCCATCCCATCCTTTTTCCATGAGTAGGGGATTCCCTAGGCACTCCCAAACATAGGATTCCCAACTCTAACCTTAAGTATCACCAATAATCTTAGGTTTACTAAGTTTATGCAAGGGAAAATCATTGGAAAATAATTATATGGTTTAACCTGACAAACATCCCTTCAATAATGGGATATCACTCAGGTCCAATCCAAAACAATGTAACATATAACTCAATAGCACACACATATGAGGTAAAATTATGCCAAAATTAATTTCTAACACTTGACTACACTCTAAAATCACCCATTCTGGATGAGGCTTGATACTCTCCACACTATAAGGTTGGGGAAAGAGGACTTTGAAATGCCTCTCTTTCCAAAAAAATCTCCATTACCATGTTAAGACTTTGAGAACACATTTTTACCTATATATAAAAAACCGTATGATAGATTAAAGTAAAAGGAGTTTGAAACATAATTCCAATGACCAAGCCCTACTCAATGAAAACATATAATAAATACAAAATTTATACCCATTAAAGCAATACAAATTTACAATTTCAAGTCACAAAAGTGATTCCAAAGTAGACAAAAAATAAGTAGGGATTGAACATATCTATTCCCAAAAATAGGTTAAACATCATATGGTGACCATAGGCTTAACCACAAAAAACAAAAAGAAAAAGTGGGTAATCCAAGTGGCCATACAGGCCATTGAAATATACATATAATAAGAAGGGAAAGAATTATTTTAAAACAATAAAATAAATATCTTCATGGGTGAAGTGGGAAGAGATACCCTAGTTCCACATCTTGATACTAAACAATGAAACTTCCTACAAGTATCATGTTGTAATAAGGATTCTTCAAAACCAAGGCTTTCTTTCTCTTTATCCAAGCTCATTCATTATTACTAAAATATAACTAACCTCTCTAAATGAAACATGATAAAATTTACTTACAATGGATAATTTTATTCCTATTATAGATAAACTACTCAAACATAATGGCCAATGGGAAGGTGATACTTGTCCCTTCCCATTCCTTGGCTCTTCTACTAATTTTTTTCCATTTTAATTACTCATCTTAAAAATTCATGTGAGAAATAAAGGCTTACCCATGCTCACAAATGTGTTCTCTTCCCTAGTCCCTAA
This sequence comes from Torreya grandis, assembly GCA_037957365.1. NCBI lineage: Eukaryota > Viridiplantae > Streptophyta > Pinopsida > Cupressales > Taxaceae > Torreya > Torreya grandis. The sequence continues at coordinate 1,193,183 of JARHVA010001976.1, read as the reverse complement.
ATGGTCACATGTGTTATCCTAAGGTTTAAATGACACTCCAAAAATGTCTAGATCCATTTTCTTGGCCAAAGGAGGTTAAAATATAACCACATAAATCTATATTTCACTTTTCACCAACTTGAAAGCTTGTATCTAGCTTTTCATCCAAGTTTTTAACTAAGGGTAAATAAATTGGGTCTCTTATTTACCTTTATTATTTAAAATAAGGCTAAAATAACTTATAAGGTGTGGAAAGGTGGGTATGAAAAGTTCTAGGAATGTCTACAAATAGAAACCTTGAAACTAGTTTATAAGTTGGGACTAGGATTAAACTGTAATTATGGGTGTCATGTAGAACATTTTATAACTAATTACATTGGTACACTCATGCTTGGTATATTACTTATTTTATTTATTTTCCTCTTATCACTTTCAGATCACTTCACCCATAAAATTTCAATACTCTAAATAGCCAGATCAATTGAATATAAATATATCAATTAACATTAATAACTACATAGTTTATATGTCACAATATTTTAGAGTGAAATATCTCAATAAACATCATGAAGTAATATCAACGTGTTATCATCCAAATAGCCATTAAATCAAATCGCATAATGCATATTTTACCCAAATTTGGCTTTTAATTCCTAATAGGTTATAAACTAGTAGAATAATTTAGATACTAAGATATCACATTTGAACATACATATAAATGTAAAATAATTAAACTAATTTCATTGATTTGATAAGTGGAATATGATAAATATATTAAGTACAATAATGGAATGAGTACTTAGATTTTATTGTCTATTTTATGCTTATGATCTTGTACTATATAATTTGAAATCAAATTAAAACATGTTTACAATTCATTTGGTTAAAGAATTGTACTTCCATCTACATAGGGTAAGTTTCATTATTATATGTCAGTATTGTTTTTCAATATTGAAATGTGGTGGTTATTAATGACCTATCAATAACTAATAAATTATGACTATAATTTAACATTCACTGATGTATGTAGGATTTGTATGTGTGATGTTGAACCCTAATGATGTACACGTCTCTATAAGTCAACCTCCACATTAAAACCTTAGGTGTTCTTATGAGTGATAAAAACCTATAAAAAGGGGAAAGTTTAATGGGTTGATAAAACCCTAATCACTCCCATTTCATGATTTGACTCTACCTACCTATATATTTATATATATATATATATATATATATATATATATATATATATATATATATATATATATATATATATATATATATATATATATATATATATATATATATATAATACTCCAAAGAGGGAATCAAGCCACACTTAGTTCTCCCACCTAGTGTGATTATGAAATTATGTTCCTTTGATATATATATATATATATATGCAACTAATTATTTGGAATTGATACTTGAAAATGTTTTATTCAAATTGGATTTGATATGCTTAAAACTTTTCTTGTTATTTATATTAGTGATATATTCATAATTTGATAAGAATAGGGAATATCTGAACAATTTGAAATGGTGTATATATTTGATAAGTGCTAAAGTCCCTTATGAATGAGACCTTTTATATGTGTGTGTGTGTGTGTGTGTGTGTGTGTGTGTGTGTGTGTGTGTGTGTGTGTGTGTGTGTGTATGTGTGTGTGTATATACATATATATATATATATATGTATGTATGTGTGTGTATATATACATATATATATATATATATATGAGTTTAATTGGGTAATTTATTAATCCACCAACACATTAGTAAAATTTTATGACCATAAGGAAATGTTTTATCTCAAAAATCAACAAATCTAGGAGAGTGTTGGTTTGAGTCAATTTTGTTAGAAATATTGTCATTAATGTCAAAGGTCTAGCATTGGTGATAAAGGCCCCATTGAATTTAATGGTGTTTTTAATATTCATATCTTGGCTAATTTGTGTTAATATTTATTTAATATTAATTAATATATTTTTGGCTGCATATAAGTCAAAAGAGGGCCCATGGAGAAGTCAAAGAGTCACAAGGTGAAGATAAAGAGGAATGGGATGAATTTTCTCATGAAGAGTCATCTTGATGAATTCCAAGAGTCAACATGTAAAGACAAAATAAGGTATGGTGCATTTTTTCATGAAAGGACACTTTGAAGAATTAAAAAAATCACCAAGATAAAGATAAAAGAGGAAAGGATGCATTTGCATATGAAGAGTCACCATGTGACTTTTCAAATGCAAGGATACAAAGGGTCATGCAAATTTGGCACAATTTTTCATGAGGATTGAAGGGTCACAAATGGTGAATTCCAAAGGTCATTTGGAAACCTATAAATAGAGGCTTGAGAAGCCATTTGTAATATGCAAGAGAGTGCATAGTTTGTATTTGTTTTCAAAGAGAGAAAATTAGGATATATTGTAGAGTTCTATCATTTGTTGAGTAAGCAACATTGAGAAATAGTTGTGTTTTATACATAAGAGGGGTTGTTGCTCCTATGGGTTGGTGTTCATAAATATTTGTAAGGGGTTGGTCCTCCTTTAGGTTGGTGCTCACAAATAGTTGTTGTGTTGATGATCGACAAAGGGGTTGGTGCTCCTGCAAGTTGGTGCTTGCAAAATTTATAATTTGAGTTGGTGCTCATTCACATACTTGAGATTGTTCTCCATGTTTTTTTCCACTTTGGGTTTCCACGTAAAAATTTATTGTCTCTCTCTCTTTCTTGTGCGGTGCATATTATTGTTTCAGTTTTATTTCATATCTTGAATGTATGATTTAGTGATTAAAGAAAATAAATCATATTAAGTAAAATATATATAATATATTTATTCACCCACCCTCTCATTATATTTCATGCTTAATAATTGGTATCAGAGTAGGTTCCTTTGGAAAAAATTTTACATCTTGAAGGTAGATCATGAAATCATGATAGCTAGATCACATGAAGGTTTTTCTACAAATAAGGTACCTTTGTTTGATGGAACAAATTATGATTTTTGCAGCATATGGATCAAGACTTATTTGATGGCCCTTGGATTTTACATTTGGGAAGTAGTGGTGGATGAATATGAAGAGCCATAGACACTTGTAACTACTCCAATAGAAAATAAGGAAATTAAAAATAATGATAAAGCTTTAAATGCTATTTTATGTGGTTTATGTGAATCAAAATTTGTTAAAGTTATACAATGTAAATTTGCTCATGAAACTTGGGTAAAACTTGAAAATATTTACAAAGGTGATAGAAAGGTTCAACAAGCTAAGCTTTAGACTTTCAGAAGATAGTTTGAGAGTTTGAAGATGGAAGAGGAAGAAAATATAGCAAGTTATCTTTTTTAGGTTGATCAAATAGTTATTTGAAGATGGAAGAGGAAGAAAATATAACAAGTTATCTTTTGTAAGTTGATCAAATAGTTATTCAGATTCAATATCTTAGAGAAAATTTAGAAGAATTAATAATGGTACAAAAAAATTTGATATATCTACCATTGAGATATGATGCAAAAGTTATATCAATTAAAGAGATGAAGAATTTAGCCAATCTAAAGATGGATGAGCTACATGGTATTCTTACAACATATGAGATGTGGATTGAATAAGATAAACTCTTAAAGAGAGAAGCTACTTTCAAAACATCAAAGAAAGAGAAGGCTAAGATTTAAGAATCAAGTGACAGTTCTAGCGATGATGAAGATGACAATAGAGCTCTATTCATTCACAAGCCAAAAAAGGGCATAGGTTATTATCAATAAAAATTACCTTTTAAATGTTTTCATTATGAAAATATTAGACATTTTGTAGCTAAGTGCCTAGATAAGGGTGATTGTGACAATGAAGAAGGAAAGTCTACATACAAGAAGAATTTCAAAGGAAAATTCAAGAAGGGATTCAAGAAGAAGAGTCTGTATTCTAAATATCCTAGCTCAGTTGAAGATAGTAGAGTCAGTGATTTAGAAGAAGAAGAGATTGTATTCATGGCCATACATGAAGATGCCTATACAAGAAAAAGTATAGATGATCAAGAAGAAGAATAGGATAAAGTTGAAGTAAATCTAGAAGAACGCATTTATGTCTTAGAAGAGTTAAAATCTCTTGAGAATAAGAATCAAATATTAAAGCTCCAGATCGAGAAAAATGAAAAGGAGCCAAAGGAAAAAATTGAATATCTACAAGAAGATTTTGAATAAGCCAAGAAGAATGAAAAATATCTAACAACACAGTTTCAAAAAGTAAGTGAATAATGTGAAAGGTATGTTATTAAAATTGCTTTTTAAAAATCAGATCTTAAGAAAACAAATAAAATAATCAATGATAGAGAATCTAATGATTCAAAATTTGAGAATAGTACTTATATGTTGAATAAGATATTAGAAAGTCAAAGATCAATGTTAGATAAGATAGGTATTAGATTTGAAAAAGAGAAAAGGGAGGCCACTACTTTTACAGACAAGGTTAACATAGAAAATGGAAAGAGCTATGCTGAAGCTCTTATAAAAGAGGAAATAAAAAGGGAAGTTAAGAATATAGAGGACATCTCAAACAAATAAGGATGAAAGGAATAGAGATATAAAAGGTAATCAGGTCAGAGATACACAAATAGGTCCTATTTTTATTGTAATGGATATGGTCATAAGAAAATAAAATGTTGAAAAAGGGATAACAATTTTAGAAATAAGGAGAAGGAAACTCATACAGAGTCAAGTAGAAGACACAATTATTTTACTCCTCTATTAGGCCTTAATGAAGAGGCCATAATATATTACAAGTGTAATAACTTTGAACACATAACCCAATACTATAGAAGCATGTTTAGTTAGTTAAGAAAGACAAGAGTTTCAAGGCTCCATTCATCAAGAAGAAAGTTTAGATAGGATAATAACATAAGAAACAACCTAAAAAATCTATATTAGTAAAGAATAAGTTTGCATGCAAGAAATGAAGAAAAGCCATAGTTCATTGATAGTGGATGTTCGAGGCACATGATAGGAGATAAGAGGATGTTCATAACCTTGAATAAGATCAATGGTGGCACAGTGAAATTTAGAGATAATACTAATACCATAATTGTTGAAAAAGGTACACTAAGTTTGGATAATGGTAGAGCTAAAAATGAAAATGTTTTGTATGTAGAAGGTCTTAAGCATAATATTTTGAGTACAATTCAAATGTGTGATCAGGGGTACACACTAAATTTTTATGCATAAGGTTATGAAATTAGGGGAAATATTTAGAAGTGTTGGTTGTAGATGCTCAAAGAATAAACAATAATTTATATATGTTATTAGACATCAAAGCTCAAAGATGTTATTTGAGTCAAATTGAAGAAAGTTGGCTTAGAAAATGAGAATGGGACACATAAATTTTGACAATCTTGTCAACATCAATAAGAAGCAAGTAGTTAGGAATTTTCCAAAGATTACAAATCCATTCAACACACTTTGTGAACCTTATTAGTATGGGAAGCAGGCCAGATGGTAGTTCAAAACAAAAGAGTACATGACCAATCAGATGTTAGAGCTTGTTCACATTGATTTGTGTGGATCTATGAGAACTCCAAGTACTCAAGACATTTCAAAGAATTCAAAGCATTATTTGAGAATAAAACTAGTTTGAAGATTAAGTGCATAATATCAAATCAAGGAGAAGAATTCATGTCAGATCAATTTATTGAGTTTTATGAAGACCATGGAATAAAGAGATATTATTCAGTAACCAAAATTCCATAATAAAATGGAGTAGTTGAACAGATAAATATAATATTTTAGGAGATGGTGAGGACAATGATAAATAAATCTAAGATACCAGATAAATATTGGAGAGAGATAGTTTCTACAACAATGCATATTTAAAATAGAGCATTATTGAGAGTCAATAATGACAAGAATCCTTATGATCTATGGAAAGACAAACCAACAACAGTTGATTATTTCAAAGTCTTTAGTATCAAATGCTTCATAAAAAGAACCAATGAGAAACTAGGTATGTTTGAATTTAGAGCATATGAAGGTATATTTCTTTGTTATTTTTACAAAAGTAAAAATTATAAATGTTATAATAGTGTCAGGATAGAAGAAGATGGAACACAAAGAATCAGTGATCTAGTCCTAAAATTATTGAAGATGAAGACTTTAAATAATTAGATGAAGATGAGAAGGAGAAAAAAGACACCAAACCCCCATCCAAATATGTCTAGAGAAATCATAATGAAAGTGACATCATCAAGGACATAAATGAAGGAATTCACACCAAAAGAATGATGGTAAGTGAATATAAGCAAGTTAATTTATCTTTGTTATCCAAAATTCAGCCTAAAACATTTTTAGAAGCTAGACATGATAAACATTGAGTTAAGGCAATGGATGAATAATTAAATCGGATAGAAAAGAATGATACTTAGGAATTAATGCCTAGACCAAAAGATCACAATGTGATAGCAACAAAATGGGTGTATAGAAATAAGTTAAATGAAAAAGGAAAAGTTACCAAGAATAAATAAATATTAGTATGTAAACGATATTCTTAGATTGAGGGAATAGATTTTGAAGAAACTTTTATACCAGTGGCAAGGCTAGAGGCTATTAGAATGTTTTTTGCATATGCAGTGCTTAAAAATTTCAAATTTTTTTACATGGATGTCAAATATACCTTCCTAAATGGAAATATAGAAGAGGAGGTCTACATTGAGTATCTTGAGAGATTTGTTCTCTCAAATATTAGTATCCATGTATGCAGATTGAAGAAAGCACTGTATGGATTGAAACAAGCTCCTAAAACTTGGTATGTAAGAGTTGATAATTACCTACAAGATCAAGGTTTCAAGAGAGTATTTGTTGATAGTAATCTCTACATCAAAATAGAAGGCGAGCATCAATTTATTATTATGGTATATGTTGATGATATCATTTTTGGAGGAAACATTGAAAAGATGACAAAATAATTTTTTGATAATGTATAAAAATAATTTGAGATGTCTATGCTTTGAGAATTGTCATTTTTCTTAGGATTGTAAATATTTCAGTCAGAGAAAGGAATTTTTATATCTCAAATTAAATATGTTAAGGAAATGTAAAAAAAAATTGGTTTTGAGGATTGTTCACCAGTTGGCTCACCAATGAGTACATGAAATAAGGTGACAAAGGATGAAGATTCATTTGTTGCAAATCAATCTTTATATAGATCTATGATTGGTAATATTTAATATTTGATAGCATCAAGGCCAAACATCATGCATGAAGTAGATATGGTTGTAATATATTAGTCAAATCTAAAAGATAGTCATGTTTAGTTGGTGAAGAGAATATTTAGATATATCAAGGGGGCATTGGATTATGGATTGTGGTATCCTACAGGTAGAGATTTCACTTTGGTTACTTATACATATTCACATTGGTCAGGTTGTTTGGATAATAAAAAGAGTACAAGTGGAGGATCTCTCTTTTGTAGTGATAGCTTAGTGTCACGGCTAAGAAAAAAGTAGAATTCTGTCATGTCCCCTTTTTTGTGGACATTGACAGACTTGATGATTAGCCTATTATGCGACCTTCGTAGGCTAATAGGATGGATAGAGGGTCATGATAGAGCTTGGCTTGGCTTATATTAGTAGAATTCCTATAGTTGGCTTTCATTTGAGTTCTTTTGGACACATTTGCATGAGCTCCTATTTTTTAGGGATATTTGACATGCAGCGGAGCGCCCTTATTTTAGTATGGTGATGTGCAAAATCACTCCCTGATTCACCAGCTTCAGTCGATTTGAGGATCAGACATATATTGAGGGAGATATTAATATTTGATTGATTTAATCAAATATTAATTATTTGGTCTAATTTTAAATTAGATATTAATTAATTATTAATTATTAATTATTTGGTCTAATTTTAAGACCCTAATTCTAATTTAAGAATTGGTCTAATTTTAAGATCCTAATTCTAATTTAAGAAGCCCAAGTTCTAAGTTGAGGAGTTCTAATTTAAGAACCCCAAGTTCTAATTTGAGGAAATCTAATTTTAGCAAGCACACCTTTGGAGGGTATAAGGGGTTCTCATGGGAGAGAGTTTGTATTATGCATTGATTATTGATTATTGATTTTGAAGAATTCTTCTGTGAATACTGAGCCAAGGGTTCCAGGATTCCATTGCAGTGGAGAATGTCAACTCTTCATTGTGTACGATTTAGAGGCTGTGAGATATCAGCTGATTTATTGCCAAATTGAGAGATAGCTTCATACAGAAGTTATCACAGAGGTATACAAATTTGAGAGATAGCTTCACACAGAAGTTATCACAGTATTTCAGGTATTTCTTTATTTAGTTTTTGATCCAATAAGTTATATAGATATAGATCTTTTGTATTAGAATCATATATTCTTGAGATCAGGTTGTTTAGCTATCAGGGGTTGGAAACAGACAGGTTGTGCTTAATTGGCAACCATACTAAGTCTGTACAGGTCCATACAGATCCGCTTAGACACTGACCTCGGCAAACAGAGATCCCTAGTGACCGACATCGGTCGACTGAAGACCGATGTCAGTAGAGAAGGACCTACAGTGATCGACGTCGGTAGAATATAGACCGACGCTGATGACTGTGTGTTTAACACAGCAGGCCGAGACTTCCAGATTCAGGGTCAATCTCCAAATTTGCAAAAGCATAGGGTTTTAAGACATAATATTTCATGTTATCTTGTTTGTATGATAGAGACTCAATTGTGTAATCGTCTAGAAGAACAAGTGATAAGATCTTTGATTTGCTATTGAGAGATTATATTGTGAGTTATTTATTCATATTTGAAATTATTTTGGCAAAAAGTGTATCTTTGTTCAGAGCTATTTGTGTTTAGATATTCCCTACTGAAAGGGGATATTATAGTGGTATCAGAGCTAAATTCTTGCCATCCTATTGGGTACATCAGAGCTAATGTCTTGCCATCCTGTTGGGTAGTTTGGGTATCAGTATGGCTTTAATAGGTGTTAAAGATTTGGAAGAAAGAATGCACAATGCAAAGAAGAAGTTAGATAATCCATTTCAGCAAGCAAATGACATTCTAAAAACTTTGGAGTTAGAAACTTATTTGAGCAAGGTTGATCAATCAAATTCTTATGACATGCAAATGACGTTATCTCCAGCATTTTGTTCGTTGGTGAAGCCCCAATATTTGAGACATCATGATGAGGTGGTAAGACTTGCAACTCTCTCTTGCATTAGTGAAATCATGAGGATAATCGCTGGCTTTAATTTTTATGATGATCAGATTATGAGAGAGGTACTTCACGCCATGGTAAAAAGCTTTGAAAGTTGGATGACATTAGAGACCCTCATTTCTCAAAGAGGGCAAGATTATTTGAAACATTTGCAAGGTATGGATTTGAAAACATTATGATGTTAGTAGGTTGTATTGGTGGCATTTGTAGGATGTTTAGCATATTTTGGAATATTTTAGATGAGTTTCATTCCAATGATGTATTAACATCAATGCACTCTATCATGTTCACAATCTTGTTTGAGGAGGAGGATAAAATTTTTGAACTTTTGGCAGAAGATTTATGGTATGTCTGGACAAAAGAGAAAAATGTCTCACCTAGAGCTGGTATGTGGTTAAAGAGTTTAATTGATAGGCCTAAGGATGGTATTACTTTCCCTATGACATGCAGAAACTTGAATGATGAATTTGACAGACATGATCTAGTACAGGGAGACATTAACACATCTTCAAGTAATGATTTATCTACATTATCTTCATAGGTAAGAGTAGTTGAGGATGTTGTGGATGAGCTTTGTCTTGAGGTTAGTTCAGCTTAGGTTTTAGATAGTGAGGATGAGTCTGATGCTTGCATTCAGAGTGTGGAGGTATACTCAGAGGTTAGTACATTGAGTATTGGTGATGAGTATGTTTCTATAGCTACTGATGAGAAGCATGTTGTTGAGGCAGACACACATGTTCAAGATTTAGGAGTCCCTGGACCAGATGAGTTTGGGATGCCAGTGAAGTCGAGTCTCCAAATTGCTTCTTCTCACATAGATGACAGTGTGGTACAGTTGATAGTGCCACCTTTATAGAGGGATCAGTTATGGGATGGATTGACACCATTTTTTGTAGATGGAATTGGCAGTTTGAGTTGCCCATTCTACTTGGGTTATGATGCTCTGAGAGTTTGTTTCTCATGTGTTCTTGACCATGGCAATTGTGCTTTTAGAGTTTGGTTGAGTTTCATTCTCCAGTTTGATTATGGGTTCCTCTATGATCTACTTTTGATGATATTGCAGGTACTTGCATTGATTTACAGCAATGTAGAGCATAACTACATTTGGGATCCAGGTGGATCAAGTGGTTCATTATTCTGAGATTACTTGGGGATAAGCAATTTTTGGAGGGGTAGATTGTCATGTCCCCTTTTTTGTGGACATTGACAAACTTGATGATTAGCCTATTATGTAACCTTCGTAGGCTGATATGATGGATAGAGGGTCATGATGGAGCTTGGCTTGGCTTCTATTAGTAGAATTCCTACAGTTGGCTTTCATTCAGGTTCTTTTAGACACATTTGCATGAGCTCCTATTTTTTAGGGATATTTGACATGTAGTGGAGCACCCTTATTTTAGTATGGTGATGTGCAGAATCACTCCCTGATTCACCAGCTTCAGTCGATTTGAGGATCAAACATATATTGAGGGAGATATTAATATTTGATTAATTTAATCAAATATTAATTATTTGGTTTAATTTTAAATTAGATATTAATTAATTATTGATTATTAATTATTTGGTCTAATTTTAAGACCCTAATTCTAATTTAAGAATTGGTCTAATTTTAAGATCCTAATTATAATTTAAGAAGCCCAAGTTCTAATTTGAGGAATTCTAATTTAAGAACCCCAAGTTCTAATTTGAGGAAATCTAATTTTAGCAAGCACACCTTTGGAGGGTATAAGGGGTTCTCATGGGAGAGAGTTTGTATTATGCATTGATTATTGATTATTGATTTTGAAGAATTCTTCTGTGAAGACTGAGCCAAGGGTTCTAAGATTCCATTGCAGTGGAGAATGTCAACTCTTCATTGTGTGAAATTTAGAGGCTGTGAGATATCAGCTGATTTATTGCCAAATTGAGAGATAGCTTCATACAGAAGTTATCACAGAGGTATACAAATTTGAGAGATAGCTTCACACAAAAGTTATCACAGTATTTCAGGTATTTCTTTATTTAGTTTTTGATCCAATAAGTTATACAGATATAGATCTTCTATATTAGAATCATATATTCTTGAGATCAGGTTGTTCAGCTATCAGGGGTTGGAAACAGATAGGTTGTGCTTAATTGGTGACCGTAATAAGTCCGTACAGGTCCATACAGATCCGCTTAGACACTGACCTCGGTAGACAGAGATCCCCAGTGACTGACATTAGCCGACTGAAGACCGACGTCGGTAGAGAAGGACCTACAGTGACCGACATTGGTAGAATATAGACCGAAGCCGGTGATGTGTGTTCAACACAGCAGGCTGAGACTTCCTGATTCAGGGTCAATCTCCAAATTTACAAAAGCATAAGGTTTCAAGATAGAATATTTCACGTTATCTTATTTGTATGACAGAGACTCAATTGTGTAATCATCTAGAAGAACAAGTGATAAGATCTTTGATTTGCTATTGAGAGATTATATTGTGAGTTATTTATTCATATTTGAAATTATTTTGGCAAAAAGTGTATCTTTGTTCAGAGCTATTTGTGTTTAGATATTCCCTACTGAAAGGGGATATTACAAATTCAATATCACTTTCTACACCTGAAGTAGAATATATTATAGTGGTATTGTGTTGTACTCAAGTGATTTAGATGAAGCAAACTTTGGAAGATATCAAGGTAAAATATGATTTTTTGTGACAACATAAGTGTTATTAATATTTCAAAGAATCCAGTGATGTATTAAAAAAAACACATATTCCCATTAGATATCACTTCTTGAGAGAGTACATTGTAAATCAATAGGTTAAGATGGAATATATCAGTACTATAGAGTAGATTTCAAAAAACTTCACAAAGGCACTACCAAAATACACATTTAGGTATCTATGGGAGAAGTTGGGAGTAATTTATTTTACTTTTTACCATTAAGGATCAACATCAGTTGAGGGGGACCTAAGTGTTAGCTTTAGATAGGCCCTTTGCCATCGATGTCAAAGGAGGAGAAAAGTAGAAATATGTATAGGTATAGGTATAGGTATAGGTATAGGTACAGGTACAAAAATAGGTGAAAAAATAGGTATAGGGAATAGGTACAAGTTACTAATGTAAAGGGGAGTTAATGTATGTTTTTCAAATGGTAGTATGTATAGGTTTCATGCTGTGGTAGTTTCATTTTGAGGTTGCCACCAATGGCAAAGGAGTAGATTATTAGAAATATTGTCATTGATGTCAAAGGTCTAGCATTGGTAATAAAGACCCCATTTCATTTAATGGTGTTTTTAATATTCATATCTTGGCTAATGTGTGTTAATATTTATTTAATATTAATTAATACATTTTTAGTTGCATGTACGTCAAAAGAGGGCCCATGGATAAGTCAAAGAGTCATGGGGTAAAGATAAAAGAGGAATGAGATGCATTTCCTCATCATGAGTCATATTGAGGAATTCCAAGAGTCACCATGTGAAGATAAAAGAGGGTATGGAAAAATTTTCATGAAGGGACACTTTGAGTAATAAAAAAAGTCATCAAGATAAAGACAAAAGAGGAAAGGATGAATTTGATTATGAAGGGTCACCATGTGACTTTTAAAATGCAAGGATATGAAGGGTCATGCAAGTTTGGTGCCATTTTTCATGAGGATTGAAGGCTCACAAAGGGTGAATGCCAAAGGTCATTTAGAAAGCTATAAATAAAGGCTTGAGAAGCCATTTTTAATTTTTAAAGAAAGTGCATGGTTTGTATTTGTTTTCAAAGAGAGAAAAAAGGAGATATTTTAGAGTTATGTCATTTGTTGAGTAAGCAACATTGAGAGATACTTGTGTTTTATACACAAGAGGGATTGGTGCTCTTATGGGTTGGTGCTCACAAATAGTTGTTGTGTTGATGCTTGACAAATGGGTTGGTGCTTCTATAAGTTGGTGCTTATGAACGTTGTAATTTGAGTTGCTGCTCATTCATATACTTGAGATTATTCTCTATGGTTTTTCCCACTTTGGGTTTCCATATAAAACATTTGGTC
>JARHVA010001976.1:875000-1177500 GCA_037957365.1 Torreya grandis | reverse complement strand
TACACACTCAAAAAGGTAAGTTACATCTCCCCAAGAGGATTAGAATCAGCATAGACCTATTCCTAAATCACCCTCCCAAGTCATTTTCATTCAAACACTCTATAAACACTACTCTTACACTCTTACACCATAGGCGGGACATTATAAAAAAGTAGCACACAAAAGTACCACTTCACATTGAGGGAAAGCTCCCAATTCTTCTAATATTATATTGACTCAGACCATACATATAATAAACTATACTTAGATTAGGTATTCATATCTCAAGTGGGCTTCAAGGTATACTCTCATTCATTCACAATCAAACATTATAGAATTTACTTGCACTTGCACTTGCATCAAATACTTAGGTGGGAGAACTACATTAGGATTGATCACTCTTGAGATTATTGGTATGTATGAAGCATGATCACATAGGGTTTTGGATCACATTTATAAAACATTACACCCACTAAACCCATTTTGCTCATGGTTTTCATTCAAACCCTTGCAATCATGAAAACTTAGGGTTTTTAGAGTAAAATAGAGTTATAAGAAAAAGTGTTGATCACATAGACCTAAAATTTGCACCAAAACTAAAACATGACCTGATCTATAAAACCTATAAACCATTTAGATATAGGTAATTATCAACAAAAAGAGTACACTAATGTAATATGGTACTATTGTTTAGTTAGGGTGTTACTATCTAAGAAGAAGTCTTACACCTAGAGAGTATTTAAAACACTCATAGTAGCCTTTGCCTTAGTTTTTGCCTTTCTATCTCAATCATTTTACAAATAAGTTATTATTTTAATTATTTATTTATATTTTTATAAAGTTATAAATTATTCAATTCTAAAACAAATCAGTGGTTATTTATATTGCATATTTCTGCCCTGATCTACTATACTCATATCTTTAACAACATAGAATTTAGATTCATATAAGTCCTAAAAGATTAAAACATTTGGTGAACCTAAATTAATTTGAATATTACACAAACCTTAACCCTAGATAACCCTAGGGTTTTTATTTATATCCTTCTAAGACCATCAACTAAATTTACATTTCATATAATAATAATGATAGATGAAGTTAATTATTTTTTGATGCAAAGTTTTCTAGCTTCTCTTGCAAGTTTGTTTCCTTTTATTTGGATTGAGTTCAAATATTAAATAAACACACATGCATATGATGATTTAAACTAGTTTAAATATATTTCATATTTCATAACATGTTATCTTTCTCTTATGTGGAATTCTATTAAGAATCAAACTCTTCTACACATGGAGGATTTAACACAATCAAATAAATATGTTTCAAGTTTCAATGTCATATATTATACTCATGAAATAATCTCTTTATCCTCCTCAAATCCATGAGGGTGATAACTATTTTCCCTCTAACCCAGCCCATGATATTACCCCTCCAAAAGATGAAGCATCATACATTATTTTTCCTAATGCTTATACTCAACATATCTGCGCATATCCCCTATAGTGTGTGTGCTTACATGTTCAATCATAAGTAACTAGAGTTTGTACTTTTGAGACTCTAAGGGATCAAATTATCAGTATAAACAAGCCCATTTCATACTTATATAATCAAAATAATTTATTAAGTGAACAAATCACATTATTGGAAAATCAAAATGCATGTACAAAGTCTTCAGAATCTACTAGTGTTAACCATGTATATGCATCTACACCTAGAAAACTTATGCCCAAAACTCTTTCATATCCAAATCATAAAGTACAACATAAAACATCTACTATAGTTTATTTAAAAATAATACACGGGTTAAATGAGATTTCAAGTGAGATACCCATGGAAATGATTACATCTAAGTCGATCAACTTATGTCCTCTAAACCTAATGAGGAGATCCATATATTATTTTACATATCATAGAATGCATGTGCACCACACTATCATGTTTAACATTGAAAATTAAAATACAATAAATATTATATATAAATGAATCACATGATGACATATCATCAAAATAACGTATAATTGCACATGTAAAAATTAAAAAAGGGTCAAATTTAGAAATAGTACAAAAATAGTTACCAAATCAAAACTCAAAACAATAAAATTTTCATAAAGCACAATCATAGAAAGAAATAATATAACAATCATAGGTAAAGCAAATAAAATATGCAAATCTACCTCTCCAAAATGAGTCTCAACTTTCAAATCACTATGGGTTTGGTCAAAAATATATACAATAGTTTAATTATCATAGTCAAGTTTTGGGAAAGTAAGCCCAAGGCATTAATACTCCTATTCTATAAATTGATTATGTTGGTCAAAAAGGTTTGGTATTTATTGAAGATCCCAATAAAAATAATTTAAAGCTATATTTTATCAAGACAAAATATCTATATACACAAGAAATGTTATAGAAAGAGAAAAAACATAAGTTGCAAAGTCAAAATCATGTTAAGCCAACAAGTATTATCACAAGAGGATTTATATAAAAAGAAACTCTAAAGCACCATATGAATAAAATAATCACAATTTCAAATGTAAAAACAAGAATCAATATTCCACAACATAATTTAGAAATGTCAATTCCACAATATGAGGCAATTCCCTATGCTCATCCATATACAATAGAAGTCAACACTAGCATTCTAGATTATTATGATTTCGATGATGAAAAATACTCATATTCATACTACAACACCATTCAACTATAACACAATAATCAAACTACATGAGAGATTACCATTCCCATTTTTGAGATGTGCCACATTGATAGTCTCCCATGAGACTCATAAGTTAGTATTTTCCTCCCTTCTTGTGTATAGTCGCATTCACTCTTGCTCCTTGTATATAGTTTCATTTTCATGTTGTTTACACATATATTTTATCCATAAAATACAAAAACTATATAATGTGTCAAAAAAATAAAAATAAACACTCAAATATTTACTTAGAAAATAAAAAATTATAGATTGTATGCATTATCATGTTTACATCTCTTATATTTTCCAAATACCACATATGATTATTATCTTAGTATAGTCAATTTTATCATGCATACATTCTTCAATTATTCTTATCGAGTGCTTGTAGATTTGTAAAAGACTTAGGTCCACAACACTGATCTAGGTTTTCTACTATCTACCCATTAGGGACATTTACATAGATAAATGGGTTGTTCATTTGACATATTTTACCATTTGGGGGCATCCTATACATAGTTTCAATTACCAGGTTACATCTCTATATACTCTACATCATAGCTTTAACATTATCATCTCTTGATATTGATTATGCTATATTTACTTAGATTTTTTTACAACTATCACTACTTTATACTCAATATATGTACTTCCTAGATCTTACACAAATTTTTATTACATGGTCATCCATACTTTCATTTCTACTCTCATAGTTTAGAATTAATTATATCTCTATGCTTCTTATATTTGAGGGAATTTGAATCTTCCATTGCTCTTTGGATATATGCTATTTATTTTCATAGTATGTATGCTTTTGACATGTGCCCATGTCCTTCTATGTGTCTTCTAATTATGCATACAAACATTTCAACATGTCCTTCTATGTGGCTCTAAACCAACTTGTTTGTTGCTTACATATATGGATATTTGATCATGTCCTTGTATGTCTTATTCTCTCAAATTTAGTGACATGTTCCCATGTCCCTTATATCATGTCCCTTTGGCCTACTTTGTGTGCCTCATGTGTGTTGTATGTATGTTTTCTTGTATGTGTCATGGCTATAATTCTTTTCTCTTTCTTGTTACACACTCTATTTTTATATGCCATAAGGGAATTCATGCATCTTTCGATCATAATTGGGTGTCATTATGGACATCATACTTGATCCCCCTAGGTATCTACTTAGTTATTAATCAAATTTATTATTACATACATTGTTATATTTATCTTGAAAGTCTTGTGAATTATAGACATAACATAACTTTCCCAATAAAAACATATGCTAAGATTATATTATAGTTCAATGTTATGTATGCACATTATATTAGATTATTACATAGATATCATATATTCTCCATCTAAAACATGTCTTGTAGATATTTTTATTTTGTGGATAATTATTGCATAGGTTCAACAACTCCCCTAAAAAGAGGGAGAATTCATTATATTTTGTCACAAAGATCAGCTCTCATAATGCACTCATAGGATAAATGCACTCATAGTAAAATTTTTAGCACACAGGCTCAAATTATAGAAATTAGACTCAGGTAAACATAGTGAAAAATAGTAACAAATAGATTAGTATAATTGCACAAAAATCATAATATTTGGACATTAGTGCCCAAACTGAGACACTAGCACCATATGGTGATACTATATGAGATATGGCACTACTATCCAATATCCTCAATTTTATAAAAATATATATTGGCCAAAAAATTATAGTAGACACAGTCCATGTTTACACAGGTTTAGTTATAGATTTACTTGTTTAATTTAGATTCATAATAGTTTAGCTCAAATTCATCCCAATTTTCTCAAATTAGGGTAATAATGTGTATCATCACCATTCCCATTTAAATTTTAGATACTTATATATCAATTAATACAACTCATTCTAGAATCCATATGCTCATTTATTAGATTTGGGGGTATATGCATGGCACATTATTTCATTTTCTCACTTACACACTAGTTGATTAGGTGGAATGAAAAATTACATCTCATTCTCTATCTTATATACATCATACATCATATTCTAGATTGCACACCAGTTTCATGCCTTACTCAATTTTTAGTGTTTCGAATTCTCATGTGGCCTAGATCTACCTAATATACCCAAGCCTATAGAGTCGACATCTCTAGTTAGATATTTATGGTTAGACATTTCTAGTTACATCATGAAATTTTAGTTTTGGATACATCTACTACACATGCATAGGAAATGATGGAGTCAAAGTCTACTTGAGTTTTTGATCCACTTATATAAGAGGTTTGGACACACCATTAGTCTAATCCAAGTTATTCATAACTCATGATCCACCAATTAGGGGTGGGTAATGATGGAGTCAAAGCTAGTTTGAGTTCTTGGGTGACCCACACATGGGGATTCAGAAATCCATCAACTTAGTCCAAGTTATTCATCAATTAATAACTATTTATATACATACATATGGGTTGTCACTAGGTTTATATATTGGTTTAGATACCTAGTGAGGTGTATTCATTCATTTCCTCTCTTACCCCTTTACTCATGTTTACTCATGTTTACTTCTTTATTCAATTGTGTCTTTGATTTTGATATATATTAACTAAGGATTTATCTATTCATGTTTCACTTGTAGGACATGCATTGGATCATGCTTAAAATACTCAAATCTAAACTCAGGCTTTTACTCTTGGGTAAGTCCATGTATGCTTATTTTTCCTTTATCCTAGTCATTTCCTTTTGTTAAATATACAAAATAAATGGGGGACAAATATAATCATGTAAAATGACCATTCATTCTTTAGATGTCCACTTGATATCACTTTACCCTTAGTATAATAGTTGACTCATCTTAGGGGCCCTTTCGATCCACTTAGTCACATGGCATCTAAGAATAACACCCAGGCCTATAGAACACCATAAGAGACCCATAATGGTATAATTCATTAGTTATTTATGAACCTAAACACTCGAAATGGTAATCTAAATCTCCTTAAGAGGATTAGGGTTATCCTAGACCTATTCTTAAGTCACCTTCCTAAGTCATTTTTATAAGAACATTATATAAACACTACTCTCACACTTTTACACCCTAGGTGAACATTATCACAAATTATCACACAAAATTACCACTTCACATTGAGCGAATTATCCTAATTCTTCTAATATTATATTGACTTAGCCCATACATTCAATAATCTATCCTTGGCATAGGTATTCAAATCTTAAGTAGCCTCCAAGGCATCCTATATACATTCACACTTAGGTATTCTAGCATTTACTTACAATTTCACCAAGAACTTTGGTGGCAGAACCACATATAAATTAACCCCTCCTCAGATTATTAATATGTAGGTAGTGTGCCCACATAGTAGTGTGGATCACACATCCAACACATCAGACCCACTAACCCCTTTTTCTCATTGTGTTAATTCAAACCCTTATAAACATGAAAAAATAGGATTTTGAAGTAAAATACACATATAATAAAAATTATTGATCATATAGACCTAAATTTTTTACAAGAGGTGGACCAAGACATGATTTACAAAACCCAAAAATCATTTGGATAGATGACAGTATCACCAAAGGAAGACACTAGCACCATATGGAAACTACTATCTAATTAGGGTACTACTATTTAGGAAGGATTCTAACACTTGGATCCTATTTATGACACTCATCCCAACCTTTACCTTAGTTTTTAATCTTTAGATCATTTGTCTCAGTGATTTTCAAGATTCTTATTTTCATTATTTATTACTATTTTTAGAAAGGTCAAAATAAAGTAATTTTATATCAATTGAGTGGTTGTATTTATTTCATATTTATACCCTAATTTAATATTATTATCTCTTTCAAAACATATGATTTACATTCATATAATTTATAAAAGGTTCTAACAACCTGCATAAACATCCTAGACATTTACATTAGATGGTATATGGCTTTGGTCACTATAATAATCCGAGTGATACTTGAGTTGTATTGAGAGGCTTCAATAATTTATTTCTTAATATGATATAACATAGATCCACAAAAAAAACATATTGAAAATTTTGATAGAAAAAATGAGAAGAAAATAATCAACAATTAGTTAAGTTCCTTCTCCCCTCATCCTATTTTTTTATTTCTATAAATATTGCAAAAATCATAGTTTAGATTAGAATTTGTGTAGTTTAGACATATATTATGCAATCTAAATATTTAAATGTTTTATCTCATTTAGATCAATAAATCTAAAATTAGATAAAAAAAATATTGGTGAAACTTTTATTATTAAATCAAGATAGTCCATCAATATTACCTAACCCTACCTAGTCCAGAGTCTGTTATTTAACAACACTCAAATCTAAACCTAGTACAGTCTCCATGTGTCAACCATATCTAAAATATATGTGCATAATCCCCATGAAAAATCATGGAATATATTATCAATTCCATTATAAATCATAATAAAAATCAGCTATAATAGTAAAAATTAAATACGTAAAATATCCTTTATATATACATGTAGCATAGAGTAGAATTTTGTGGCAGACACTACTCCAAAACACAAAAATAGTTTCAAAATATCCTATACACCTAAAATAAATTATGGCAACTACTTAAATATGTATAAAAATACATGAATTAAAAAAATAAAAAATACTAACAATTGTAGAGTAGGATTACAAAGAAGGTTGGTTCATGCATTATTAAGGAAAGCCAATACTAACCATAAAGAACATAACATACTAAGCCCATTCCCTCAAGGGGTGGTGTCAATGAAATCAAGAAACTAATAAGGAAATTAATATAATAAATACCTTCCTAAAGTGGCTCTCCTTCAAATATGGTTTATAAACATGTTTGTGCCCCCCAGATTGGTGCTCTAAGTCTTTGTCAATACATTTGGACAATTGTCTCTGATATCTCTTCTAGCACTAATGGTTTTGGCTCCCTGATTGATAAATATTGAGGAATTATTGAATTTCTTCTAACAATATTTCCTAATAGGTTATTTTCATTAAAAATATTATATTTTTGTCTAGGGTGGCTCATGTATTTATACTTTTCTATAAATTTTGAAAATCAAATGTGGCCAATGATTAGTTTATTTTTTTAGGAAAAAGAAATTAATATTTTGGAATAAGAGAGAATTAATAATTCATGGGTGGCCTTAAATCTGATATTTATCTCCATTAATTCCTAGTGCTTAACACCTTTTTTATGATGTCATAGGTGATGTCATGGCCAAGATATTTTGAATTATGAATTTCCAATAATAGATACCAAACAACTTTCCATGGATTTTTCACTTAAGAGTTTAATATGATTTGATTTGCTTAATTACTTTACTTAGTATTTTAAAATTCTTGGAAATCGGTCACATGTTTAATCAAAATGGTAAAAAATATCAATTTACTTGGTCATAATTTGAATGCGTATGAATCAAAGGAAGATAATAGTTTTGAATGATGCATTTCCCCATTCAGGGATGCGTAGTCACATATCAACATTTGCACGTGATGTGTGCCAATGAATGAGAGTGTTTAAATGCAATAGAATGACAAAAAAAATCAAAATTGATGTGAAGTGAATTTGAAGAAGATAATAATTTCAAAAAATCCATTGAGTATTCAGGGATAAATGAGTGTAAATCAAAACTTGCATGTAATGTGTGTAAATGAATTAGAGCATTTAAGTGATTTTGGTCCAAATTGTGCATTATTACACAATGTCATTCAAATTTTCAATTTTAGCACAATAGTGATAAGAATTATATGGATAAATTTTAACCCTATTTGATTAGGTGTGGATAAATATTTGGTCAAATAAATGACCTTTCAAATAATAACAAGGTTGCTTAGAATGATCATAATTAGAAGAAATAAATGTGTTCCTACTTTCTATTAAATTTTGCATGAGTCATGGAGAAACAAGGCTATAAAAATGCCCCAAATGATGTTTGGATGGCCCATGATGCCCCCTCAAGGGGAAGATATAAAAATTATATATTCTATGGGTTAGACCTCAATTAGAATAAAAATAATAATGTAATTTAGCAAAAGAGGTAGAAAATGAAGTAATTAGAAGAAATTGGTTTGAAAATGGATACACAAGGTGAGAATGAGCATCATAATAAGATAAGTGGGAGAAAATAGGCTTAAGGAGAAATTTTGAAAATTTAAATGTAATTTTTCCCTTGGGGGTGAAAATCATTCATTTTCACCCTCCACTATTGCAATCCAAAGATCTGACAGTTACATGTGAGAGAGCTAAGTAGAATGGAAAATATCTCATACCATTGACACCTTGGGGAGTGTATCCATGAGTAAAAAGAACCATCAAAGAGAGAAGAATCGATAGGTATATTTTTAGGTTTTTGATGTTTTCATTTAATGCATTTATTAGTAGGTATAAGTATGACTTTACACAATCTCATTGTATTAATAATTTTGAAAATGGTGAGGTCAAGAATGAAAATGGTGGTTATGCCACCAAAAATGGTTGGATCATGGGATTTTTAACATGATGGTGAGGCTATGGAAAAATTTAACTATCCAATTTCAAAGGAAATATTTGGTTAAACACCAAGTTTTCTAAGTCAAATGGTGAAATCAAATAAAATAATGAGGTTGCCCTACCAAATGGTCAGAACACCTTGTAGAGTGGCAAGTTTGGAAACCAATGAAAGAAAATGGTAGGTTTAATTTGATAAATTATGATATCACTGATGAAATGGTGAGGTCTCTAGAAAGACCAAATAAAGCAAAATAAGATAAAATATGGTCAAGATAATATTATTCTAGGCCAAAAATTAGAATAAATTAGATAGACTTGATTAATTACAAGAAAAATGAAGAAATGATTGACTTAGTTACTTGTGTGGTGACTTACAAGAGTGAGTCAAGGTCATTAAAACTTTAAAAAAATATCCCAAGGGCTATAGCAATAGGGTATATGGATAGAGGAGATCATAGGGTTACTAGAGGTGATAGATCTCTATGACTTGGCTCGGTTATCAGTGATTCATGTGGATCAATCCTATTTATCAATGTGTGTAGAGTGTTGGCATTCTAAGAGATCCACTTTTTATTTATCAACTAAGGATTCCATAATGACCTTAGAAGATGTGCATAGTATATTATGAATTCATATCTAGGTTTAAATTATTACATGGATGTAAACAAGCCAATTAGTGGTGTTAGAGGACTTCTTTGGTGAGACTAACCTTGAAGTAGTCGAGGAGAATATATATATATATATATATATATATATATATATATATATATATATATATATATATATATATATATATATATATATAATAAGACCTAGCCTAGCCTCTAGACCTTGGGGAAGGAATAGTAGTTATAAGGCCTCTAGTATTGATACTAGTACCAGCATAGGGAATAGTTCCCATAGAGGTTATGATTTTGATGGCTCTTATTAGTGGCCTTTTCTTGTCAAATAAGAGTAAATGATTCTTTTAGATTAAACTAATTGGAGTGGTATGAGGTATGTTTGATCACTTTACATGATTTTCATGGGGGATTATCATTGTGTCCTAGCTCTATAAATATTTACACACTGTAGTATATCATAGAGGGCATAGTATTGGGCATAGTCACTAGTATAAGTTTGGGCTTGGGAGCACATAGCTATTGAGTGGCTAGTGGGGCTGAGATTCCATTGAGGACCTAAGGATATAGTTGTATTTAGTTGGTATCTCATAGACCCAATCCTATGAGGTCACTTAGGGGACCTATTTTTTAACTGATGGGCCATAAATGAGATGGTCAATGGTGATTTTATCTTAAAGTCATAATTGGTTACATAATTTTATAAGATTGAGGATATATTTATCATTGGCTTCATGATTATAACCTACTATATCACATGCCACTATGAATTTATTTTAGAGAGATATAGACCAAACTAAGTTTATAAATAATCTGGTTTATAGTAGGATATTCTTGAGGGTCCACACTTCTTTGCTCATGTGATCCATGAGATTAGGTAATGGGGATTACCAGTGTCCTAAGACCAAGTTGTCACATATTTTGGTAGAGTTTAGCACATATTATGGGATTATGTAGGTCGATTAGCAATGCTAGTGTGATTGATGCTTATACAACATGGTGGGTTAGTGATCAACCCATCCAATTATTTAGACCACATCTTCAGTAGTAAGGGTAGCATCAGAGATGGGTGTAATAGAGGAGAGGTGGGGGTTAAACCCTAGTATATCCATAGGTTATAGATTAGTTTATGATATTATAAGTTATCCCACTCCACATTGTTTATGTACAAGTGTAGTAGGGCCCTTTAAGGAAAATAGAGATGGGTGAGATAGTGGGTTATGACTTAGGACATAAGATAGGGATAAGAAAGGCTAAGACCTCTAGTATAGGGATAAGATATGTAGGTACCTCGAACATAGGGATAAATATAGGTATATGGGAGGTAGGTACTTTTAATATAGGTAGGTTCATAGAAGACCAAGCTTTGATCGATAGGTTGTAGAGCAAGATTGCCACATAGTTATCAAAGATTATAGACCTTCAACATGATTTATCTGGATTATGTGTAGAGTTAGCCATTGCATAAGTTGAGACTACCTATTTATAGGGGATTGTCACTACTCAAGATGTCAATATCAATACACTTATATGATAAATAGTGTATTTTTAAGGTGTATAGGCCTAGTTTACCACCCAAGATGTGGATCTTGTGACATTGATTGATGAGCGAGATAGATATTAGGGTGATTGAGAATAGTTGTTTATTTAGGTAGAAATGATTACTAGGGATTTGTATGAGGATAGATGAGGTGGTATAAATGAGAGTTCATCTAGAGCCTTGGCCTATTAGATTGTCACCAAGGATGATGTCTTATGTGTGAAGGATGATGTTCTATGCGCTAAGGATGATATATATTACTACCATAGGCTATATGAGGTTTCAATCCATATAAAGAGGGGAGCACCATCATTAAGAGAGTAATCTAGATCATAGAGGACTAAAAAAACCTTGAGGTAAAGGCAAACTATAGATTTAGAGCATTTAGTTGCATAGTCAGTTTCATATTAAGTATTGATGGGCCCACCACCACCATATACACCACCATTGCTAATACTAGGCATAGGCCATATTTTTTAGTAGATTCTCCTAAGGGATGACCTAGAGCAAATCTAATTTGTAGATTTATATTGTATATGATATATATATATATATATATATATATATATATATATATATATATATTCTTTTGATATATAAAACATGATTTTTGAGATATACATGACATTCATTTTTGGCTCATAGCTACTTGTAAATGGACTATTCATATTCTTTGTGTTTCATGATGTTTTTTGCTCTTGTTACAATATGATAGTATGCTAGTGTTAAGAGATGCACATCTTTAGTCAACATTTAGATTTTGATTTATCTATTGCTCTCTTTGATATATGAATATATGATAGATGATAATTTAAGAGGTGAACATCCTAAACCAATCATAAAATAGCTAGTATGACTCAATGTGTATGCCAGGAGATACACATCCTACATACAAAGTCTTGTTTGTTTCTAATGTTTGGCCTTTATTATGCTTATGATATTTGGGGTATGCCCTACATATAGAGGATAGTGTAGTTATATATTTTTTTCAATATTATATTGATGTTTGGACTTAGAGTGCTTGGTATTTACTTTGTCAAATGAAATTATGCATCATAAGTATGAATAACCTATAATAACATTATATTTTTATTGTAAATGGACTATTTAAAGTTGATTATTTACAACTAAACATAATAATAAAAAATACCAAAACCAAAGTTACGAGCATTTATGTTTGAACCAAAAACAAAGAAAAGAAAAATATAAAAAGGAGAGTCAAATACAAAATTTAACCAACTTAAATTTAAGATATGAATCATCTAGACTTAATAGTGAACACGAATGAACTAAAATATAAGCAATATATTTAAATAAAGTAAGGACAAATTGTAAATAGCCTAGAATCAAGATATGAATAATCAAGACCCACACATTAACAAGGTGTACTAGAAAATGAACAAGTAAAAAAAAAATAATATATAACTTTAAACAACTAATCCCCAATTAAGGAAATATTCAAGTCGTTTACCAAATTTATGCAGACACAAAACTCAAAACAATTTAACAACCTAATAAGCAAAACACACAAAAATACAAAATAATAAGATAAAACAATCAATCAATCAATATGAATGTCTAAAAATCTAAAAAAGCAATAATACCAAAAATAATGGTTAGTAATAATGTTAGTACAATTGGAAAAAAAATCATTCATGTATGTGTAATAGAGTATTTAACAATTTTGGTGATAGGATTACCCCTAAGATAGGTAACAATGCCACTAATATAACAACATAAGGATGATGGGAACAATGTTGTTCATAGGTAACAATGACACAAATGAGATGATAAAATTGTCCTCAAACTATAAGAGATAATGGTACACAAAAACAAGTGAAAATGGGGGGAATATAAGAAAAGGAAAGGGTAGTTGAGTTGACTCCAGATGCACTAGGCAAGTGGAAGTTGCCTACATAGCTCCATGAACACAAGATACAACATGAAATTTAGGCCAAATGTAGTTCTCCTAAGATATGGGATAGAAAACAATTAATGTTAAAGAAACATGATATGACTTGTATAGGAATATGTTAATGTTCTCTCAAAATGGTGAGTGCATGAGATGATTTTTATTATTAAATAGAAAGAGTGTTCAAATAGAGATGGCTCATAAAACAACAAGAGCATAAAAAAATCCAAGGAGGCATTAGTGTATCACATTTAAATACATAATTCTCACAACATAAACTTGAAAAATAGTAAGAGCATATGTCTAAGTCCAATAAGGATGGGTAAACTAAAGGGCAAGTGGTCACCTCTAAAATAGGTAGCACTCCTAGGATCCTTAAGGCAAAGATGTGTCCAAAAAGAAAGAAAGGTGTAGTGAAGCTAATTTGAGATACCCCATGTATCTAAGTGTTACCAACATAGTCCGTGTAGACCTTAGGACACTATAGTTATCCTAAAAATGGGAACAAAAAGACCAAGGTGGTCTAGAAATAAAACTAAAAAAATAAGATGGCCCATCCCATAAATTTTTTATGACTTTATATCTTGTGAGGAAATTCTAATCCAATTTTCATGATTTTATAATTTTTAGTATTTTCTAATCTTTTATCAATGGTTTTGGAATTTTTGAGACATCTCAACCTAATTGAGAATGAAGAGATACAAAATGTTTCAACTTGTAAAATGATGAGAGCATGCTTCAAGTTATTCAAAAATAGTGAGTGAATTTAGGATCAAAATGATCTAAAATTAATGAACATAACTAATGATCAGAATAAAACTAAAACCCACCCAAAAGATGACATGAATTTATAACTCCTAGAGATTTTAATCCTATCTTCAAAAAATGGAAATGTTTTTGGTCTTTTTATTTATAATTTTCTAATTTTTTTTTGTGTTTTTGGGATAGGGAATGAAAATTAAAGATGAACAAAGGTACATGGAACCACTTAGCCAAAGAGATACACTTTCATAAGTAAGAATTCCAGTGATAGATAAATTAGATGTAACAGGTGAAGCAATGACCATATTAAGGTAGTAGTAAATACCAAGTACTATAAAAATAAGAATAGAAAAATACATAGCATAAAATAAGTCCCAAGAAACCATCAAGTAGGTAAAAACCATGTGTTGACATAACCCAATACACTTGTATAAAAAATAATCTATGGATATTGATTAAGATAAAATACCTTATAAAACAATCCCTAAATGTGTATAGAATGATGATGAATCATAATTAATGAAGGCTGTAGACACTATAACACTACATACAATAGTTCTAGATGTCAAACTAACCCATAAATCACCTTGGGACCCCCTAGGGACTATCCCACAACCCTTTAATTGCAAACTTGAGTCAAGTTAGCTAAATAGCTAATAACTAACCCACCTTGACCAATCTTAACCTTTGACCCTTGATCACTGATGGTCACCCCAAATTTCAATGGTTAGACCTGACTGTCGATGATCAAGTTTCCACCACTTGAACATTAAACACCCACTTCAACTACAACTTACTTTTTTATAATTAGATTACCTAATCCACTTGAGGATCAATGCATGTCAAAACTAAATTTAGAAAGCAAGTTAAACCTCTCCTTGAACCTATACATCCACCTCTCCCATTTTCTTATAAGAAGAGAGGAGAAGGAGGTGAAAGGGATCCAAAATAGATCAATCAATAAATTGATCATCCACATCCTAAATTAGAGTGAACCAACAAGTGCGACAGAGATCTAAAGTATTGTAATCTATTGGCCAATATCCAAGTATCGTTACTCTACCAAAATTACTGCAAGTTTCACCAACCACATCAACCATTATTCATATTAGCAACCATGAAAGCTAAGTATTTATTTCTAGTAATTAGGTACTTTTTTTCTATTTCACAACTAACCCAACTTGAACCCACCTTCCATAATCTCATTTTATAACCTCACTAATCATTTTTTCTTAACTAAACCAAAAACACTATAATTTCCAATGGTCAGCCTGACTGTTGATGGTATATCTGAACCATTGATGGTCACTATCAAATAAATAATTAACAAGCTATTTTTACCCACCAGACCTCAACCAAATCTAACCTTATAACCTCATGCCTAATCATAGATCCTTGTCTTATTTTTTAAACTATAAAGAATTTATTTGGCATTAATATCAATCTGTTTATTGATATAATTAGTCAAATTTGTCTCTTTCAAGCACCTCTTGTATTTTATTTTAGTATATTCTATTATTTATGAAAGTACTTTATCTTTCAAAACTTGATTATTTAAAAGTGTGGATTGACAACCTCTAAGGAAGCTCATGTTTCTTGGATCTATCTTGGTAGGCAATCCACCCTACTATCTAACTAAAGAAACCATTTCCTTGAGTTCTTTTTTATCTATAGGTCATTCCTTCCAAGCCAAAGAGGAGTATCTATAATCATCTAGATCAATATGCAAACAACATAGTATGTTCTACTTATCATACCCCTCTTGAGTTTATTTTCTCTTTCCTCTAAAAAATATAATAAAAATTTCTTTGAAACATTTTGGCATGCTCAGTGGGACCCTTGAGTATTTTCTTGGGTTCATAGTTAAATATAGGAGCTTCTTCTTCTTATCTTTCTTTTCATACAATGAAATCAAAATTTCATTTTGGGCTTAAAATTAATTAAATCTAGTGTTTGCTTGGTTATTTTAGCTCACATAGATTAATTAATCAAGTGAGTCAATTTTAATTTCACTCTTATCACACACACAATACCAAACCACTTACATATAAATCAAGCATAAAAACATTGACATAAGGCCTAACTAGGATTTCATTACCTAACAGTCACCTTTCCTAACCATCTTACTTAGATTTCATCACCAAGGGGAGAACCAACTCAACTCTCTAGTTATATATAATCTATGGCAATCAATATATCTTGGCTAAGCACCTAATAACCTTATCATTATGGTGTGTGAAGTGAGGGGGTAGGCCCTAATATCAAGCCATGTACTGATTTCCAATATAGATCCCTTTGAGATCCTAAACACAACATGAAACCAACCATAGACTTATTTTATAGTACCCACTCTACAAGCTAATTTTAGTCACATAATTCTTCAAACTTAGGGCATAAGATAAAAGAGAGACTAAAAATAACCATAAGATTTAACATAATTTAGTGTGTTTTATTTCCTTGACTTTTTCTTGTCTTTTATTTGTTTAAGTTATGAGATTGTTTGTATCTTCCTCCTTTCTTCATTTGCATGGTTTTGACTAGCCAACAACTAAGAAACCAATCCAACCAAGACCCTCATCATAATCATCCATCTTCCTCTTCTCCCTCATCCATGAAGTATATATTAGAT
Organism: Torreya grandis; assembly: GCA_037957365.1. NCBI lineage: Eukaryota > Viridiplantae > Streptophyta > Pinopsida > Cupressales > Taxaceae > Torreya > Torreya grandis. The sequence continues at coordinate 1,160,866 of JARHVA010001976.1, read as the reverse complement.
GCAAAGAGTTCTCCTCATCCTTTTGGAAGTCCTACCATCCCTCAAATGGTTGCCCAAGGTGATACAAATTTCTTCACCTTTTTGGATAACAACCCCATATCCCTCCAAAATTAACTTAACACCATATCCCACCATACCCATACTTTTGTTCCACCTATTTACCCTCCCTATGGCATGTTATCATACTTAATGGGTGAAAATTCTCTAGCCACCATCTCTACCCAACCTTTAGTCACCCGAGCATCATCCTCTACCAATAACCCTACTAATACCACCATCCAAAACTAGCCATGAAACCAAGAAACACCCAACCACCTTCTTACCCAACTAATAATCCTCTTAGTATGGGGTAACCCAATATATGGGCATTGATACTTCCCTTACCATAGGATTACCCTCTATTAGTGCTACCACCATTCCTCTTATTCCCAAACTAACTACCTCCACTCCATTTTAGATATTATTATATCCCATACCTTCCACCATTCAGCCCATCAACACCAAAGTTACCACCTACCCTTTAAATACTAACCTAATCATACTCCCTAACCAACCTATCTTAATCTCTCAACACATGCCCATCATACCAAACCCAAGATACATCCCTAACCCATAAGGGTATACATACCTCTACCTTGCACCTAACCACGTATCTTAACATATTCATATTTAGCATCATACCAACCACTCATATCTACATATCAACATGTGGCATCCTCTCAACTCCCCCACCAACATACATATGTCACACCCACCTAAACCCAACTCAACCTACCTTACAACTATGGTAGTGCACAACCCCAAAATAACCTTATCAAAATGTTAATGGATAAAATGACTACTTTGGAATCATCCATTTCTAGATATTATAATATTTTGTCATATGACCAAATGTATAATGAACCAATTCACCCATCCATCCCCATTTGACCATATCCTCTTCAATGGGAACTTTTGAAGTTCTTGAAGTTTCAGAGTAAGGAGGACCCTCAATAACACCTAAGATCATTTAGGCATTTATGATATATGATTTATTATGATGATTATCTACTTGTGTGTACCTTCCCCATGTCTCTATTAGGTCCAACACTAGATTGGGATAGTGCTATTACAATGCACTCCTTTTATTTTTCCCAACTAGCTCATATTTTATTAGATCACTTTTCCATAAAAATATCAAAGAAATTATCCATCACTGATCTTTAATCCATTCAAAAATATGATGATGAATCCATTACTAACTTCATTACCCATTGGATAAGTTTAATAAACCAACTCTCTTTCTCTCTACCCCAACCTAAGTTGATTTAACTCTTTGCCTAGACCTGTACCAAACATATCTCCTCTACCTTACAAGGTTAGAGATTTAGGACATTTGATAAGGCTTTTACGATGGCATGAAATCTAGAAAATAAATCCATTGATGAGGAGAAGTTGAAATTGAGAAACAAGAATTCAACCTTCAAATCAAATGAGGCTTCCTCATCTAAACCCAACAACCAAACCAACACTAAATCTAAAAATAAGGGAACCATGAATGTCATTATCTGTAAGACCACCCCTCTACTCATTTTCAACTAGTCTAACTCTTCTAATTCCCCCAATCAAAACACCAAAAGACCAAACCATAACACCCAAAATAAATTCATTTCCCTTGGGGAGTCATAATCTTTAGTCTTGGAGAAATTATTAAAATCTAATACCATACAGCTTCCCCTGATCAAACCTCCATAATAGTTTTATTCCTCTCTTCCTGTACTAGGTTGGCATAAGGAGAATGAATTGTGCACCTTCCATCGAGTCATTGGACATGATGTTAATAGGTGTAATACCTTCAAAAACATTATACAAACTCTCATTGATAAGGGGGAACTTATGTTGGATAACCACAATACACCCCCAAACCAATCACTTGACATTTTTAGACAACCATTTCCAAACCATTCTCCTTATACCAACAATTAAAACAAAGCATAATCCTCTCATAAACATGAGGCCCATACTATCAATATGATTCTTGGTACACTCACTACTTATAAAACCATCAACAAGATCACCTCTTCCTCCAATCCACTTATTGACGTAGTGGAGTCACCAACCTCTCCTTTGATATGCATATCAAAGGAAGAAGTAATTACCATTTTATAATTTTCTTGAATCATGTAAGAATCCACTCTTCCTTTAGTGATCATTCCTATGGAATAAAACACTTTTCCTACACTTCCCATTAAGGAATTGCCTTCCCAAATATTGGAACCTTTTGAATAGGATTAGGATGAGGAAATAATGCCTTTCCCTCAAGCCATGGGCCTGTCCTTTCCATCCATTGCCAGGGGATTCAAACCTATCTATAAACCTTTCTATAGACTAGTTAAAAACATATAATTCATATCCAACCCTAACCTAGACTGGGCCTCCTTTTGGCAATAGACTGGGCTTCTATATAGAACCAAGAATGATCCTTATTTATCAAAACTACCTAAAATTTACACTATCAAATAAGCTATCAACACAACCCAACCATCAAACACCTCTACCTATCAAAATATAACATCACCATTAGAACCAAACTCACCTAAAACCATTAAATCACCTTCTCACACTCTAACTAAACCCACCAAGAACCCTGACATATTTCCTACTCAACATTACTCACCCATCAGTAAACTTGGATTTAAACCCACTAAACATATCAAACAAACCCTAAGATAAGCTAATAAATAGGTTAAAACCACCTAGAAAACTAAAAACCAAAACTCTACGTCCCCTCTCCACTTTGCCCTCTATTTTAGGACCCTATCCCTCTACCTTAATTGGGAAACTAACCATCCCAATAAAAACCCAACCACCACCTTTGGTTATGCCATCAGTCCTACTTTCATCCACACTTATTTTCACCACACCACCCATGAACATACTTCCTATCTCCCAATCATCTATAAACAAATCGCTTATTTCCCAAATGTCTACCCCAAAACTTTCTAACCTAAACTATCAACCTCTCTACCAAAACTAAAACTATCCACCAAAAATGCTCATATACCCAAAACCTATACCACCAAGCCCACTCCTAAAAGGGTCTCCACATCAACTACTAAACCCAAGACCCATACACCTTTTCCATCATTTCTTGAGTCTTAACCAAACATCTTAAACATGCTACTATAAACATATTTTTTAACCTTGCCACCTATTAGACCATTTGACCTGCACAACCCTAAACCATCTTAGTATAATGACAAATTAGTATGTTCATATCATAAGACACCTAGGCATGACATGAATAATTATAAATATCTTTATGTGATATCCCATTAGTTTTATCATGAGGATGACTTATTATAAGATTAGCCTCTTATAAACCTGACACTGATTGAAGAACCAATAGCCATTGACCAACACCTACCTACTCCTCCACTCTCATCTCATAGTGACAAATAACTAAAGTGACCCTCTATCCCAATCCTCATGGAATCCATACCATCTATGTGGCCACATGAACACAATCCCTACCAAAATATAAGGGAAATATAAATGTGTCCATTCCATGGACAGATCCCTCTTCCACCACCCAACCACCTAGCCTCTACCAAGCACCTTTACCTTAAATGAAACCCAAAGTGTCCATCTTGAGACCCTCTCACTCTAATCCATCTGAATCAATCCAATGAGTAGTTCTAAAATAGCTTCACCAAACACTAGTGAAGATGAGTTTGTATGAACTAATCAATACCTCACTCCATCATCGTCAAGTGATGATAGAGACTCTACAATCCATAGAGGTCCAATTGGGAGACCCACAACCTCTATCATCTTTTTTCAATGCTCTTCAAATTTCCAACCTTTTTACCTTTGAGGATTCAAAAATACCTTCAATCCATCTAGATGACCTAGACCCTCCCCTCTTCATTACCATGTACATCAACCAAACCTACATTAAGCAAGTTATGATTGATGGGGAGATAATATCAACATTATCTCCTCCCATACATACAAATAACTCTAATTATAAAAGAACATCATGTTAAAAACCTTAGTGATGCTCCCATCATTCAATGAAACTATGGCCATGACTCTAGGAACTTTTGTCTTTCACATTCACTTAGGACCCCACATGCTTTCCAAGTTCTTCTATGTAGTAGAGGGACAATTCTAGTATAATGTATTGCTATAACACCATTGGATTCATTCCATGGGTTATGTTCTATATATTCTACATCAATACATCAAATTTAAGCTTGAAATTCAAGTTGTTACCATACAAGCTAACTTGAGTCCTTTCACATCATGAAACATGATGTACCAACCCAATGACATTCTCTTTCCTCCATCCAATAAACCTTCACCAGTAAAAGATGAAGCTCCATATTTTTTTTCCATTGAAGCATCCACTAACTAATCCATCCCTTCTACCAAAATCCCCATAATATACCCTTTAGAATTAACCTTCTAAAATCTTTTTTTAGGGGATTATCACCTTCTAACCCTTCACTCTTTCCCTACTCCCCAAGAGTATGGGAAACTTGACCACCAACTTAGTTATGAACCCAATATCAAAGCCATTGTTCCTTTCAAACCCTTAACTTACCAAATTAATTTAATCTACAGGGGACTTGATAAACACCTTAACACATCTACTACCTCTTTTTCACCTTGATTATTCACCTCCAACTTCTCTTATATATATAAACCATACTTTGTCCAAACATATCTTTATAGGTGTGCTTGAAAAGGATTTGGTCTAGGTCAGTACAAACACAAGATACATGAGTTGATTCTAATAAAAACCCAAAAAACTAATGAAAAACATGGCCTTGATTTCATTCCACCTAAATAACAAACCAAACCACCTCCCACTACCATCATTGATAAGGAAATCCCATCCTCACCATCCACTCCACCATCGATAGTTGAGGATTATGACATCATACCCCCTAACTTTTTTTTCATCATCATGATTAACCTTTGACCTTCGACTTATCAAAAGGATGACGTGACCTTAACCTTTCCTTTGACCTACCCTAAGATGATAATAGATGATTCTCCTACCATTAATATTTTTCAATGTTAGGGTGATGATTCCATTCTCACCTATCTTGGTGCACTAGATTCTTCTATCCACAAATCTCTTCCTCTTAAGACTTTGACCATGTTAAATGAATCCACCATGGATATAAACTTGGGCACTCTATATAACTTGTGTATTATCAAAATTGGCTAATTGCTAAATTTCAAAGAGCTTCAGGACTTCCCCTCCTTCTTATAAGACTAAAACATAGCATTTGCTTGGTCTTATAGCAACTGCCAAGAATTTACCCTTCCATCTCTACCCATAACATAGTCACCAACCACAATGCCAAGCCCATTAGGAAAAACATTTGGTGAATGCACCTTTGCATAACCTTTCTCATCAAATAAGAAATTCAACATTTCTTATCCATTAATTTCATTCAACCCATTGACTATCCCCAATGGGTGTTAAAAATCATACCTATCACCAAAGCCACCATGGGACTTTGAATTTTTATGGAATTTCATAACCTTAACCTTACTTGTCCAAAGGATGACTTTACTCTACCCACCATTAACTAGCTAGTTGATCTTATAGTTAGCCTTGAGATTTTATCTCTTATGGATGGATTCTCAGGTTAAAATCAGATCCTAATTTCCCTCAAATATCAACATAAAACTACCTTAATCACCTCATGGGGAAATTTCTACTATAGGGTCATGATTTTTGGACTAAATAATGCTAGTGCAACCTACCAATGTTTTATGAACTAAATCTTCCATGAGCTTATTCATAAAATCATAGAAAACTATGTCAATGAACTTGGGAAATCCAAATTTTGTAAAGACCATTTGGATATTCTTAAGATTATCTTTGAGTGACTCATCCATTACCTTTTCCACCTCAACCCCAACAAGTGAATTTTTGGGGTCCTATTAGGAAAACTCCTTGGATTTATCATCTCACTTTAGGGGATCAAATTTGATCTATCCAAAATCAAAGTAATCCTTGACATGCCTCCTCCTACCCACCTCAAAAAAATTCTTAGATTATAGGGGAATCTCCAATCCATTCATCACTTTATCTCTTAGCTCTCAGATCAGTATCAACATTTTCACCACCTTTTAAAGAAAGATGCATATTTTCAATTTAATAATGAATGTCAAAAGGCCTTTGACTCACTTAAAAAGTACTTTTTGTCTTTGCCTATCCTCATTACTCCCAAGGATGATCAACCTTTTTACCTTTATATCTCCATCATCAACCACTCCTTAGGGGAAATGCTTGCTCATCAGGATGAACAACATAAAAAGTAAGTTTTTTACTACATTAGTTTCATGTTTGTAGAGTATGATACTTGATACACCCATATCGAGTAGCTTTGGTCTTCATGGCCACCAAACTTCACCTCTACCTTCTCAACCAAAAAACCTATGTCATAATCAATACCAACCCACTCAAGTATATGCACTCCAATCCATACTAAAACCAATGTATGGCCAAGTGGCTCATGCTTTTGGCTGAGTTTAACCTTGAGTTTATTCAATGGAAGTCAATTCAAGGGAAATTAATTTCTAGCCAAATGTTTGATGTACCCTTGGCTGATGATCAACCTCTTCCTCTTGAGTTTGTTGATGAGTCCATCATGACACTCTCTCAAGAAGACTTTACCTATCAAGTCACCATGTTTTTAAATGGATCAAAATGTCAACATAGTAGGTGATATGGAATAATACTTATCCCCTTTCATGTTAACCTCTTCCTTTATCCTTCAAGCTATATTTTTAATGTACCAACAACATGGTTGAGTATGAATCCCTAGTCATAAGCCTTCAAACTATATGAGCCTTAGGATTCAAAATGATCAACATATTTAGTGACTCCCAACTTATGGCCAATCAAATAAATTGCTCTTAATAGTGTAATAATGATATTTTTAAATAATATAAATAATTATTTGACATCTTCTTAGCATCATTTGAACACTACTATGTCCAAACAACTTCATGATCCATGAACAAGTTTACTAATGTAATGGCTTCCCTTACTTCTCAGATCCCATCTACACCCACTATCTCTAAGATATTTATCATTATCCATTAACTTACTCATCCCTCCTATGCCAAATTAGACTCTCCCACCATATTCAATGTGGAAGAGACCCAACTTGACCTTTGGTATCAATAAATCTTTAACTATCTCAACCTTGCCACCATTCCTTCCAGTCTTTTTAAAAATGTTTGATGAGAATTTATCCAAAGTACCTCAAACTATAGCATACTAGGGGATTTATTTATAAACATGGATTTTATGGTCTCCTCTTCCATTGCCTACATAGTTAATAAGCCTATCATTATTAGGAAAACACATGATGTGATATATGGGGGATGCTCTAGTGGCCTAGCCATTGCTAAATGCATCCTTCACCTTGGCTATTATTGGACCACCTTTAACCAAGATTGTTATGATTATGTGAAAAATCGTGTTAAGTGTAAAAAACATGCCAATTTACATCATGCACCTAGCCATAGTCTTCGTGTATCTACAGATTTCTAGCCTTTCTCACAATGGGGTTTAGACCTTATTGGTGAAATTAACCCCCATTATTCATAGCGACACCATTCTATCATCATTGTGACCAAATATTTTACCAATTGGGTCAAGGATATTTATCTCATCTCCATAAAAGTTGAAAATAATTTTGACATTATCAACCATCACATCATCTATCATTTTAGTGTTCCTAAAAAAATCATCATCAACAATGGAAAATCTTTCAAAAACAAACAATTCCAAGGTATTTGTGATGCATTTAGTATCAAGTTAATTTTTTCACCACCCTATCGTCCTCAATCAAATAGAAAGGTATAAACCTCTAAAAAAAATCTCAATAACATGCTAACTAATATGGTTAATGCATCTAATTGGGATTAACATTTACACATCCCCTTCACCTTATGGGTATATCATATTAGAATTTAAACCCCTATGAGTGCTACCCCTTCCTCTCTAGTTTTTGGAGCAGAGGTTGTCTTTCTTCTCAAATTCCAAATGTCCTCTCTTCATATATCCTTACAAGATATCATCTCTAAGAGTGATTATCATCAAAACATTTAGCCCAAATTGAACTAATTCATGAATGTCATTTAGAAACACTCACTCATCTTCATATCTATCAAGAGAGAGTCAAGCACACTTATAAAAACACCTTAAAGTAAAAATATTCAATATCAAAGACCTCATCCTAAATGAAAATCAACATGTCACCAATATGGAGAAAATCAAGTGGGGCAAGTTTGATTTCAATTAACTTAGACCTTATATCATAATGCACAAGTATGGATTAGAAGCGTATAGATTGTGCTCTCTTGAAGGCAAACCTAAACCTAAGCCTCTCAATGCTTCACATTTTCATCCTTTCATTTGTTAAAACAAGATCAAATTCACTTTTTTCTAACTTAAGTTCATCCCTTATTTTAAAAACACATCTATCTCCTTATTTTAGAGACAACTGATTAAAAATGAATCATGTGATTATCCACCACAACCATAGCCTAATCTTGAACAATGGGTACCATAGCTCTACCCATGCCATGATTCTCATGGTACTTATTGCCCCTTTCTTAGGATGGATTCTTATTGTCATAGTCACCTAAAACTCTTTTACACCTAATAAAAATTCTTGTGATTTTAGTTTTGCCTTCATAAAAAGTGACCCTTTAAGCCTGTTTAATCAAGTCCATGACATCAAAATCCAACATCAAAATAAATAACAAATTAACCCATATGGGTCACTCTCTAGCATTTATAGACTACTCCCTTTAAATATAGTTGCACGAACATATCAAAATTTCTCAATATAAGATAGACTAGTCCCTTGAAGGAAAACTATAAAAATCCTTAAATGAATCATATAAAACTTAGACCACTTCCTTAAAGGATGGCTAAGTAAAGAATTTGTAAAATCATAACAATATCTTGAAATGTTCCTGCATTGATCAGCTTCCCCCAAACCTCCCAAGCAATAATAAAATATTAAAAGACCCATTATCAGACATCATATGTAGTAAAGTAATTTTGAAAGCAAAAATTATCTCTTATAAGTAGACTTCCTACATTGATCAATCTACAAATCATATGACATGGATAAGAGCCAACAAAAGTCAAATTAGTCTCCCAAAAAAGGTTCCACCTTCATCTACTTTCCCTTTATACACTATAATGGATTTTGAGCTTACTTAAAATTTTGTGATTTGACACCTCTTTTTAACCAACTAACGCATGCTAATGCAAAGCATTCAAAGGGCTTAAATTCCTTAAGATGATCCAACTTTGGTTTTTTTTTAGCCCTAGCCAAAGAATAATCATCATGCCTTCTTCTCATTCTCTCATACTATTTGAAATATTCATTTAAATGTTTGTCTTTGGTTTATCTTCTCTTTCTTGCATCTAGCTTTTTTCTTTAACTTACCTTATGTACTTCACCCCAATCCAAAAAAAATGACCACAATCATAACCATATCACATGATATCAACATCACATCATAAATAAAAACATATATCAATTACCATAATCACAAATCAACTATCACTATCACAACCTCATAATCACATATATCATATCCACTACATGCCTAAATATAAATAAATAAGAATATACTCATTAAAAGTTGGCATGAACATAATCATCACTATCATCCTAGTCATACATAAACCATTAACAATAATCACATCATAACTTTGTCCAATTACAAATAACCATCACCATAACCATTATCACATCAATATCATAATCATAATCATATTAAAACAAGAAATTAAATGATTTCATCCGTAAAACAACATCCATAGAATACCATACTCATAATGTCATAACCATCCTCCTAATTAGCAAACACACATCACATTAGCATTACACAATCATATCAAGATTATCATAGTCATCCATAACCATCACATCATAACCACGTCAATAACATCAATCCATATCAAACATCATCATGAACATAAATTAAATCATCATAATGTATAGTAAGATATAAATATATTTAAAAACAAAATATATCTTATTAATATCATCATAATGTCTACCAAAATATAAATATATCTTAAAATAAAATATATATCTCACTACGTCAGTTCACAAGCTAGTATCAAAATCATAAAATACATCAAAATATAATGTCTCATCATAAAATTAAGATCTTAGGGCACCACCACCTCTTAGAGCCTATCTTCATGTACCTACCTAGTCACTAGTAGATGCAAGACACTAACCTAGTGTCACAGTACCTACACCTCTTACCATCCCATAGCTGTACTCAACCCATCGAGGCTCATCTAGATAATGCCTAAACACCAAGGCATTATAGTGTCATAGCTCTTACATAGTCACTACATATATTTTCATTGAGATAATGCCTATTGGTCATATAACTATTGTTACTCCACCTCTTACCAATAAGAGAGAGTCTCTCTCTTACATCATTAGGGCTACCTGAGCCCTCACATGATCTCTCACCTATAACAGTGACCAACTAACCTTGTATTACTGATAATGATGCCTATGCCACTACCAAGGATGCCCATGCTATGGCTAAATCTTATCATGCCTGGTCCCTCTTAGTTGTCACTACTTGTATATCTAGGCCACCAACACCCTACTAACCACCTCTACTAGCTAGGTCAACATTTATAGCCTATTGACCATTATCATCACCCACAAAATCTTACATAACATAGAGTGCCTAGTACCATGTAGGATACCCATATATGACACTTGCATCATTTATCTCTATCCTTACCAATAATTCCTTATGATCAAAGATCATATGGCCTAGTTATGGAGTGGGTAGTGGAACTCTGTATCCTCCCTCCTATACCTCAAGAACACCTTAGGTATATATTTCATGAGGAAAAACTTCCATTATACCCTATCAAATGGTATCAACTCTATCTCACCCTCTCATATATTATATATCCATCTATAGCTCTATAGGGATAGAGTATGTCTCATGTAATCATCCCATCTTGTAAACTTGACATACGGTATCTAAATCACATCTCCAATACAAAGGCATCTATTAATCCCCTATACTAATCTATATTGTGTACCCTTTTTCTTGGTCCCAAGAGGTCATAATCACTCCTCCACTACATGTATCCAACTCAAAAATCCATCTGAGCATAACCTTCCCATGACAATCACATAGGCTTCAACACCTAGATGTGTTCATACATCAAAAAATGTAGAAAAACCCCAACACTGATTCCATATCTCCTATGGGCATGAAATTCCCATAGCTCTCATTAAATCGAAATAAGAAACATATGTGTTTATGGAAACAATGTGTGGCCTAACCACATTTCCATGAGCAACCCCAACAATAAGTATGGGAACCTCCCACTAATAGAATTAGGCAATGCATAACATGTCACCACTATCATCATCATGATGAAAATCCTCCTCACATCCTTGTCCCTGTATTATATTAGTGTGTAATGGAAACCTCTAAAGTTCTACCTTATAGAATCCATATCATCTCAATACAAGAGCTCCATAAACTTATCCCACTCACCCCTCTCAATATGGTATATCATTTCCCCCTCATATGGGTGGTTGTATGGTCTTATAGATGTCCTTAGGTAAGATGGTCATCTCCCTTGTATGTAATAAGAAGGTATTAGTAGAAGGATCCTATCTCTTGATGAGAGCCACTATCATAGCATCATTTTGAGGTACATGATGATAATACCTCATACTATTGAGACCCACATCTTCCATATGATCCTAATCATCCTTAGTCATACCTCTCTAAATCTCATAAAAAATACAAGGCACTTTGTTGCTCATCTGAATCCTCTCCCATGCTTTCAAGGTCTGATAGCAAACAAACTTAGTTCTCTTTACTATTTTTGCCTGAAAACTCAACCTATTCCACCTACCTCTTATGATAATATCTTAAACTCATAACATTCACCTACTATGACCTATACCTATGGCTTATCTATAAATCAAAACCCTTAACCTATCTTATCTACACCTTAAATAATTAACCTTCAATGTAAAACATAAAAATTAATTACCAAACATTGACCTTAACTATTATCAACCATTACCTATGAACCCTAAATCATTATGACTTTATCCTTAACCTTCATCTACTTACCTTATCCTTAACTATCAATACCTATAAACTTTTCACCATAACTATTAACCAAACATTCAACCCACTATCCCTCAAACATTATCCTCAACAATCAAATCTTAACATTCAACTATCAACCTTAAAATTTCACTACTACCTATCAAACATAGAATATTACCCTTGACCTCAATTTTACCCAAACATTCAAATATTGAATTACCTAAACCCTAACCCCTTCAACTTTAAACATTCATTTTTCTAATAACTTATCCTACTTTTATCAACTGTTGATGGTTAGGGTGACCTTAAATGATTAGGTAATCAACAACGATGATCACCAAATAGTGACTTATGACAATCACTTATCAATTGTTAATGGTTTGTAATGATTATTGAAAATTAGACATGACCACCGATGGTCACTATAAAGTGACTGGTAGTGTTCCAACCTAACACTACCACTCTATAAATACCAAAAAATAATAACAAACAACTAAAAATTTGTACCCTACCCTCTCCTTACCATTATAATATCTAAACTAATGATTCAAAATTCAATACAAACCCAAACCCTAAACCCCCAATTAGAACTTACCCAACCCAGCCATAACTAAACACATCAAATAAATTCAAAAATAAATTCAATTGACTAAATTAAAGCTAGTCTACCATTTCAAAACATTACTTACCTCATTCCTCAACCACCATCAAGGAGTAACCAAAGGGACCATAGCCATCTAGCCTCATGTTCTCCCATGTCCTCTCTAGATCCTTATCAGGTTAATGCTTAGTCAAGGTTAACAATCCACCTCACTTAACTAATCACACTCAGCAAACCATAACCATTTTCTCACAAAATGCTAGGAGTTCCTTATCACATCTTAATATTTATAATGATATAAAAATACCTATGGTAACACTCTTGTCTCAACCTTTTTAGGGCTAATGTGTGACCATTGTGGTCAAGGTGACCATCAATGGTCAACCTTGAGGGTCAAACTTGACCATCAATGGTCAACCTTTTTTTTAGGTTTTCTCTTCCAAACACCAGCCCTTTAAAAAAAAATTCCACTAAACCAATCCAAGTGCCCACCAATAAATATTCCATTCTCCACCAACAATCTCAACCTTACCACTAATAATTTTGGCCCAACTATTTCATGTTGTTATGATGACTTTGCTTAGGAACTTTTATTGCATCAACTATATTTTCTAGGTTGAATATTTTTTAGAACTTGTACTACCTTACACATACCCAACCAATTTGTGTCTTCGTAAGAGCACTTCCTACCTTGGATACCCATGAAAACATTGACCTTGTTTAGGATACTTGAATTTACAATTGTATCCCAACCATCACATACAATCACATGGTCCACTTATCACTTATCTTTCTATTAATGACCTTATTTTTACCAAACATTATAACCTAGTCATTGTGCAATCTTGGCTATAATAATTAGTCACACTTTGTGTGCATGTTTTTACTTTAGTACCCAACCTACCACCTACTTTGTTATAAGCTTACCCACTTATCAAACCCATACCTGATTCTATTTTACCTCATCAATTCTTGGTTTAAGGGGGAACACCTCCTCCCATGTTTAAAGCAACCTAACCTTTGACCCATAATCTATTTTTGTTTAACATCTTACCAATATAAATTGCATAACAAAAAGGGGTAAAATTTAAACACTAGAAAACCACACACAATGGTTTTATATGTTGAACTAACCCCTAAATCAGCTTAAGACCCCTTACAGACTATCCCACAACCCTTTGATCACAAACCTAAGTCAAGTTAGCTAAATAAATAACTAACTAACCCATCTTGACCAAAATTAACCTTTGACTCTTGACCATCTATGATCACCCTAACCATTGATGGTTAGGCCTAACCACTGATGGTCAATTTTACACTACCTAAACATTAAATACCCACTTTAACTATAAATTTCTTTTTTAGAATTAACTTGTCTAATCTACTTGCAAATCAATACATGTCAAAACTAAATTTAAATAACAAGTTAAACCTCTCCTTGAACCTATACTTCCACCTCTCCCATTTTCCTATAAGAAGAGAGGAGTAGGAGGTAAAAGGGATCCAAAATTGATCAATCAATGAATATATCATCCATGTCTAGAATCAGAGTGAACTAGGAAGTACGATAGAGATCTAAAGTGTTTCCATCCATTACCCAATAGTCAAGCATCATTATTTTACCAAAATTTCTCCAAGCTTCACCAATCATCTCAAACATTCTTCATATCAAAAACCAAGAAGGCTAAATATCTATTTCTAGTAATTATCTACTTTATTTCTATTTTGTAACTTACCCAACCCAAACCCACCTTCCAAAATCTCATTTTTTATCCTCACCAATCAATTTTTTTAACTAGACCAAAAGCACATAACTGTTGAAGGTCACCCTAACCACTAATAGTCATTGTCATATAAATAAACTTAAGCTATTTTCACCTAATAGACCTCAACCAAATATAAATTTATATCTGCATGCCTAATCACAAAGCCCTACCATATTTTATGAACTATAGCTGATCTATTTAGTATTAATAACAATCTATTTATTTCTATAATTAGTCAAATTCATCTCTTTTAAGCACTTATTATATTTGATTTCAATATTTTCTATTATTTATACAAATACTTTATATTTTAGAACTTGATTATTTAAAAGTGTGGATTGACAGCCTCCAAATAAGTTTGTGTTTTTTGTATCTATCTTGCTAGGAAATTTACCCTACTATCTAACTAATGAAACCATTTCTTTGAGTGCTTTATTATTTGTAGATCATTCCTCCCAAGCTAAAGAGGAGTATATACAACCATCTAGATCAATGTATACATAACATATTAGGTTATACTAACCATACCCCTCTCAAGTTTATTTTCTCTTTCTTATAAAGGATATAAGTGAAATTTCTTTGAAATAAGGGGCACAAAATTAGAATAGCCAAGGTGAGAGTAAGATAAATCTAGGTACAATGGAATAGAAATGGCCAAGGTTTAAATGGCCTCAGGTAAAATGGTCTAGGTTATAATGGTATAGGGTATAATGGTCAAGGTTATAATGGTCTAGGTTAAAATGATCTAAGATACAAGGGTTTAGGTTACAAATGTCTAAGTAACAAGTATGATGGAAAAATAAGCAATTTTGACATAGGGTTCCCCTAAGTAAGGAATGTTATAGACAATGGTTCAAAAGTTTTTCAAGTGTATAAATTCTTAAGATGTCATTTTTCATTAGTTTTGGGTGCTTTTCACCTTATGGAGTAGCCAAACTATATGCCCCCAAACCATAGTTTATTTTAACTACATATGGGCCGAACCAATTGGGTTGAAACTTACCCTTGTTCTTGAATTAAACATTGGTATTTATTTTGAATTTTTTTTATGACAAAGTCACAAACTTCAAACTCCTGAGCGATAATTTTTTATTATATCTATGATATAACATATTTTGATATGCTCTTAAATTGTCCATGGAATCTAAACACTTCCCATCAAGAATTTATAGCTCTTGTAACCTAAAAATTCTATAGCCTTAATCATCAACAATGTGTTATAAAGATACCTAAAATGAGGTTATCTTAATCTCAAATGAGTTAATATCCTTTATTATATAAACCAAAGAATATGGGATAGCTCATGTAGGGGTATGATGACTAATATAGTTGGCCTAGAGGGTGGGAAATATTTTAAAGTACCAATTATGACCATAATTTTTGAAAATATTCTTAAGGATTATGACAATGGTTTTTTTGGATGCCTCATATTGACCTTCACCTTAAAGGTTATATGGTGTGGATCTCTTGTGTTTGATTTTAAATTGGGAACATAGGGCTTTAACATATTTGTTCAAAAATGAAATATCATAATAAAATGTGATTTGGGTGGGGATACCATAATAATAGATGATATGGTAATTGATAAAATTGATAATTTTCTTCCCAATTACATAAGTGAGAGGAATTTATCTGGGCAACAATTCAAGGGACAATTTAGGTGACAGTTCCACCCCAATTGATGATGGAACTTTCAGGAGCCATAACTTTTGCACTGTAGCTCCAATTGACTCACTGTTTAAACTGTTGGAAAGATAAGAATGAGGAGAAAACTATGAGATGGAATATAAATATTATAAATGAAGTTTTACCCTAGAAAACCCAATGGAATTTCCCTAAAGTTTAATTTTAGTACTGCAGTCTAAAAATAGTAAGTTTTTAAAAATAGTAATTCCTCAAATTTTGTATTATTTTTAAGTGTGGAAGTCGAACCGATTAATATTCCTAGAATATTGGTGACCTTCCACATCCTTCCCATACTTTAAAAATGGGTATAAATAAATATGTAACCAAAAATGGAAAATTAGACATCTCTTCCCAGAGATAAGAATATAGTTGTATTGTGATCTTGAGTAATAATACATCTCTTCTCAGAGAATTCATTATTACTGTGTTATTTATATGTTCTTGAAATATTTATCAACTATAAATTTTGATTTTTGGATTAGGAATGGTCTTAATCCACTTAGTAAAGTACTATGTATCAGTAAAAATGCATTAATGACCATTAGAGAATGTTGGGTGTATTTTCTCTAAGATTTTGAGACCCCACATAGAAAATGGCCATAGTGTAGTAATCGGTTGTAGTGGTAATGAATTTATATGATATTTCCATGTTATTGAGAGGCAAAACATTTATTGACATAGTTGAAAGCATCTATCTCTATTTTTGGCCTATATTATCTTATTTTGAGGATTTTTTTGTCAAAGACTATGCCACTAGTGTGGGCCCCATACATTCCTTAGTGGACTTATTTAAGCACTAATGTGGATTATCTTAAAGATAAATAATGAATAAGCATTCCATCATAGCCCATATAATAAATCATGCTTTCAAGGAGGTTATAATGGAGTAGGCAATGAATTTTTGTTTTGATGATTATTTGAAAGGTCAATATGAAAAACATGATCACAAAAAATAGTTATAAATATCTTGGTACCAAGGAGGTTTAGTTGGGAAATCAGGACCAACAATAATACAAACCCTCTTTGAATTCAATAATACATGAGCAGGATATATAAGGTTACCAATGAGAAGTTGATACTATTTATTAATGTTGGTTACTTTTACCTTAGACCCAATTACTGATATTTCATTGACTAATCAGTTATTGACTCATGGTACCTATTTAAATTATAGTGAACTAAAATGTGGCTTGATATTATCCATAATATGATTATAGAGTATAAAATTTTCATCCCTAGTATGATATTAGTTTGTAATCTAATTAACTATTAACTTAGAGTCCCCATAAACCATTAATTATTAGATATCCCATTATATTTTAAGATGAATTCCTACAATTAGAGATTCATATTCATCCATGTTGTTAGTATAGTTAAAGATGATATGAAATTATTTAAGGATGAAATCATATTGTGGTATAACTAGTAAAATTTCAGATCTAGATCCATGAGATGTAAATGAGCCATAAAAATATAATTTCCAATATTCATATTCACAAGACACTTCCTCTATCTTCATGATAGAGTAATATGTAATATCAAATGTAAGTGGTGTAATGTCTATGATATGATATTAAACAATTTGATTTATGATGACTTAACCCTTAATAGATTTTTAATTATAGTAATCAACAACAAATTCACTCAATATTATAACCCATATATCCATGCATCTTGCAAGGTAAATTTTAGTGGTGAATATTCATTAATTCATGAATATTCACTTTTTGGGAAATTGTATTTGGTGATTTTTTGAGAGTAGTACATAGGACCCATTCACCTAAAATTTTGGGATGTAATTTTTTTAGGGGTCAGATCACCAATCATTTATAATAATTATGGGTACATCCATGTGATTCACCTTATATATAGTACATATGTTCATAGTCGTTACCATTGAAGTCTTATTCTTTACCTCATTACCATGTTGAATATTGAGGCCACTCAAAAAATAAGTTGGGGGATAAATAAAAAAGAGTTTCAAAAAATTTCATAAATATTAAAATTATTTTATATTTTAATCCATCTCAAAAATATATGCAATTTAAAAAAATCATCTCATTCTAGGTTCATATACAAAAGTTACAACCTCAGGAAATTGGCATTCGATTACATTTCATCATGTCTTTAGTGCCACCTAACTCCATCATGGTGTTATCACCTAGAAGGATCATGATATTTTCACTCAAAAACATGTTTTCACTGATCATGATGCTACAACTGAATATCATGTCACCACTTAGCATCATGTTATTGCCCAGTGATAAGTTGTGATGTAAATAAACAACTTTTAGAAGCTGTAACTTTTGCATATAGACTCAGTTTGAGGTAATTTTTTTCAAAATTGTATATATATTAAATAGGAATATAAATTTTATCATTATTATAATTTAAATCATGATTTTTGATATAAAAATTATTTTGAGCGATAACATGATGTAATACAACTGAATATCAACTTCTAGAGGTTATAACTTTTACATACAAGCTCAATTTGAGAAAAGTTTTTAAAAAATTATATATATCATCAAGAGGAATAAATTTTTTATTATTATTTCAGGTATTAACATGTTTTTTGGTGGAAAAATTCTTTTGGGTGGTAGCATGCTTTTGGGCGGCAGCATGATGCGATGCAACTAAACACCAACTTTTGGAGGTCATAACTTTTATGTATGAATTTAGTTTGAGGTCATTTTTTTTTTAATTATATATATCATCAAGAGAAATACAAATTTTATCATTATTTTAGGCATCATAATTCTTATAAGTATAAATTTTTTGTTGAGTAGTAGTATGTTGTTGTCTGACAACATGATATGATGCAACTGAGCACCAAATTTTGGAGGCCATAACTTTTGCATCCAAACTTAGTTTGAGATATTTTTATTTTGAAATTGTATATATATTCAAGATTAATCCAATTATGTAATAATATTAAGGTTTAGGAAAAAAAATTATACTCTTTTTAAATTTATCCCATAACCTATATGTTTTAATTATGTAGATGGGTTGTTATATGAAAAACTTAAAAAGGTTATTTTTTATTAAATTTTTGTATTCACCAAGGATACAAATCAGATTCACCTAAATAAACCTAAGGTATTTTCTTATATGGTCTCTTAAAATGAACCCTATCATATTTTAAGAGTTAATTTAGACAATAAGTACTTGAGAGGGTCCACCTTAGCAATGATAATAGTATTATTGTTTAACATGTAATTCCATAGCTTTTGGGAAGAAAACACCATTACCAAATAAGATTAATCATAAGGTGAATATTTAAAATTATATTCTACAAGTTTCTATCTCAAATAGCATATCACATGTTATTTACCTTATTCATCATGAAAGGCCAAGAATTCCCCCAGTGTATGTTTTGTTGTTGATATATAAAGACATAATGGTTTGTCAGGTGTTGGGGGTCACAATATTGTCTTATTGTAAAAGTATGTATTTAGTTTTACAAATGATTTTTGACATTAAATATCCCACTAATTTTTGACACCTTTCTTTAATAGGTGCATAAAATTATGGTACTTTTCTACTAGCTATGATATGAACCTATGAATAGATTGGATTTTACCCTGTAAACTGTAGAGTTGTTTTAGATTAGAAGGTGGAGGAATTTCCATGATGGACTTGACCTTATTAGGATCCATTTCACTCCCTCTTTATGTACAATAAATATTATAATTTTCCCCAAATTAATGACAAAAATGTTTTTCTTAGGATTGAGATGAACCTTTTATTTGTGAAGTCTCTCAAAGTTTCTCTGTATAACATCATGATGTCTAGCATGGGTTCTTGATTTTAATAGGATTTCATAAACATAATCCTCATATAAATCATGTATCATGTCATGTAATATGACATTTATGGAACTTTAATAAATGGTACCAATGTTCTTCAAGTCAAAAGGTATGACTTGGTAACATAATGTTCCCCATGGTGTGCTGAACACAATTTTGTGTTGGTTCTCTAGTACTATATTAATTTGGTTGTACTTGGAGAATTTATCCATGAGGGAAAACACTTCATACCTTTTAATTTATTCAATAATAATGTTAATGTTTTGTAGAAGGAAATCATCCTTAAGACATGTTTTATTGATGTCTCTAAAATTAGTAAACAAGCATATACCCTGTGTCTTTTTACTAACTTGGAATATATTTGATATCCATTTTGAGTAGTCCAATGGTCTTATGAAGATAAATCCCAATAATTTATCTATCTAATTTTTCAATAATATCTCAATGTGCATTTACATATTTTTTAATTTATGTTTAACCAACTTAGCATCTGGATATATTAAAAGTCAATTCATGATCAAGGTAGAGTCTAGGTCTACTATGTATGAGTAAACACATGTGAATATATCAATAAAATCCCTCATAATAGAGATAATATAATCATGTTATTCATTAGTGAGTGATGTTCCTAAATAAATGATCTTAGAAACTTCATAGGTTCCAAGGTTTACCTCAGTTGTATTATTTATAAGGAGTGTGGAGCCATATTCTAGGATAGTAGGTAATGTTTGATATTGATTCTCTTCTTCAGTTATTGGTTGTGAGTCCCATGATTCGTCCATATAATAAGAGGAATCTGATTTTTCCTATTATGTTAATGTCTAATTGACAAATTTCTCAAGAAAGTTGAGAGTAAGATGCTCAAATACTTTATGTTGTTCATAAGTAATACTATAATTGGATATAAAGATTAGACTTGGTGAATATTGTGCTTCCTATAGAGGTGAGCAAACTTACTTGTCCAAGAGTTCTTGAAGTTGGTTTTCACTTAAGGGCTTGTATTTATCTTTAATATTTCCCTAACCAATGAGTTCCTTAAAGAGTTTTTTGCTTAAAGATCTTGAAATTTTTTCTATTGTATGACCAAAGAAGTTTTCTTGCTCTCCAAAGTAGGCAGCATGGTCCAATGAAAAGTTGAAACCTTGCTTGTGATCACAAAGTGAAATCCATCTCTAAGGCTCATATACTCTATAATAGATTCCTCTTTATAAAACTCATTCATATATATAATATAAATTTGTTGGTCCCAATTTATAAGGTCAAAATGAAAAAAGGTAAGTGGATAATGAGCTTTGATGGTCATAATAAAATTGGAATTAAATAGGTCAGTATCAACTAGATCATCGTAGGTTTTATAATGGGATGTTGTGTCATTATCAAGAGTTTTCTCATTAATCAGTAAATAAGAATCACTTTAAAAATACATGAGGTTACCCTTAAGAGGTATAAATCTGAGATGTTATTTTTGAGTAGGTTTGATAGTCAAATAGAGGTTCAAGAATACCTTACTCCCATGGCCCCAGGCCTCTACCCACATATTCAAAACTATCCATAATTTAATTAGGTATAGGTTATCTAGGATTCTAAAATTAATTGGTAAGGTCATCAACATATAGCCAACCTCTGTTAGCAATGGCCTCTTGATCCTGATTTAGTGAAGTGTCTCATACAAATACCATTGGCTGCTTCTATTGAGGTGTGCTTTTCTTCTACCAAATCATGTTGGGAATATTAAGGTTTCCATAAGGTTTGGGTAATTCATATGACTTAGGATATTTGGGAAAATTTATAATATGAAAATCATATTTAAGATAGTATATGGAAATGCCAACATCCTCAATAGTAAAATGGTTTGCAATGGCTACTTGAAATAGATTGGTTGAAGTGGAATCAAGATAACTAAATCAATATAAATAGAATTAGGTGGTTAAAAAATTATGGTTTTTTTCTTTTTGGTTACAAATTCAAAACCAGGGCAATAATTATAGTTCCTATATTCAACCTCTAAGTGTTTATAGTATTGGTATGGCTATAGATCATCATAAAATGTGACCTCAATTCTAGAATTATGTAACTTGATTCATTGATATAGGGTGGAATTTACAAATCATACTTCATAGATATAAGGATGAATAAGTAAAAAAATATAAGTAAACTATATGTCTATGACATGACACTGTGTGTCATGGGTTATATGCAAAATAATAATAGACAACCAAATGGTCCTTAAAGACTCTCTTTTAGCATTGTCATATGCTTTGATTATGATTATTTATATATTCATGTCTTTGGATGTATATCAACCATTGTATTAATTTTAGAGACACTATATTTAGGCCTAAACCATTCTCTATAAGAAATATCTAGATATTATGATGTGTTATAACAACCCCAATATATGAAGGATTATTGTGTCTAGGACCAATAGAAAACATATCTCATTGACTAAAGGTAAGTTTCTAGATTGGAGATAAATGTCCTATTAGTGTTTGGAATTGGTTAGGGTTAATGTCCTCATGAATAGTGGAATATTGGAAGAACTCATTTAGTATGGTCCTTTCAACTTCTAATGTACATAAGATATCTAGGATATAAATTTGTATAGATATTTTTCTTAGTTGTTCATGAATACTATATGATTTCTCAATAATAGGGTGAGAAGGTTTGGCCTTAGTTGGTATAGGGTATAGTTTAGGATTAGAAGGCATAGGGTTCAAATTTATCTTATTATTGGAAGAAGACAAAGGGCCCTAAAGGGTAACTCATGAGTGTCTAGTTGTAATTATGTAATTTTGAGTCAACAAGGAGTTTTCATAATTAGCAAAATTGGGTGGTGGTCCAAGAATAATAACCAATAGAAAATAAGGTGTAATAAAATTACTTGAACTTGGTGAAACATTACTTGAGTAAGAGTGTGATGACCCTAAAACAGAGGGAAAAACACTTTGAAAATATTTAGATAGTACATGGGATTTGATTGTAATGGTAATGATGTGAGTACTAGAAATATGCCCCATGTTATGATTATAATCATATGGAATAATATTATAGCCTGGGTTATTAGTGATTAGTACCAGTATCAATATCATGATTATGATGATGTTGATTATATTTTTTACCTTATCTTTACTAACATTGACCCTATCCTTGGTTCATATTATTCCATTACTATTATTGGTTATGCATGGGAAATGGGTCTTTGTAAATGCCCATATATTGATTGGTGTTTTGTGAAGCTTATTTTACTTCAATATATCCATTATAAATTAGGTATTAAATGAGATTCCTCAATTGTACACATAGATAAATAACATGGCTAATAAAATGATGCAAATCATAAAAATCATCTTCACAATACCAGCTGGGTTTGGTTTGATCTTTAGAAAATATTTTTGGCTCAAGTCATGTGATAAAATTAGTTATAACCAAATTTTTGAATAATACCTCAATAGGTTATTCTATATTATTTAATGCTCTATATTTTTTGAATACTCTATGTGGAAGAGCTCTCTATAAAGTGGGTGGTGGATTAGGTCATGCATTTTGAGCTAGCAGAGCTTACACTATTTGCACATGTCATTAATTTATTAACCCATTACCCACCATGTTCTTATTTATATTAAAATATTTAGGTTTTTCCATATTATTATCTTGAATAGGTTTTTGAGTCTGATTGGATGTTTGAGCAGATGAATATATTTTCACTAGGCTTATGGTAATAAGTAATTTCTCAATTTGCATACCCTTCTCAATGATTTATTTGAATATTTTATCACAAGTGAGTCTCAAATTATGGGAAACCTCAAGGTGAAACATCTATGTGAAGATGTTAGCTAGCTTCATGTCTAGGAAACTATGTTAAAAGTGATCAACTAGCACTCTTTATCATTGTAAATATGTCATAAAGCTTTCCCTATCTATTTGTCCCATTTTACATAAGTCAACCACTATCAATTAATGCTCAATCATGTAATAAAAGTGGTTACCATATTTTTATAAAAATAAATTTAAATTAGTCATTGATCCTTTAGGTAATTTTAAGAGCCAATCTAATTCTTGTCCACCCAAGCTACATGGCAACAAGTGTAACAAATAGATGTTGTAAATTACCTCCTGGCATACCATGAATAAGGATTGAATATGTTCTCTAAGGTCACCTTTCCCTTTATATTTATCAAATTTTGGTGTTTCAAACTAAGGTGGAAAAGGTAATAGAATAATTCTCAATTCAAATGTATAAGGACATATCTCATTGAACTTGTATTTTTTAATTTGATTGCCTATTTCAAGCCTCATGACTATATTTTTCATTGAATTCCACTCTTGAATATTTGGTGAATTTATTATTGGAAGGTAGTTTTTATGGGGAAGAATTTACCCCACTATGTATTTTTATTAGGGATATAGAGCGTTTTCCCAAATTTTTTATTTTGGTTAATCCTTGAGTGTGAATAAGTCTAACATTATTGGTTCAAAGGGTTTTTTTTCTAATTTTGATACTTGATACTAATTCCCAAGAATATGTTGTTGTGAAATATAATAAATATACCTATTTTGAGTTATTTTTTGTTGGTTTACTAAAGTGAATTATCATTGTTGCTTCATAAGGGGAACTTATTGTGGTTGAAAAGAACTCAGTAAAGTGTTATATAAAATACCCACAACATGTGATGATGATGGGTATTTAGCAAAGTGTTATTCTAACTAGACAAGAGTCTCTTGATGGTTAAATAAAGTATAATTCATATCAATTGGAACATATTGTGAAGTATCAATGGGTTTAATATGTTTAAGAGAAGCTACAAGATTTACATCAGATGTAGGATTGTATAGGTCTTACTAAATTTTTTCTAATGGTTTTTATTTATCTAAAAATGTGGCATTATTGACTAAAGTTACATCCAAGGAAGACATTAAGTATGTGATGATTTAATAAGAATAACCTTGACTAATTTGTTGTATTTTGGTCACAAAATCTTGATCAATTGGGGAGGAGTTCACAAGTGGGCCTTTCCCTTTGCTATAAGAAGCCAAATGTAGTTTTATGATACAAGTAAGAGGTTAATCTAGTGCTTGATCCTCTACTAAAATAATTTTATGTAAATGCTCCATTGGGAAATTAATTAAACATCAAGATCCTTATTCAATAAACATTAGGAGATATTCATCTTTATCCTCTATAATTTAGTGTTCAAAGTAACCTTGTTTAGATCTTACCATAGTTGGGAATGTTATGAAATATGATAGGGTGTTCTTCCCCATCATAAATATTATTTTCCTAGTAACTAGGGCCATAAGAGACCTCACTAGGAGTATAAATTTCATGTTTGAAAATAGTTTTTTGGGTTTATGAATTATTTCAAATTTTGGTTTGTAAATGTCAAAAGGTGTTTGGATTCTAAGATAAAAAAGATATAAGTTGGATTTGGGTCTAGAATCAAAAATAAATGGTGTGATGCTTCATAATTATAATAATAAAAGGAAGTCTTGAGAATACTTGACCTTGGTTGGTCAAAATCAATAATTAGAATAAAGTAGAATAGCCTTGGAGCTTAGGGTGTAGGCTAGCACAAGAAATCCTAAGTTTGAAGTATGTTAATACCATAAATATTTGAGTGAAACTATGATGAGATGTGATCAAAAAAATTATAAGATGGCTCGAGTGATTGAAGAAGCTTAAGATGTAGGCTAACATAAGAAATCATAAGTCTAAAACAAAAAAGAAATGAGTAACACAAAGGTTCCTAATATAAAATAAAGTTGAATGGTTAAATAAATTAGAGCATTAGTGAACTCAAGATAACCCAAGTTCAAACAAAAATATAATGATTAGTGTCTAGAAAAAGGCTTTTAAACCAAATAGAAACATCCACCCAAGTTACATAGGCCAATCATAAAAGGTGAAATGCCCAAGCCCAAGTTGTAGGAAAGAATTTGGGATAGACCAATCATGTTTTGGTTTAGAACTTAGAAAAGTAAAATTTAAAATTCAGACTAAAGGACATTTTATATTTAAGTGATGTATAGCCTAGACCTAAATGGATAATATAGTTATGCTTTTTAGAGACACAAGCATAAATGGTTTGATTTGTTTTTGAACAAGGTAATTCATTTTGAATAAATTTAACTAGTGTAATGCCTTCTTTCTCACAAGGTGGTGTATAACATGTGTTTTTTTTAAGAGTTTTGGTTTACATTTATGTCATGGAACACAGACATAAATAGTTTTTATACTCAAAATTTTGTGCAAGTAAACAAGAACAAGAAAACATCAAAGTGTAGGTCCTACCCTATAAACTTACAAGGTTAATTTGCACCATTGAATTCCATCGATATACTCATTGAGAGGAATTAAAAATTTTAATCCAAAAATTAAAGGTGCATGAAAAGTAGGGTTATTTAAGTCCCTAAAAACTAAAATTTTAGATCGATCTAAATGGTCCCATGTGTGTGTTTAACACTAAAAATAAACATGCAATTTGGATCCAAGCTAATCAGATTATTGTAAAAAGGTATTGTATTTTTAAAACCACTAAATCTATCAAATTTCTTAATGGAGTATGATGTCCAAATAGGCCATTATTTCAAAGAAGATATCACTAACAAAGTTAGTTTAAACACTTAAACTATCATCCTATTGAATCACCCTCAATTTATATTCCCCATCATAAATTAGGGTTATAATGATGTTGGGAGATGAAATATTGTGTCAAAATCCCCTAAAGAACTCATGGGGAGATAATGAAGTCTCACTAATAAGCCAAGATGCAAATAATAAAAATAGGACTTTAAAGGTCGTTAATATCACCCAATTCACTTGTAACTTTAGGAGTGCCTTTATGACATTATTTCTATCCTATTTTAATTAAATAAGGAAATGAGTGAAGCACTTTTGATCACCCAAATTCCTTAAAGGGGATGGGGGGATATCATACATGCTAAGCTTCATTTGCTGAAATAAAAACTAACTTTAAAAGCTTTGAAATTAATTTTAATAAATAAACAAAAAAGGAAAGACTCTTAAGAACCCTAAGATATAATGGATGTTAATTTTAAGCCCAAAAAACAAGCATGATTAAAGTTTTCCTCTGTTATTGTCGTTGTTGTAAGTAAACTACCAAAGTGTTTTAATCTTATAAAAATAGAGTTTTTATTAGTCAAGTATGGGTGTAAGATAACAAAAGGAAATTGAAGATTATTATTTTTAACTTGTTGGATTTGGACATAAGGTGAACGCATCATTTTTAGAAAAATCATACCATTTCATAGAGTGATTATGACATTCTATAAAGTGATCTTGTTATTCCATAGAAAGGTAAATATATGGTGTGGTAACTTTGCCAATTATTAGGATGACATCAATGATTATCAGGATGAGTTCATTGGTCTTAATTAAGTTTCAAACACCATAAAAAGTTACCTATAATTTTAGTTCAACATGACCTTAATAATTATTAGTTAAACCTGATGTTCCACAAGCTAATATCACTAATGTGCATGCCAATCTTATTGATTTGCAAAAAATAAATACTGATAGAAAATTACAATAGTCAACCTTACCATTTGTGTTTATGAACTCATTTTTGCTCAAGATAACCTCATCATTCTATAGGTCAATCTTATTGATGTTTAAGATGACCTTTCCATTTACAAGGTGACCTCATAATTTGGTCTAGAAGATATAAAATGTAAGAAAATAAAGCAAAATAACATCAGAATATGGTCTAAATCCATAATTATAAGAATTAAAAGGCCCCTAAAGGGTTACAACAGATGCATGGTACCACCAACCATGCCAAAATGTAGAGACATATTATAAAGTAGGTTAGTTCATGTGTTATTAAATAAAACCAATAATAAGACTAAAGAACCTAACATGATAATCCCACTCACTCGAAGGGATATGTCAACGAAATCAATTAACTAATGAGGAAATCAAGACAAGCAATACCCTCCAAAAGTGGTTCTCCTTAAAATATGATCCATAAATGTGTTTGTGCCTAGATTTGGTGATCTAAGTCTTTGCCAATACAATTAGATAAGTGCCTCTAACATCTTTTCTAGCACCAATGGATTTGGATCCTTGATTGGTCAATTTTGAGGACTTAGTGAAGTTATTCTGGTAATATTTGTGTATAGCTTATTTGCATTAAAATTCTTATCTTTTTATCTATGGTGGCTAATGTATTTATACTTTTCTGTAAATGTTGAAAATCAAATATGACCATCCATATTAAGATCAATATGTGTGTCCAAGGACTAATTTAATTTTATAGGATAAATTAATTAATATTTTGGAATAAGAGTGAATTAATAAGGCATGGGTGGCCTTAAAATTGATATTTTTCTCCATTAATTCTTGGTGATTGACACCTTCTTGATGATGTCATGGGTGTTGTCATGGCATAAATATTTTAAATTATGAATTTCCAATAATCGATATTCAATAATTTTCCATTGATATTACACATTAGCTCTTAATTTAATTTGATTTGATTAATGACTTTACTTATTATTTTTAAATTCTTGAAAATTAGTCACATGTTTAATAAAAATGGTTTAAAATGTTAATTTACTTGGACTTAATTTGAATAGATTTGAATTATAGGAAGATAACAGTTGTGAATGATGCATTGCCCTATTTAGGGATACATAAGAATAAATTGACACTTGCATGTGACATGTGTAAATGAATTAGAATGTTTAAATGGTTTATAAAAATAATTTATTTAGTCACAAACTTGGTTTTCAGTGAGTTGGAAGAAGATAATGATTTCATAAAATGTATTTCCCCATCTAGGGATACATAAGTAAAAATCAGCACATGCACATAATGTGTACAAATGAATTAGAGAATTTTTGTTATTTTTCTCTAAATTGTGCATTGTTGTGGAATTTCATTTAGATTTTAAATTTTAGAACAATAGTGATAATAATTGGATGTCTACAATAATATGTCTAAAAATGACTTATTTCAAAAAAATACTTATACCAAAGACACCACTACCCATAGTGAACTCTCTAATTTATCAAATCATGTCAAGTTTACCTCTTATAAAAATGGAATTTTCATAATTAGATCTTATAAATAATATAAGCTAAGGCTCAAATGTTTTTTCAAATTTAAAACTCAACCTATTCATACTCAACATTTTTCTATAACTTAAAAATACCAATATTATTATTAATGTATTATGATCTGGTACATGTAATATATTGAGACTCATATGTCATTTTATCCTATTTTTAGTTGAGTTGTAATTAATTTGACAAAATCTAATACATGTTAATTTAGTTTTATATTATATAAAAAAAATTAAACATTCATGTAGTTAAGGCATCTTCAATAAACAAACTCTTTCCTTTATCCTACTGGTTAGGTTAAAATAAATTTACACTATGAGAAATAACCATTGCCTATGTAAATCCTCTAGAAACACAAGAATATACTAACTATGGGATTTCATCTCTTACTATTTTCACTTAATCTCTTAGGTAAATTGATATAGTCACATCTAAAAGGATTATCTCTTGAAATTTAAACACATATCACTGTTAAATTCAATAAATTCAAGGAACTGATAAACATTAATAATTAGTAATACACATTAAATACTCAATTATATGGGGCCTATATAGTACATAAACTAAATATATTACTACAACTAGGATATTTACCATGGATTACAGACTACTACATATGCTTATAAAATGATAAAACTTTTCTATGATGACACATCTACTCATGCAAATTTATGTACTTTAGATGATTATATGTACACTAAACCACATTATGTATATATGCATATATTTTGAAATTAATGATCCATAATATTCATCCCTACCAATAAAATAGGTGCATACATTGAGATTCTTTCATACATTCAAATTACCAATTGGGTCAAATTATTAGATTGAAATAGATTGATATGATTTGATACAATTTTGATACATATTAGGGGCATATGTGATATGTTCTCCATGTTCATGACTAAAATTTCATATATATTAGGATATTTGTTACATAGGTGATGATACTGGGGAAATATGTGAGGCATGTTGAGATATCTTATAGGGTTATGAGTGATAGTTCACAAAGACTATGAAATTGTATCATCGCTTATATGAATAAAATCATAGGTTGTCATATTTGGGGGCATATGTGAGGAATATATGATATTTTATAGAATTATATTAGTTATATTTCATAGATACTATGAAATTATGATATAATTTTATTTACTTCAAATGCACATATTAT
This sequence comes from Torreya grandis, assembly GCA_037957365.1. Classification (NCBI taxonomy): domain Eukaryota; kingdom Viridiplantae; phylum Streptophyta; class Pinopsida; order Cupressales; family Taxaceae; genus Torreya; species Torreya grandis. The sequence goes on along the minus strand of JARHVA010001976.1, from coordinate 1,130,584 downwards.
CCAAATGTAGCAAACTAAGTGAAAATTATGTCATTCCATTTAATCATATTTACTCAGATATACTTAGATTTTCTTAGGTATACTCATATTTATGTAGGAATTTTCGTATTTTCTCAAGAATATTTATATATAATTTAATTAAATATAAACATGTCTACAAAGGTTTATTCAAATTATTTATATTTACTTGTATTTACTTAGATTTAAACATGAACTTGGTAAAGGGTTCCAAATCTATATAAATTTCTTAAAATATCACTCATTTCTCAATCCAATAATAAAATAATAATGAATGAACCTTCTCCATAAGTACTAGGTATTTTAAACCCATAACATCTCCACTCCATGCCATGAGCATACTCTAAGATTAAAAGAAAACTACATGCTAACAGGTGTAGTCATTCTTTGATTATAGTGATTTTTCATTATCACTCTAATAATTTTTCTTTTGGTAATAATATATTTGATGACACACATATTTACTCATCAATCCATTGGACATTATGAAGCATTAGGTAGAAAATTAATTCTATGTTCAAGTTCACCAACACAAGTTTACATCTTCATTATCCCTTTAAAACATTTTTTGTCTTTACACTTAAATACTAGATTAAAAGGGGGGTTCATAGACATCTAAATTATGTATAATATTTTTTTGTACAATTCACCATTAAGAATATATATATATATATATATATATATATATATATATATATATATATATATTCTTAATGGTGAATAGGGAACTTATTGGCACATATGTCTCCTTGTCTACTTTATTTGGCCATAAAGTCTTATATTTAGCTCTCTTAGTCTTACTTGACTCTCACATAGGGATCTTGGGTCTAGTAATCTTGGTTTTATACTCTTTTATGGATTCAAGATAATTTTATTAATTTAGTATAAGCTTGGTTACCAATAATCTTCATATTTACCAAAAGTGTCCTAATGTATCTTTTGGATCTATTTTGGGTTACACCACCCTTTGGGGCACTTTGCTTAATTTTTTGAGTCTTGTTCAGTTATCTTATGCATGCAATAGTTCTTAGATTCAAATGTAAAAACCATATGTATCCCTTAAGATAATTTTAATAACAAGCACTCATTGATTAACAAAGGCATGCAAAGAGCACATAGACATCTACATTACTATTATTAAAAATCTAAAGTTTCTAAAGGATAAATCGAATTTCATCTTTGTACCTAAGGAATACCTTATAAAAATTGGATTTAGACTTGAAATAACATGATTTGTCACACACACACAATAGTGGGAGAACTAGATGTGGTTTAAGTCCTCTTCATAGAATTGGAAGTATAGACAATGCTTAACTATTCAAATGGATTTTATACAATCAATACAACCCAAAATTACTAACCCATTTTCAAGTCACATTGGTCTCAAGAATGAAAGATGGGATTTTGGAGTAAATTGAAGAAAAATAGATTTAGTCTTACAACACTAAAGGTTTCTAAATACATATAAGTCATTTTTGGATAGAGGCACAATGACTTGATCTATCATATACAAGCATAAACATCTTGGATATTTCTTGTAGATAGTATATGGATCTAGTTGCCACAACATTTTGAGTAATACCAAAGGTATCCTAAGAATTTTCAAAAATATGTTTCTTGATCTTAGATAATATATAATAAATGTAAATCATATTAGATGATTATGATAGAAAGAATGAGTATAATAGAATCAAAAATAAGATAAGTACTTATCCCCTATCCTTGTTGTCAATTCTATAAATATTAAGTGCAATAAATCATAGTTTACATTCATAACTATGCATTTTATACATATATTATAAAATCTAGATATTCAAATGTTTTATTTTGTTTGGATCACTAAATCCAAAAAAAATAAAAAACCAAAGGGGGAACTCTATGGTATAAGGATCATAAATACATGTGGGATAATTCATCCTTTAAAAATAAGTATTTTTCAAAGCTACGTGGTTTACTAATTGGTGGGCACACATGATTGTTAAAAATTTATCACAAAATCAAACATGAATTTTTATTTGAATGGGAAGTTACTAATTTTGTATTATAATGCATGTTATTCCATCTAGACATGAGTGAGACAATTAACACCATGGGTATTTTATAACCATTATATCTTTATATCTATAAATTGGAGGAGGTTATGATGTAAGATCATTTGGGTTCACAATAAATCTCGTGCCAAATCAAATTATATAGGGTTGTGTTCATGTATAATAGTTTGTTGGTTTTCCATTTAATTAGGGAAAAATTAAACCAAAGGAAGTGTTTTAACCTATTTTTATTTAACAAATGTTTAAGTGTTTTAAAATTATTTAATATTCATAAAACATTTAAATATTATTTATATTATAATATATAACATTAAACATAAATCTAAATGTAAATGTTAAATTAATTTAAAATATTTGATAAGTGGCATATGATAAATATAGTACTTATAAAAAATAATGAGATAATTAGATTATTTGTTTTATTTGACTTTATTAGGTATATAACAATGTAAAATAGGATAAAATTATATTTTTATGGCTCAATTCCAAAAATAGAGTTTGTGGATGTGTTTAGACAAGTTTGCACACCTAGAAAACTATGCAGTATAGCCTTGTTTATTGACTACAAATTTGTTCACTATAAAGTGACAAAACTATAATTTCTTTGGAACATATGCATATATCTACTTATAAATATGAGATATTTTATTATGTTAATTCCACATAGATTTATTTTCCTTTTCTTTGCTTTGAAAACACTAGGTGTATTTGTGAGAGCTAGAACCTAAAAAAAAGAAACGTAAATGTGATGGACTAAGCTGACCCCAATCTCCGACATTGATAGTTGACTAACACCTACATATATATATTATTTGAGGATGTAATTTAGACCAAAAAAAATTCCCCCTTGTGCGATTGTGCAATTATGCTTCTTCACTATATGTATACAACTAGTAATTAAGATCTAGTACTAGGCAATGTTAGCTCTTGAAATGATTTAGAATTATTCAAAAATGATTATAGACTAATCCTAGTGATTTATAATGAGTTTACAATGCATATATTATATTTTATCAATGTGCATTAGTGTAATATATAAATTTTAGATATATATCTAGTCCCTTTAAAATTAGGCCTTGATTTTTTTATATAGTGACCTTTTTGAATAATTTACTTTAGTCAAATTGTGAAACATGCAGGATGACCCATATTAATATTCCAATTTTTTTAATCTATTCATTAAATGGTGTCAGTTCTAGGTCATACTATGTGTATAGGTCCATGATAGTAGACTTGCCTACATAACATGGACCTATTCCAAAAAAGTCAAGATAGTTGGCCTGAGGTTAGAAATAGTCTAAGAGTGATATAAAGTGGTTTGAGAATTGAGTTTGTAATTATTATGTAGCATTGATGGTCAGTATAGGGTTCAAGACCATATATATATATATGACCATATAAATGGAAAAGAATAATATTATAATTGAGTGTAGGTCAAGTGCTTTAATATATGTCAATAATTAACACTATCAAGTACTTATGACTACATAGAGGTATATACAACACCCCCAAACATTATAGCAATGAAATTGATAAGTAAAGGATAAATATATACTTGAGTGTTCACAAAATATTTTGTATCTTGATAGGAAACTCTAATTTTACAAGGCACTCCATTTAATAAACCTTGCAACAACACATGAAGTAGTTATTGTTTGTATTTGAAATTTAAAAAATCTAAAATTTTAAATTTGAAATTGAAAATAAATAAAGGAATAGGTACACCTATATGGATATGAAACCATGTTTCCATGTAACATGTATGGCATGATGCTTCCTTATTGAATCATTGGGTGAATATGTGTCCTTGTCAAATAACTTGGAGAGATGGTTCCTCATGTTAATCCAATGGTTCATTGAGAGTGATCAAGTACTAATTTTGAATAATAATCAAGCCATTGAATTTTAAATATGTATTCTCAAACTTTCATTATTGAGGATAATTAGTAAATGTACTAATACAAAATAATATGGAAACATGATGGGTTCTCTAAGAAATATTTTAAGGTCATTACGTGTAACTAGACTCAAACATATATCACCCATAACAAAATGTGGAACCAAATAGTGGGTTTACTAGAAGTAATTCCAATTCCATTGAGTGTACTAAAATTGAACATACATTATCTATAACATAATGAATCAATAAATATCAAGTGAAATAAAAACCATCTTTCCATTGTATATGTAAATTATATTGTATTGTATATGTGCATGAACCAGTATCATGCCTTTTAAATTTTAAAATTGAATATATGTGCATGAACCAGTATCATTCCTTTTGAATCTTAAAAAAATAATATATGTGCATGAATCAATACAATTCCCCAAGAATCTATACCAAATGATATATAATGTCATGAATCTATATGATCAAATGTAATTGTATGGGAAACATGTAATTTTTATTTCGATAACTAATTTTCAAATGTCCATGCATATTCATCCTTTTTTTATAAATTTTTACTTACTTTTTTTTAATGTGAATATACATGTTGTATACCCCCATAAACTATATCAATGTTCCATTTTTTTCATGTATATTATTTTTGCATTAGTTAGAATATTTGAAACCTATATTTATCCATAAAATCTAATTTTATAATCATGGAGGCATGGATCTCTAAGTAATTCCTCCCTTTGGGATGAGGGGTGTAACTTATAAGTTGTTCATCTCAAAAGAAGACTTAACTATATCATGTGATAAAGATATAATCATGTCAACACATGAAGAGTATGTTATCATAGTATATTGTATGTCATCAATGCATGTATGAAAAATATGTAATTAAAGGCATATAAGTGTCATGCCTATATATATTTAGAAAATAAGAACACAATAAGTAACCATATATGAATAAGACTAAACAATAAAAGTGTGTGATATAGATCATGGTATCACTAATCAATATTATCAAGTGTAATAATATCAACAATAATAACAAGATGAATAATCCATGCCGCACATAAATGTAAGGGTTTCATACCAAGTACATATTAAAATTTCATGCATATAAGAAAACATTGCACACATATGGATAAGGGCCACAAGAAATGGACATGTTAAATGTTTCACATACCAAGAAAATATTTCATATAATTGATCAAGATATTTTTTGATGGGCCTTAGATGCTCACCTATAAAGTGAAGTGAATGTGATAAATACCTCTTATTTTATGGATTCAAACACAACCCAAGGCACAAATTAAAATTTATGGATCTTCTACATAACCTTTTGTGAATAAATTTGAGAACATACGTATGCTACCACAAAGATAGATTAGTCATGAATCTAAACACTACTATATTTTAAGACCTTGCCAATCTTCCTAGAACAAATATTAAAATTCCTTCTTAATTCTAAGTGTGATTTAAATAAAATAAACATAAAATAAGATGAACATAATTCAAAAAAGAGAGTTCTCAAAAAATTTATGGGTGTTACTATTTGCATGGGCTATCTATGAACTTAACTAAAATTTACCTCTATTCACATAGTTTTGGACTCAAAGTAAATTAGATAGGGTAGAGAGTCTAAGGAGGAGTTTATAGTGAGCATGATCCCTAAAATATTACTTCATTAGATGAATATTCACAAAAAATGTTAATAAAATACATTCATATATGACCATTTAATTAAACATAATAATTTATAGAGATTTGTCAAATTAGTGATTTAATCACCCTAGATAAGCACACATAAATCAATCAAGATTCATACAATAATCAAGGAAAATATCAAAAATCCACAATAGTTGTGTTAAGAATTGAGGAAGGATTTTATAGAAAACAAAGAATGGACCATGAATATTCATAAGTATTTCTAAATTTAATTGAGTCTTCTACTAAAAATATAATCCTTTATAATGTTTGAAATATGCCCATATATAAGATCATATGAGACTTATCATGCAAGTTTTAGATTACACTAATGGCCATGATGGTAGAGTTTGTTATAATAATAAAATATATGTATAATATATTTTATAAAAATAACAAGAGATTAGGAATTTCAATCCAAAATCATAACAGTTTATTATCCATTGAGACCACGTCAACACAATCTGTCACTTCATTTTGTTTGTAATCATTGCATGTTGATATTACCTTAACCATTTTAGACTCACGTACTCTACAAAGAGTTTGGAAATTATATTAGGATCTTATTCAAGATTGGGGATATCAATGAGTGGGTTAAAAAAAACACTTTTACACATGTCAAGTGATCTATGTGGTTTCTTTGTGGTGTCTTTATGTTATGACCCAACTATGTGATGTATTAACAATTATTGTTTTGGACATTTTGTAGCATGATCTAGCTGACATCTAACTATTTGTGGTAGATGGCGGATTATGATGTAAACATTATAATCTAATATCATGTTTATTATTGATGTTTTTGATCCATTTCTATTTTAGACAGTTATGATGGATTTAATTATATATCACTTATATTCTATTTGGTTCATAATTATTTTATTATTTGATATTGCTTTTTTTATCATCTAAATGTTGATATTGTATTTGTTGGCTATAGGAATAGGGTAATGGGGTATGTTAGAGATCAATTCTTATAGTCTAAGGATAAGGAATAAAGGAAAATAACACAGGTGAAAAGGAGTAAATTAATGAACCAAAACTTGTAGTAATCCATCATTTTATATCTTTTATTTTGATCATCTTCTTGACTTGTCCATCTTTCTTGTCTTCATGTGAAAATTTTGATTATTATGGGATTTTTTTTATTATTATTTGAGGAAACTTCATTAGTTTTTCAAAATTTTATCAATGTATGATTGTTCTACTCTTCTATGAGCTTAGGCACATTGATTCCTTACTTAGCTTATTCATGTTGTGACTTTTTGTATCTCAATTGAATATGATATTATTATTGACATTATTAATTTAATAAATAATTATTATTGTTACTATTTTTTATTACCTTGGCCTACCTTATAAACCCCTCTAACCACTCCCCTGCTCTAACTCCTAGAAAAGAGATTGGTACAAATTATTCTAAGTAAAAAGTGTTGATAATGTTATATTTTGGAAAATTTAAATTATTTCCATAATCACTATGGTCATGGAAATTTAACCCAAATAAAATCCTTTATGAAAATTTCTTCATCCTTGATAAAATTTGATTTACACTATCATTGCCATTTTGTTTGATATGGGGAAAAAACAAATTTTTCATATGTGGCTTGAGTTGACTTGGGAGGATCTTGGTTGCACCCTCAAAAGCCACCTCATTTTACTAGGTCATGGGGTACAAGAGAGAAGGAGGAGAGAGGAGGAGGGAGGCATGGATAAGGGTGGATAAAATAATGAAATCTTAGGAGCTTGGTAATAGCCTCAAGTAGTTAGTTGAGGGTATAAATTTCTTGATGAGGAGAGAGAACCTCCTACTTGGTCATGCCTGGAAAAAGGAGGGCATAGCAAAGTAATACAATAGGAAATTTTATAGTTTTCTCCTCCATTATTTTGAAAGGGAAAGAAAGTATGTTTTTGATTTTTTTTTCAATTTCTTGCAGAGATTTTTTCATTTCCAAATTTTTTAAGGAAAGTAATAGAGGAGATATTACTTACAGGTTCATAATGAAGTCATCTGACTTCTTGATGAACTTGTAAGGGTTGAAATGAATTTGTTTGTAATAAAAACAAATAACATTTTATTATTTCTTCCATGGCTACTAAAAAAAATTATAGTTCCAGATTTTGGGTTTTTAAGAATTGATTAGTTTCAATCAAAATCCTTGCTTATAATTATTATTGAGTGGTGTTTAAACTTTATGGTTTTTATTTATTTAATTTTTATGAAAATGGTGACTTGGGTTGACCTAGGGAAGAATAAAATTTGGGTATTTGTTAAAAAAAATCATGGGTTTTGTTTACCCATATTTTTCTTTATGTTTTGGAGAATCAATTTGGAAAAGATTACTATTCTGGTAAAATTATGTGCAAATTTTACTTGATGCCCTATTTTTTATTTTAAAAGTCATTTGAAGGTTATATTATGGTAAAATTCATGAATAATTTTTATGTATTTTATTGAATAAAATTATGTTGGTGTGTGAGTGTTTTAGAGTTAAGATTTGGCTGAAAATGTTATTTTATAGAAAAATAATTTATTTGATTTATTTGACATACCTAGGGTTACAAATTTATTTAATTATTAATCAACTATGTTAGATATTAAATACACCAACTATTTGGAAACCTCATCACTATTGAAAGTGACTAAATATAGACAATTGGTAATAAATGAATATAGTGTTATAATCTCAGTGATGGATATGGTTTTCTTCCTCATTTTATGATTGTATCTTATTTATTTTATTTTGGTTTACCTAGAATAAGTGATGAAGGAAATGAGGTTAAATTGGGTCAATAGTTGACTTCTAAAATCTTTTAGATGAGAACTAGGCTACCAAGGCTATTATGAATGACTATGTTGAAAATTTAATGTGAAATTTTTACTGTTATATTTTTCCAATTTGAATGGTTGACTCCCTTAGTGTCTTCACCTACATTCCAAAAATAGAAAAATATATACTCCACCTCCCATATGATGGTTAGGGGTGGTAAGGGCCACCATTTGAGGGGCTATAAGAAGGGTCAAGATGGGAAGAATTACATAAAAAAGACATATGCTTTTCAACTAGCTAGTTTAGTTGTTGTACTTATGATTTTAATTTATTGTTGTACTCTGTATAATAATGCAACATAAATTGTAAATGACTTGTTTATAAATTTAGGTAGGAATCATTTATTATTGTTGTAGGTTAATATCTCCTTCATAGTATTATATCATATGAAATTAGTTTGATACATTTATATTTCATTTTTATAGAATCAATACTCTTTTTTTTAATTACCTTATTACACCTTTAGTTGGAAATAATACTTTAACTATAGGATTTCATTGAACTATGTGAGATTAGTTTCAATATGTATAAAATGAATTGTAAGAAATTGGTTTCAATAATTCTAAATTTCAATTACATATACTCTCGTATATTAATTACTCTTGTAGATATAAGATTAAAGATTAAAATTATAGTTGCATCTTTATGTTTTAAATCACTAAGTTATGTTATAAATTTTGTAAGGAATTATTTATAGATGTTGAACCTGGATGGTTTATGGCCGAGTATAAATGCTTATTTTTTCTTATGTCATATATATATATATATATATATATATATATATATATATATATATATATATATTATGAAAGATATTGAATCTTAGAGTGATTCAAATAAAAATATCTTATTTATGTTGTAATTAGATGATTAATTAAATATTTTCCAAGTAAGTAAAAAACATTCTTGATTAATTAGTCTTTAATTGGCATCACACTTCATTACTATTACGCGAATGGTTATCATTATCAATTATATGGATACATTTAAATTTTTTAGTTTAAATTTTGATTTTATAAGTTTACCTATAGGTGAAATTGCTTTAGAGATAATATTGAATTTAGTTTCAACTTTAAACGTTTATTCTACTTCTTGAACAAGCTACTTTTCCATAATACTTGGCTTCCATATTTCATGTAGACAAGTAATCCTTTAATTACATAAATGACATAAACATGAAATCATTATATTACCAAACGAAATGATTGATTAAGTAGTTTAGAAAGGAGTTATTGTTTACTAATTATGTTTCAATTTCAGCCTTATGATTAAAGCTTTTAGCACTTGCACAAAGGCTAATTAGAATTAATATTAGGATTTATCTTTACTTAATGTATTTTGATATATTTAATTTTTAGAAAATGGATATTGTCAAAATTTTGTTAGCTATTAACAAGTTTGAAACAAGATAGTTAGAAATAAACATTGTTCTTCTTTGGTCACAATGATTTGAGTGTGCCATCACTCTTTCAATGGTAACTTAGTAAAAATAGTTATTTTAGTTGGATGTAAGAGGCCATATAAAATACTCATTTGAAATTAATAAATTTTTTGTTCCAACTTTAGTTCATTAAAAATTAAGTCATATTAAGATTGAGCACGTAGTGTGATACAATGACAAAAAGGTTTTTATGTTTGTATATGCATTTTTAGAAAGCTAATTAATGCAATAAATCATGTCTAAATGAATTCTACTATTTTTAGTATTTTATTTATTAAATTAAAATTATTTATAAGTATAATCAATGTTAACATTCCTAAAGTAACATATTTCAAATGTTTATGTAATTTGGATTTATAAATTTAAACAAAGTAGCATAAATTATTTGTCTCATGATTATGACCAAGTGACATGTAAATAATACTAGAGAGACATGATTCTATATAAGGCTATTTATGGGATGGTATAATGAGATAATGATTCCACTATTAATTAAGATTATCTTATCTACTTACAAACAACATTGTATTGGCAAGAGTTATAAATTAATTAGTTAAAATGACACTTATTTTATAAGTGAAGCTATGAGGTATGGTGACCCTGTAACTATAATATCATGGTGTGAAATGATCTAAAATTAGGGTTAGTATCATTTATATCCTTCACATGTATCAATTACATGAGTTGTAGTCCAAATTCAAAAAATTACTCAAAATAGAACCATTACTTGAATTTGATAAAATACAAATTTATGAATCTAACCTAGAGTAAATAATTGTTTTAATAACACTGATAAGCTAAGTTATTAACTTAGACATATTGATATTGAATAATGTAAAGTTGAATAACCTAGCCTATACCAATTTTCCATAGATGTCAAACCCTTACGTAAGATAAAAACACCTAGGTGGTCCTGTTAGGAAGGTATCTACTACCATGTAGTCCCAAATTTATCGATATGGATCACATATTGATACACCTTAAATTTCATGATGACATATCTAGGCCAATAATCTTCCTAGTAGAATATTATAGGGCTAATAAGTTACTCAAAATCAAGTTTTATATTATAAAACATTTCACTTTTTCATTATTTTGGGAATATTGGAGTCTTATTACTAATTTAGTTAAAGGTCTAGAATAAATAAATCGATAAATAATATTGAAATAATGATAGTACTAATTTATATAATTTATCTATATTTTTATCCTTTCTATAAATAGAAATAAATATGGAGAAAATAAGACTTAGCTTAAAATGAATTGAAATGGTTATTGTAAGGTCTGATATTGTTATGTAGGATTGGGACAATGGCATAAATAAAGATCTAGCTTTCATTATGTGAGAGGACATGAGAACTGAACCAATATACCCTAGGGTCTGGTGTTATTGTCCTCTTCTACCATTATTGTCTAAACTACTCATAAAGACCTAAGATTTTTTTTTTTTGTTCACTATCCCTATGTGAGCCTACCTATGAAATATTGACTATTAAAAGTCTATATAACTCCTTGTAGAGCTTATTTAATCTTCAAACCCTAGACTTCATTATGATTTTATAAAACTTGAGAAAAAAGGGGGGTTAGTGTGTGTAATATGCACTAAACATGTATCCACACCCCTTATGTAGACATGATACCTACATATCAATACTTAGAAGAGAGATCAAGCCATATGTAGTTCTCCTATTTAATGCTCTTTGTTAAATAGTGTAATGTAGATGCATATATGTTAAATTAGGTATCTTGAGGTGGCTAGGGACTGGTGTGAAGATTTGGATATGATTGTAGCTATATTAGATGGCTACATGTAGAAAATAGGGAAATTTTCCTCAATGGTTTTACTTGTATTCTTGCTTGCTTTGTAATATTTGCCAACCTCTTCTAAATGAACTTTGAATGGGATTTTATAGAGATCTATTGGTCATGGGTCAAATGTATTCATGCTAGGATGACAAGATGAAGGATAGGAACCAAAATGAAATAACCATTATAGTTCACAATTTAATTGGATATGAGAACTAAAATAGGAAATCCTAGGGTCTAACACTATAGTCCAAGTTGGGCACTCTTATCCTACAGGTGTGAGACCTGGGGGATACAATTGGCCTAAGAAATGCTACCTAGTCAAGGCAGAATGACCATTTGGAAGCTTGGAATGACTAGAAATAAGTAAAAAGGTGTCTATAAGGGTCATGGGAGCATGTAAGAAATACCTATGGGTTGGGTGTCACAAGACACACTCAATCTACTAATTTTGACATTTTATATGACTACATCCCCCCCCCCCACTTTATATTAGTGATGTAGCAAAAAGCAATGCTAAGATAAAGGAATAATAGAAAATGTACCTAAAACTTACCTACAAGGGTGAAGCTCATGAAGCTATGTGATACTATGTTTGCAAAAAGATATTATGGTGTGAAGTGTAAATCTGCAAGAGAAAATAAAGAGTAGATAAACTCTTACTAGATACACTATATCTAAAATAAGAACATACAAAAGCTAGGTAATAGAGAGAGGAAGAGAAAGGAATGAATACACCTCACTAGGTACATGAACTAATGCAAAACCTACTGTGATGCTCAGTGATGTTGAGTGATGTTGGGTATGTGTTGAATGATGTTGTACTAAAAGTAATATTATGAATGGAGCTAAGAGCTTAATTTTTTGAAATTGTCTCAAAAATGCAAAGTCTATCCCTTTGGCTCCATCATTTCCCACTAAATGAATCTATATGATCATGCATGTGTTAATCAATGTTTGGACTGTGTGTCCAATCCCTCTAAGTAGGTGGATCAAGGATACAAAGTCTAACTAGTCCTTTGGCTCCATCATTACCATGTGAAGTGAAGATATGAAATGATACTAGTATGAATGTATGTCATATGAGATGGCTCCTAAAGCTCGTGAATGTTCTAAAATATGACAATGTGGCATGGATAGTCGAATGTGTGCTAGAAACACGCCACTCTTTACCACTCAAAAAAGGTGGAGATTATACTTGTATGAAAGCCACTCTAAAACTAAGTAATACGCTTATGTCGAAGGCACTCAAGAATGATGTCAAACATTTGGAGATGGAATAAGGCACACAAATATTGAGAATGCCTAGGTAATGCCATAAATTGTAAAGAAGATAAAGGAAATATGCCACATAATTTTCCCCCAATCACTAGTGTTTATAACATGGATTATGATCTAAAAGTTATACCAACTACCTAATCTAAAACTATAAATAAGAGTCATCATATCATGCATGATGTCCCTTATATCTATATTCTCTGGGAAAAATTAAACTAAAACTATTGATTCTAAACTGAACTATTAGTGATAAAATTGTAACTGTACTTACTTTTCTATCTATTTCTAGAAAATATTATTTTTTCTATTTAGATAAGAGTGTCAAAATAGGACACCCTACTATCTAATGCTATAGTCCAAACTTGGCACTCTTATCTTGTGCTACTTTTGAAGACTTTTATATAATTTTTACTATCTATACTATTCTAGCTAGTTTAAAGTTTGAATACTATTCTTGGTATTTTGAAAACTAATTTTTAATTGGTTAGAGGCTTTGATATCTATGACAAAAACACCTATTTATTTCCCCCTCTTCTAAGGGTAGGAATGAAGACCTTGTAATGACTATCCTTAGAGAAAAGAGCCCTACAAGTGTGTTATACTACAAAAATACATGACATATCAATGATAATTGAAAAGATGTCTCAAAATATAGCATAGTTTGTAGGGGAGATTGTTAGATCAATAGGGTTATGCCTAGATAGATATAAATATGTAATAGCATGTGAAATATACTAAATTAGAATTGAAAGTGTTAGTTGTTAGTTGTTAGATATCAAGGAGGGATGAAGAATGATGTCCATCATAGCATCCAAAAAATCAAGATAATGCATGATATGAATTATGGCATTGAAAACAATTGAAAATCAAACAAGTACACAAGGTAAGATGCAAGAAACATGTGAAAATGGCCAACAAGCCAAGTAAACAAGGGACATGGGCACATGTCACTTAAATTGGAAGCAAGGATATAAGGCATGTTCAAATGCCACATACACATACAATGAAACAAGAAAGGTTGGCACAAGGGCCACATACACATAGAAGAGTACAAGCAAAGGACATTGGAAAATGTCATAAGGCACATACAAGAGAAAAAATAAGAACCGATAAATGCAATCACATCTAGCTATGTAAAGTAAGAAAGGAAAGCATGTAAATACTAGAAATACAATTTCATATAACTAATCAAATCAAGAAGTGAAAGTATGCAAGACATGTAGTACAAGACTAGGTATATGATAAATAATACATAATTTTTATATACTAGTGAGTGTCGATAGAGTAATCTATGTAAGCTAGTAAATAATGTACATCATTATAATAAATATAGTGTGTGGTGTAGGAGTGACATAACCTGGATGGTGTAGTCATGTATAAGATGCCCTTAGTGGGTAGATATATTGATATGTGTCTTGAATATATGAAGTAGGATGCCCCCTTAATGGGTAGAGTAAATAAATAAATGATATATAAGTCATTGCACACACTCAAAGAAGATCAAGTGAAGCATGGTAATGTAGATAAATTGATAAACAATATCATAGAATAGCAAAATGTACATCTAGCATGGTAATAGAAATGTAAAGCATGGATAATGCATATAATTGATTTTTTTTGGTATTTTGAGTTATTTGAATGTTTTTGGGATTTTTTGAAGTTTTGGAATATTTAAATGTTTTTAGATTTTTGGAATAAGATATGTACAAGTTATCATAACAAAACTATGTAAAAGTAAATGAAAATAATCTATGTATAAACAATTAAAAAGATGCAATACTAACTGATGAGTTTCATGAGAGATTCCCTATCATGGTGTCTTGTATCAAGGAGAGGGATCATGAATGATGATGAAGCATGATGAAGAGGCTAAGACTGTAACTCTAAAATCTATGTATGTTGTAAATTCTCTAACATATCTAAAGTAGAAACTAGTCGTGGGATCCCCCTATAACTTTGATAAGTGGCTACAACTGTGGGGTTCTTAAGGACCCTATTTGTGGTAGGATAAGCTCTCTAAACATGTGATCTATGTGTATAGGTATGAAAACTCAATGATACATCCCTGGGTGTAAAAACTATAGTTAGAAACTATCTAGAATTTTTAAACTAAGGTTACTCTTAAAGAGGTTATTTTATAAGTATATGAACTCTCTGTGCTAGTGAGAAAGGCCTCAATCGTGTCTAAATCTAAATTGGAAGAAGAACTATAACTAGTGGAAAATCTAAAATTGGTGACAATAAAGTATAATTTGGATCTAAATTGGGGAGTGGTAACTCATATGGAACTCCATAAACTGTAATAACCTAATTAGCATGAATGAATTTCATGCATCTATGAACTATAGAAGGTACTACTTGAAGTTTCTAAATCCATGGTCAACCAAGCAACATATCAAAAACTCTTACAATGGTAACAATAGTAAATTGTGTGGCCATATGTGTTGGACCAACCTATAGAGGATGTAAAATCTCACCCAATAAACTTTACATGTGCCCACTAAATCCACTGATAACTATGTCCATTGGGGTAATATCCTACTTTGAATATCCCAAATTTTTTAATAATATCATAGTGAACACGTTCACACTAGATCCATTATCTATGAGAATACTATGAATGGGATGATTATGAATGTAAGATCTGATAAAGAGTGCATGATAATCCAAATAATCCACAACTATCTCCTACTCTAAGAAGGAGATCAAAGGTTTATCTAAAACTCTAGAATTGTACACACTAATCATGTTACTCAAGGTATGTGACTCAACTGAAGCTGCCCTATATCTAGCTAGTGGTGGATATGCATGATATGCATGGTGAACGCTTGATGTGTCACTTGTCTCCTATTTAGAATGTTGTGGGAAAGGATATGAGAAAATTTTTAGATCCTTTTCTTGTGTTTATTTTTCCTATAGAGGCTCAATTAGAGTGCCAAAATTAATAATATTACCGTTATCAAGTCTTGTATCTTGTGTTTCAAACTAATGCATCTATTTATTGTGTGGCCTAGTGTTATGTGAAAGTCACAAAATGCATTTTGATCATATTCCTATGGAAGAGGTTTTATTGGATCAACTTACTAAATAAGAGGTAGAGATATGATATTGCATTGCAAAATATGTTGTAAAAATTTGGCTAGAGAAATTGGTATATTGGTAAAGGTTTGACAAGGAGGTGATGATGAAACCACTCATTGAAGGGGATTTGAAGTTGCATTGATTATAGGTTGATTTTAACTTTTGTTATCATTGGCCTTGACTTTATATTGGACTTTTCTATTACCCTTGTTTATTATTTTTGATATACTTTTGTACTTGAGTTTGCCCATTGAAATTAATTTGACTTCCCTTTCCTTTAGTATATGACATAACTCATTGAAAGAAGAGAACCCTTTGAACATTATTAATTCATGAAAAGCTAGTAGAAGACTTTATTTGAAGATATCTTGTAACTCTTAATTGGCCATGGGGCTAGTCATCTTAGCCAAGATAGTCTTATATCAAAGAACATAATCTTTAAGATTCTCATTTGACCTTTTTTTTGTTGTGCAAATTGGTCATATGAAACCTTATCACCAATGTTAATGATAAAATGAGTTAGGAACATGTTGGTTGAAGTATTGAATGCATTGATTGACTAATTTAATAGACTATAGAACCATTATAAAGCATAATCCTTTAGAATTTATTAAAATAGCTTGGTTAGTAGCCAGCCATTCAACACATAGTCCAAGTGTGATACATGAAAATCTCTCAAATGTGTCTCTAGATCACCCTTGCCATCATATAGAGTGAGCTTTGGTTAAATAAAAACTTGAGGCAAGGGTGTCGAAGCAATATGACATGCCAATGGTGTATGCAATAGATCAAAAGAATCTAAAGCCTACTCAAGATGTAGCACCTTGGATTGAAGAGATTTTATCTCTTGCACATGGGCTGCCACATCAAGAGACAATGATGTACTACCCATAATTAGTGGTGCCTCATAGGAAGGTTGGGATGATATAGGGGGTTGTTAATACATAGTTTCCCCCATAGTGTCATTTGTAATTAGATGTTTTGAAGGAATGGAAGACTCAACTTGATTAGCCTTTTTAGATTACATCATTGATTGTAAGATAAGAGTTTGATCTCGGGGCTATTCCCTGGGTCTTTCTCTATAACTTTGTAGAATCAAGTCTTTGCTAATGAAAACATCATTATCAATAATAGGTGGAAGTGGATCTATAACCTAATGTGGTGGGTCATGAACATTAGTGTTTGCATCATCATGATTATTCTCATACTACTAATTATTAAAATTATCCTCATAGAAATTGGTGTTATCTAGATGTGTAGGATCTATAGAAAAAAACTAAGCTAGTTTTTTAATCTATGGTATATAGTCAGGGTGAATGAATATAGGTGAATTTAGGATGGTTACCACTAAGTCTTGTGCTTCATTGCAAAGGAATAGATGCAAGGAGCTTAGATGGCATAAGGAAAACAACATGAAAAATGAAATAAAATATTAAATAAATATAATCTAAACAATGAAATGGAATATGCATAAAAATGATATGAAGCTCACAAACATGTAAGGTGATACCTCAAAATCAATGAGACCTAGTATATGTAAATAGGGTTTTGAAAAATGATATTTTATAAATTACTAAGGAATTTTAAAAAATAATGTGAATTTTTCGTTTAAATATGCAAGAAAAAAATCAAAAAAATAATGGAAAAATTCTTGATTTAAAGGGACCTAGTATATGTTACTAGGGTTTGGAAGAAAATGATTTTTTTAAAATTATTATGGAATTTTAAAAATTAATATGAATTTTTTATTTAAATATGTAGGTAAAAAATCCAAAAAATATTGGAAAAATCAAGAAGGAATTTTCCCTGGGGTTTTTAGGGTTTTTATGCCCAAATGAAGTAAGTTGGGTTCACTAAGTGATTCAACTATTTTGGGAATATTGGAGTCTTATTCCTAATTTAGTTAAGGGTCTAGAATAAATAAATTATTAAATAATATTGAAATAATTATGGTACTAATTTGTATAATTTATTTGCATTTTTATCTTTTATATAAATAACAATAAATATGGATAAAATAATACTTAGATTAAAATGAATTGAAATAGATGTTGTAGGGTCTAATATTGGTTGTGTAAGATTGGGATAGTGTCATAAATCAAGATTTGGATTTCATTTTGTGAAAGGACAAGAGCATCAAAATAGGACACCCTAGAGTCTAGCACTATTTTCCTCTTTTGTTGTTGTTTTTGTCCAAACTAATTACAAAGACCTAAGTTTTTTTGGTTTTTTTTTGTGTCTCTATATCAGCCTGCCTATGAAATCTTGACTATTGAAAGTCTATGGAACTCCTTATAGAGCTGATTTAATCTTAAAACCCTAGACTTCATTGTGATTTGATAAAAATTGAGAAATAAGGGGTGGTTAGTTTATGTAAGATGTACTAAACATGTATCCACACCCCTTATGTGGGAACAATGCCTGTATACCAATACTTCAAAGAGGGATCAAGCCATATGTAGTTCTCCCACTTAATGTGCTTTATACAATAGTGTAATGCAGATGTAAAAATGCTAAACTAGGTGTGCTTGAGGTGGTTAGGGATTGGTTGAGGATATGGATATGCTTGTAGTTGTATTTGATGGCTATACACAAAGAATAGGGAAATTTGGCTCAATGTTTTTCTTGTATTCTTGATTAATTTTTAATATTTGTCAACCTCTTCTAAATGAACTTTGAATGGGATTTTATAGATATTTATTGGTCATGGGTCAAATGTATTCATGCTAGGTTGATAATATGAAGGATAGGAACCATAATTAAATAACCATTAGAACTTAAAATGTAATTAGACATGAGTTCTAAAATAAGACACCCTAGGTTTTGGTGCTATAGTCCAAGTTGGGTGCTCCTATCTTATAGGTGCAAGACGTAGGGGGATAGGATTAGCCTAGGAAACACTACCTGGTTAAGGTGGAATGACCATTGGGAAAGATTGGATGATTGGAAATAAGTAAAAATGTGTCTAGAAGGGTCATGGGAGCATGCAAGAAAGACCTATCAGTTGGGTGTCACAAGCCACACTCAAGCTACCAATTTTGACATTTTATATGACATCTATTTTGATCTCTAAAAGAAGGGACATTATTTTTTTGGGGGGTATTTCACTCGGTATCAGAGCCTATGCTCTAGATATTTTTAGTATAAAATATTAATATTATAAAGAAAGATACATATTAGTTTGCCTTGTAACTGAACAATGTTCTACTTATCATTGGCTTTTACCAAATTACAACTCTAGGAATATTGCAATAATATTTTTTGCTAACATGAGACTAATGAATTTTTTCATGTGAAAAGTGCTATGATATGATTTTATCAATTCACTTAGCCTTTTGAGATGAATATGTGAATGCCTTGTTATATAAAATGGAAGTGCTATAAATTCCTACATTTCATTAGAATTAATGTAGGAGTGGGAATTTGTAATTTTCTATAGTAACACTATGATGCCTAACTGTAACCTTCGTTAGGTCAGCCTTTCCCAAAATTGAGTTACATTAGGACAAGCATCACTTATTGACTATTAACCTATATGGGTGAGTTATTAGGAGACTAGTGATAACTTATTCACCCTCAAAAGTATGGGAATGATGTTCTATATCTATTGATAAATTATATGGGAAAGTTGACAATAAATGCTTAAAAAATTATGACCTTGGGAAGACCAATAGTTGACCTAATCTTTGAAGGTCAGATTTGGTGAGAGAAACTAAGTTATTTGGGGGAGCCATCAAAGCTTGAGATCTTTTCTTATGAATGAATATCTTGAGCCATTAGATTCATGAAGCAAGAATGGTTATTGATAGACCTTTCCATATTATTGGATAGAGAGTGTTGTGATCTCTTATGCATAAAATTAAATCAGGAATGATTCCCTTGAGCTAAACCAAGATGTAGTCTAGATAGATATTTGGGCCTTCATTAAAGTTAAATGGTACAACATGGTATTCTAAAATTATGAAGGGCTAGAAGTTAATGAGTATGTGTGACCTTTTTTTTTCACCTTATCCTTAGCTAAGTCCACCTTTCCTAAAGATACGCTATGTAAACCAAGCATGGTTAGTCAACCATTAGCCTATATAGGTAATCCAAATGGGGGAATAACATTAGGAACTTAATAATTCATTCATGGGAGGTCTAAGGGTGTGGCTAGAGCCTAGAGGGCCTAGTGAGGTGAAAAAGTTGGATTTGGTTTGGCAAGACTGATAGCTTAGGGATATTTCCAATGAATTAGAAAGTTGTATCTAATGGAAGATTTAGTTGACCATAAAATATTTAGTAAAATGTTGAAATATGTTGTTTCCATCATTATTAATACATGGCATGGGTATAATCTTTTTAATGTCCTCACAAGTTATGTTGAGACATGATTGATGTTGTCATTATTTCACAACAAAATACATAACTTTGTTGGTAGATTTATAAGTTGTTAAGCACTACTACTGTAGTATTTTCTCACTTTTTGTGATTAATAACTAGTTTTGGGATCCATGATAGAGTATGGATAATGTCACTTATCACTATATAAGGTTTGATGTCATGTTTTGACAAAGAGGAAGTTGTCATGGTTAATATTTTCAACTTAATTTAGTCATTGTGATATTGAGCAATTATGATTTTTGATTGAAAAAATGCATGTTGAATGAAATGAAAAAATGATATTATGATACTATGAATTTTAATGAAAAATGTGACTTGTTAAGAATCTCATATAGAGGAATTTAGAGCTGGTATGACACTCAATTAATGAGTGGTATAAGTTTGAGTAAAATACATCAAATAGAATAAGCTGCTCATTATTGGGCAAGGTTGTTCCAAGGTTAACTTTAACATAAACCACAAATAATATGGAATTTGGTGTAGACTTATTATTTATGACATTTTATTTTTTAATTGTGTATCTACATACTAATGTAATTATGGAAAATGTTATGCTCTGATTTCAATCTAGGTCATAGGCTCACCTATGTTAATGGTAATCTAGTATAACACTCTTATGGTAGGGAGGAATGTAGTACATCCATAACTATAAGATAATAGTTTTGGGGGAGTCTATCCTTATTGCATATCTCTTTGATAATACATATTAATAAATCATTTGATTGCTCATAGATGGGATGAATGCATATATTTGACCATGGTGCATGATTTAGTTGAGCAGATAGTGGTAACTTATTACTATGAATGAGCTATCTCATTAAATATTTTTGGATAGATTGTGATATAGAGATAATTAGATCATTCAATATGCCATGTACTTGTGTGATAATTTATTTTAAAAAAAATAGTAGTTTTATTATGTGTACATGTTTTCATGTGTTTGATAGGTTGCATATGGCATTGATTGATTAGTAAGCAATCGTGCAGAGATCTAGAGTAAGATGTATCCACTAGATGCATCACATGAACCTATATGAGGATAAAAATTTATTAAAATACAATAGGCTTATACGTACTAAAAAACATAGGTATATGTTGTCCAGTAAGTATAAGCATACTATATGTATGCAAAATGTTCATCACTTATAGAAAATTTTATATAATGAAAATTATTATTCTTTAAAAGTATGATATGAAGGTTATGTTAATACTATGATTGAAAATAAAAATCAATAAACCCTATTTCAAACACTTGTGTTATATTCATATAAGGTATATCCATTCTTGTTATTTCTTATGGGTTGAGTAATTTGAACACCCTTGCACATATAGATGCATAAGGATGAAAAGAGGAATCCTAACTTATGAATTTATATGGGTAATAATGAAGGGAATCATATCCTATATATGAATGGTTTTTCATGCATCTACAAGGCTAAATTTACACTTTTAATTGTCTAAATCTATCCTTTGTCTTGGTAGTGTACATACCTTGAATGGTTGATCATGTACTGATATGGATAATTATAAACTTTAAAATGTTGAATATTGTATCATTATCAAAATATAGTGTACATGGGTGCATTTTTGTGTACCAGCCTAAGTGTTGGTATAAATGCATGTGTTTTAAAATTATAAAAGGTATTAAATTGTTAAGTGGTACTCACATGTGCATAACAACTTATTGAAAAGGTATGGGCCTATCGAGTAAGTTTAACATACCCAAATGAGTGGTAATAATTGAAAACATGTATTTTTTTACTCTAGTTGGAAGCACAGTGAGTTTTTTACTATTTTTTATTTTAACCTATGGTGGTTAATGGAAAGTCATGATAAGGAAATATGAAAATCCTAAGTACCCATTCAAATTCTTGAAGGAGAAATAAAATTTGGGTGAATGCCCTTTGTTGGCAGATAAAAGATGGTGGGATTGGGATACCTGGACCATCATGTGGGTTCAAAAGTAATGGATAATTTTTTTTTAAAGCTTAAGGTTGTATGTGATGCTTGTAATGGCTTCTTCAATGTTCAATGTGGTTGGTGCAAGACGTTGCACTAACCCATGAATGGTTGATGTTGAATAGTAATCATAAGTATATGGGTTACTATATTTTGATGACATTTTATGATGAGTGTCATTATGTTTATATGAGATAAATAATTTTTATAATGAAATATTGTATTTTTAACTTGGAATTTGGTTGAAATCTGATTATATTAGACTATTACAACTGATGATCCTAAAGTTATAGGTCTATGTGTTGTGACTCAAAGGATAATATTGACCCTAAAATGATTGCATCCTCAAAATATTGACCTAGTTTATATTTAAAACCATTATCATAATTAGATAACAAAAATATAAATATGGCAAACATTTTTAATATTTCATGAGTGAATGGTTGCAATATAAACTTAAAGGTGTTAATAACACTCTTGTTTTCCAAGCAGGTTATAATAAGTCTAAGTTACCGTAATCAGGACACTATGTTCCTAGTATGTTTTAAAATTCACACTCATGTGGGTAACTAAAATAGTTAATTTTTAGGAGTAATATGTTGATATTATCTTTTTTACCAATATATTCCAATTAGGTAAGGGAAATATTAGCTGGTAAACCTATTGAGAAAGAGTTTGAATTACTTCTCATTGTAACAAATAACCTTGAGAATCACAACAATATAAATATTGTACCAAGTTTGAATAGCTATAGAACGTTGTGCTATAAAAGGGTGCATATATCATCCCATTTTTCTCACTTGGTGTTATAAAAGGACACTCTAGCTAAAAGGACATTCTTGTTAGCCTAACATAAAGCTTGGTGTTACTAATTTTAAGGTAAGGTGTGTGAAATGTCAACAAGTTTAGGATGAACACATACCTTATGGATGGTTGTTATACCCTCCCACCATGCTAAGAGTTAAATGGGTAATAATCCACTTTCTCTTATTGGTATATATATGTATGTATCATGTATAACACTATTTTGGAATAATTTTTTATATTTCCCAATTTGTTATTTCTTTGTGGATACTTAACTATTATTGGTCCTATGTTATAGGGGTGATACATTAGAATATGAACATCCTTCAGGTAGAATTACTTTTAATTCTTTGACTAGTCATTGGTATGGCTCCTCTTTAAGATTGGGAGAATGTTATGACTTAAGTATGTGATGCATTACAAATTGTTGTTTTAAACATCATGTAGCATGCTTTGGCTAAATTTATCTATGTGTGACAAATGACAAGTTATGATGCAAACATAATAATCTAATATCATGTTTATTGTTGATGTTTTTGATCCATTTATATTTTAGAAAATTATGATGGATTATAATTTGTTTATTTGAGAATTATTTGATTATTTGATAATGATTTTTTTATCATCTAGATGTTGGTGATGTTGTATTTGGTGGTTACAAGGACAAGATAATGAGATTGGATTCTAGCAGTTAGGGATAAGGAATAAAAGCATTCAACATAAGTAAAAAGGATTAATTTAACGAGCCATAACTTTTATTAGTCTATCATTTTATATATTTTATTTTGATCATCTTCTTGACTTGTCCATCTTGCCTATCTTCATTTGATGATTTTAATGATTATGGGATTGATTTTGTTTCTTTTTTATGGAAAATTCAGTGGATGTTATATTTTGTTATCAATGTATTATTATTTTTCTCTTTTATGAGCTTACACACATTGATTCCTTACTTAGCATGTTCATGTTGTGACTTATTTTATCTTGTATGAATTTGAATTTGTTATTGACATTATTATTTTACTAAATCATTATTATCTTTATTATTATTTTTTCTTACCTTGGTCTAGCTTCTAAATCCATCTCTCACCACTCTCCCCCTCCAACTCATAGCAAAGGGACCCTAAAAATTGTTCTAAGTCAAAATTGGTGATAATGTTATATTTTGAAAATTTTAAATTTTTTCCATAATCAATATGGCCATGGGACTTTGACCCAAATAAAATATTTTATGGAAATTTTTTAGTCTTTGAAAAAAATTTATTTAGATTATCATTTCAATTTTATTTTTTATATGGGGGAAAATCACATTTTCCATTTATGGCTTGAGGCAACTTGGGAAGAGCTTGTTTTGACCCCTAAAAGATGACTCATTTGCCTAGGTCATGGTGTAGAGGAGAAAAGGAGGAGAGTGGAGGAGGGAAGTGTAGAGAAGGGTGGATAAAAAAAACCTTAAGAGTTTGGAAACAACTTGGAGGATTTAGTTGATGGCATAAATTTCTTGATGAGGAGAGAAAACCTCCTCCTTGCCTATGGCTAGAAAAAGGAGGGCATGTCATGGTGGTAAAACAAGAATTTTTTCCATTTTATCCTCCATTGTTTTGTAAGATAAATAAAGTAAATTTTTGCTTTTTTTTAATTTATTGTAGATTTTTTTTTATTTTTTGAAATTTAAAAACAAGTAATAGAGGAGAAATTACTTGTAGTTTCATAAGGAAGTCATTTAACTTCCTTATGAACCTACAAGGTTTGAAATGAATTTGTTTGAAAGCAAAACAAAGAAAAATTTATTCTTTCTTTGATGGTTTCTATATCACACACACACACACACACACACACACACACACACACACATTTATTTCATAGTTTGTGTTATTTAAAATTGATTTATTTCAATCAAAACCCTTGATTATAATTATGGTTGAGTGGTGTTTAATTAATCTATGTTTTATTTATTTCCTTTTGTTGAAAATTGTGACTTTGGTCGACCTAGGGCAGAATAAAATTTGGTTATTTGTTAAAAAATTCATGGGTTTTGTTTACTTTGATTTTTATTTATGTTTTGGAGAGTTGATTTGAAAAATGTTATGATTCTGGTAAAATTCTATGTAAATTTTACTTATTGTCTAGAATTTTGCTTTTACAAGTCATTTGAAGGTTATATTTTGGTAAAATTCATGCATAATTTTTATGGGTTGTATTTAATGTAATCATGTTGGTGTATGAGGGTTTTAGAATCATGTTTTGGTTAAAAATGTTATTTTATAGAAAAATAGTTTAAATGATTTCTATAAAATGCATGGAGTTACAAATTTATTTAATTATAATCAACTGGGTTGTTGGGTTTTAAATACAACTATCTATTTGGAAACCTCATCACTACTAAAAGTGACTAAATATTAATAGCTAGTAATAAATAATTACAATGTTATAGTCTTAGTGATGGATATGGTTTTCTTTCTCATTTTATGACTATAACTTATTTGTTTTATTTTGGTTTACCTAGAACAAGTGATGAAGGAAATGAGGTCAAATTAGGTCAGTAGTTGACTTCTAAAATTCTTTAGATGAAAACTAGGTTGTCAAAGTTATTATGCATGATTATGTTAAATTTTCAATATGAATTTTCTATTTTTATACTATTTTAAGTTGGTTGGTTCATTCTTTTAGTGTCTTTGCTTACATTCTTAAAGTACTACAATCTGATATCCACCTCTTAGATAATGGTTGGGGGTGGTAAGGGCCACCAATTTGGGGACTCATAGGATGGGTTGAGATGGGATTATTGCATGAGGAAGACATATGCTTTTCAACTAGTTGGTTTAGTTTTTTGTACTCATTAATTTAATCCATTATTTTACTTTGTATAGTAATGCAACATACTTTGTAAATGACTTAGAAATTTTAGTTGGAATCATTTATTACTATTTTAGGTTCATGTTTGCTTCATAGTATTATATCATATGAAATTATTTCAATGCATTTATGTTTAAATTGTATAGCATCAAAACTCTTACCTATTTTTATTTACCTTATTATATATTTAGTTGGAAATATTACTTCAGTAATAGGATTTCATTGAAATATGTGAGACTAGTTTCAATAAGTATAAAATGAATTATATGAAATTGGTTTCAACAATTCTAAATTTTAGTTATATATACTCTTATATATTCATTACTCTATTACATCTTAGATTAAAAACTAAACTTACAAATATCACTTTATGTTTTAAATCATTGAGTTATGTTATAAATTTTGCAAGGAATTTTTTATAGATGTTGAACCTTGATGTTTTATGGTTGAGTATAAATGATTATTTCTACTTGTATCTTTTATATTACAAAAGATATTTAATCTTAGAGTGATTAAAATAAAAATATCTTCTTTATGTTGTAATTAGATGACCAGTTAAAGATTTTCCAAGAAAGTAAAAATATGTACTTTACTAAAAAGCATTCTTGTTTAATTAGTCTTTAATTGGCATCACACTTCATTCCCATGATGTAATTGGTTATCATTATCAATTATATTGATGTGATTAAATTTTTTAGTTTATCTTTTGATTTTAAAAGTTTACCTACAAGTGAAAATACTTTAAAGATAGTAACGAATTTAGTTTCAACCTCAAATGGTTATTTTACTTATTTAACAAGTTATTTCACCATCATACTTGGATTGCATATTTCATTTAGACAACTGATCCTTTATTTACATAAATTAATTAAACTTGAAATCATTCTATTGAAAAAGGCAATGAATGATTAAGTGGTTTACAATGTAGTTATTGTTAATTGGTTATGTTTTAATTTCAGCCTTATGATTAAATATTGTAGCACTTGAACAAAGGCCGATTTGAATTGATATCAAGTGTTATATTTAATTAACATATTCAAATATATTTTATTTTTAGAAAATGGATCTTTCCAAAATTTTCATAGCTATTAAAAAATCTAAAATAAGATAGTTACAAACAAACATTGTTCTTCTTTGGTCACAATGACTTGAGTGTGTCATCACCCTTTCAATGGAAAATTGGTAAACATAGTTATTTTTATTGGTTGTAGAAAGCCATCTAAAATTATCATTAGAACTTAATTAAGTTATTTTTCCATATTCTTTTCATTCATAATTAATGCATATTAATATTTAACATGTAGTGTGATATAATGACAAAAGGTTGTCATCATTTGTATATGCATTTTCATCAAGCTAATGAATGCAATAAATCACGTCTAAATAATTATTATCTTCTTAGTATTTTACTTACTACATGATAATGATTGTTAAGTACAATCAATGCTAAAATTCCTAAAGGAATATATTTGATAAGTTTATATATTTTGGAAATATTAATTTAAACAAAGTATCATAAATTATCTCACAACTATGACCTAGTGACATGCAAATAGTACTAGAGAGACATGATTCTCTAGAAGCATATTTATAGGATGGTTAAGTGAGAACATGATGACACTATGAATTAATAATATCTTATTTGTTTAAAAATATAATTGTATTGGAAAGAGTTTGTAATCAATTATTTATAATGAAACTTATATTATAAGTGAAGGTATGAGGTACAATGACCCCATAACTACAAGATCATGGTACAATGATCTAAAATTAGGGTTATTAACATTTTCATCATTCACACATATCAAGTACATTAATTATTAGGCATAATCCAATTTCAAAAATTTATTCAAAATAGAACCATTACTTGAATTTGATAGAAAAAAAAGTTATGAACTTAACCTATAGTAAATACATGTTGAATAGCATTGATAACATAACTGATTAACTTATCCATGCCAAGATTGAAGATGGCCAAGTTGACTAACCTATCTTATACTAGGTTTCCATATATATCAAACCCTTAGGTAGGATAAGGACAGCTAAGTGGGCCTATTAGGAATGTGTATGATACCATGTAGTCCTAAATATATCAATATGGGTCACATATCAATACACCTTGAATGACATGAGGATATCTCTAAGCCAATAATCCTCCTTATACAATATTCTAGGGTTAATTACCCTATCTTAGGATTTCATGTGTGTAAACATGGTGATAGGTTACTCAAACCCATGTTTTAGATTATAAAATATTTCAATCTTTCATGATGAACTCTGAAATAAGGAATGATATTTTTTTTTTTGGTGTGGTCATTTCACTTTAGACCACTTTAGACTACACTAAATGGCTTCAGTGCCAAATTAACAACTAATTTAGGTCATTATGAATTCATCACTTGTGATTATTGTTCCATCCTATTTAAATCATGCTCTTCAATTTGGAGGAATATTTAATTTTAATAGTAACAACTTTACTCTATAATTAATTATTCATCTTGATTATTTTATCGAAATAATCATGTGCCTCTTGATAAGGCACCATACTTTTGGACATTGATTTGATTACCACAAGATTGAATTACCTGTGTATGTTTATCTACATAATTTTTCAATATTGTACAAATGTTTTAAATTATTGTAACATGGGCAAACTTATGAATATCTGGATGATGGTGATTGTCATCATTTTTGATCTCATTATCATGGTTCAACTTGTCTACCTAATTTAATAAACAAATTTTCCTAGTCATAAGAATCTATAGACATGCCTTTATTTCACAATTTTTATATTTTTAATCAACTTTTTGTGATAAACCTAACATTTTTCTATTTTCATTTACATCATGTTGAGTCAAAGGTTTATGTTACCTCCATTATTGACACAACTGTGAAACCTTCATTATTTCATGTTTGATTCTATCTGGCACCATGTCATGTAGTCAATCCTTGATTTGAGCCTTTGAACATAAAGCCTAATTTCCTTTCAAACCAATGCCATGATGACACTCAGAGCCTTCAAATTTCTTTGCATTATACAAAGTGTAGGAATACATTATGAAGATCCTATAATAAAAAACACATCACATGTTTTAATAGCAATAAATTCTCAGATCAGAATGAACATTAAAAAGTATGATGCCTTCCCTTTAAAATATGGTGTGTTAAAACTAAGCCATATGTTATTAATAAATGACACATGGCATCATGCAATAGGATCTCATACCCTCATATTTAAGCTTTACCTTGAAAATGTCTTAGTTGAAAAAAATTAAACCATTATTAGATACATTATTGACAAGTGGAATATTATTATTGGGTCACATTCTTGTAAGTAAATTTATATATAAACTTGTTTTCATGCTACAAAGGTGTGACGTATAAAAACATGACTCATGGTACCAATGGTTATATTAGACTATTCATATCTTTTTAAAATTTTTTTTTTTGACTATAATATGAAATATGTAGATTCAAATTTCCAAGTCTCTACCATCAAAATTTGTGAATGTTGTGAAGTAATGCGGTGAATAAACATGGACTTTGAATAATTACAAAAAAATGTGAAAATGTTGCTAAGTCCAAAAACATGTAGCAATTATTTGATCCTGCATGATAATGAATAGAAATTAGTTACCAAAAAATCATGAAATTGATTAAAAAAAGTAATCCAAGAATATTTCAAGACAATGAAAAAAGAAGAATAATGTCAATTTTAACATCTTACAAATCATTTAGTGGAAATATGCCCAAATAATATGAAAATAAATGAAGAGGTAACATATTCTCATCTAATATTAAATAAGTAAGCCCCAAAAATATGCATCTTTTTTTCAAACATCTAACTTTAACTAATTTTTTATATATAAATTGGACACACATTTAAAATAATCAAAGTGGGAGCATTGAATCAAATAAACAAAGTTAAAACTAGAGTCCAATAGAACCTAAATTTTGAAAACTATGGAAGGTCCAAAAGTGGGTACCTATTGGCCAATTTTGGCCCACCTACCAAGATTTTTCCTAGATAAAGAAGATATTAATAGGTTCTCATGGTAATCATGACCTTCATGGACATTAATCAAGTTGCACAAGCCTCAAAAGTTCATTCAAGCCTTAGAGATTCTAACAATAGTTCAAGCACAAGCACAAGTCCAGAATAACCAAACCATCAAAAACATATCATGTAGAGACAAACATGCCAGTCTAGATTCACATTTGATAAACACACTAAATAAATTTTTCAAAGCCAAAAGACCAAATGGACATGAATTTATTCATGCATAAATCATGCTCTACAAATTTTGTATCTTGATGAGTTTGCTATCTCAAGATATTAGCCTTCAAAATTGATCTAATAAAGTAAGATTTACATGTAGACATCAAGTTTAGGCCTCATGAAATAACCATTTAGATTCAAATGTTCCCCAAGATAAGTACATGGTTGATAAGTATTAACATCGTATGAGCTTGAATCTAGATCCAACGGTGCATGGATAAGTCTTGATTTAGTGGGTCTGGGTAGATCAAAAAAGTGAATTCACTCATACCAAAATAGATCAATGGTGAGCAGAGGTAAATAAGTCAATGGATCCTAGGTAAAAATGTGTAGCTACCAAGTGTCATGACCATGAAAACTATCAGGTAAATCAATGGTTTTCATTTGATATGTGCAAAGGAATATCAATGGTGCATGTAGGTTTAAAGGCTCAACTAAGCTCAAGATGAATGCAAGACCACCACATGGCATAAGAATAGGACTAGTCACAACTGAATACAAGATCCTTAGATTGAATGAGGAGCTAACATAACATAATATGAGAAGCCCAAATCAAAATCAATGACTAGTGTTAAAATTTGAAGACATAAGACTTCAAATAAAGGTGGAACATATGGTTCTGGTTGAACCAAAAAAATAGTTCAAAGGGTTGTGTCATGATTAGAGCTCAGCCAAACACCATTAATAAAATTTATTCATATAGTTAGGATGGTTATGATGAATTTTTGTCACCATTAAAGCATAGTCTCAACCTTTGGTTCAAATATTTAGAACTTAAGGGGCCCATTTTTTAGGGTCACAATATTATTTCATGACTATGAGCATTGCTCTTTAATGAAGATCTATACAGATAATGAGTCCTCAACTTCCACAAGGTTTATATATAAAATAGGTTTGTTTAAACCTAATAGAGTTCAAGATAGGAATTTACATCCTATAGGTTTGTATTGATATTAAATCTATATGAAAACTAATAAATGAGGTTGGTTTTCAATCTATAGTAAATATATATATTCATTTTGGAATAGATGTAAACATAAATGAGATATGGTGAAGTGTATCATCCTTCAACATAGTCATAGATCTGATAAACAACCACTAAAATTAGACTTAATCATGGTTTTATCAATTCCATGGATATGAGGACATTCTCCTCATAATTAAAGAAAGTGGGAGATGGTGTAGAAGTTCAAGGAGTAAATTTTGGGATTGGAGAGTATAGTGGAGAATTCAATGTTGTTCAGATCTTAAGGATCTTTCTTCCTTGAAAGGATCATGACTCGTCATAAACAAAATAGGCTTTTGCCTTCTAGTGCATTTCTCAACCAATGAGAATAGCTTGAAGACTATTGGAGTAAATGAAGGTTAGCTTGTTGATGAAGGGTTAATCTAAATTGGATCAAAATATGGTGGAGCATTCATGAAATTCGGTAGCTTATTGATTGTTCTTGGTACTCATGCTCCCTCTTCTATCTCCCTTTCCCTATATTACCCATTCTTTCCCATTTTTTAATCTCTCTCTTGGATTCTAGAATCTCACAAGGACTATTTGATATTGAAGGGTAGCAAAATCTCTAAGATATTGCAAGATATTCTCCTCTTGATTAGGCTAAACCTTGTCAAGAATTTGTAAGAACTACCTCTTGATGTAATAATGGCCTTTATTTACCTATCTCTTTCTTTGGATCAATGTTTAGTAAGTTATGCATGATGGCATAGTGAAGGAGAATCTTCCTCATCCATTATCCTCCTTGTTTACCTCCTTTATGGTGTTTTTAAGCTATTTCAGGTCTAGAATAGTGTTCTACTTAAGCCTAGTTCATGAAACACTTATGCAATTAGCTAGTAGATTAGTTGTGTGAGCTAGCATTGTCATCTACAGATCTATTATGGATTCAAGCTTATATTAGTTTATTATTTTTATTTAATGCATCACCTTTTATCCTTTTCAGGATCCCTTTCCCCCTTTGTATCCCTTTTCCCTATAGTATCATTAGTTCAAGTGATCCATCAAGAGGAAGTTGACCTTCTCCAAAGGTTCAACCCCATCATAAGTTACCCATAGCTTGGGGTTATCCCAATATTATGGCTTAGTTATAATTAGCCTAAATAACTCTCTCCAACGGTACAAATTAATGTCATAATAGTTTTTGGCATGCCTAGTAGGACTTACTATGGTGTTTACTGGTGATGATGTTTGATGTTCTCTTCATCCAAATCATCCTTTGGAGGCAAGTGTTCAAACATTAACGGTGACTCTAAATTAAAGATCCTAGTTGTAAGCACCCCAAATGCCTAATCATCATTATTTAGTATGTATCATCACTATTTTGATCAATATGCTTATTCTCTACCTCAACATACTTCATATCAAATTAGTAATGTTTATGGATTCACCCTAAGTGGTTATCAAGATTCAATGCATCAGACTTCTCAAGATCAAGATGTCCCTAGTTATTCCTCAAACCAATCCATTTCAGGTTGGAATCAAAATTATCTTAGGATATCAAATGGGCATGATAGACCTTAATACACAAAGGGTATATGGTCAAGATATCCCTAATCATATAATTCATGACATGATAAATACATTATAGCTAATGAAGGAAGAATGGGGACCTACTAAGGGTGCAAAGTGGAAAAACTTTTCAAATGATATGATGGATGTAAGTGGTTACATTTAAATCATTGAGGATAAGCTAAGAATCCTTGAAGAATAGAGGGTCTAACTCCATCAACCCTATGTATCTTTATAAACACCACCTCAACCCTCATATATGCCACCCATTATTTTCTAAGAGGCCATTCACAGTGACCTTCCATGTGTTCCTTAGACCCTCCCTTCTTGTAATTCAATCCAAGATATACATCAAATAAAGAAGGATAATGTTATGGAACAACCTATTGTTAAGACCCAAAATTCCACTTATCTTCTTCAAGAATCCTGTTGTAGCTCATACTAGCCATCTTGTGATCTTTATATTCATGAAACCCCTAACCACCTTCAAGAGAAGCTATTTCAATAAAATATAATAGACAAATCAAAGAGTTAGAACTAAAGATGAGGAAACATGAAGAAAGTCAAAATCAAGAAGAGGTAGTTATTTCTTACACATTATCCTCATGGAAATTAGTCAAGGAAGGCATACATAAAAAGGAGGCACTAGCTTAAGAGCCACCTAGAAGAGATTCAAAGTCCCTATATGGAAGGATACTTTCATAAGCTTTAAATAAGGTGAACATCTTCACCCTCCCACCATCTCCATCTTAAAAAAAGAACCTATTCTTCAAGTGATAGAGGAGGATCTTGTAGTCATAGGTTAACCTAAAGAGGATAATGCAAGTGTCTATGATGAAGAGATCATGATAGTTATCCCACTTCATTCAAAAGGGAAAAAATCAAGTTTGGATAAACCTTCTTATTATGGATTTGACATAATGAACTGGATCCTAGTGAGGATAATCCAAAAGTTTAAAATATAGTAGACTTTGAATGGACTACTGAAGGTCCATTTTACATAGATCAATAAGAGGATTAGGACCAAGTGCCTAAGGTTGGTCCTCTTTAAGATGAGGTGTCAGTTGAGGATAGCACTAATATGTTGGAGCAAGAGGAAAGAATATCAGAGCTTGAGTAAGACATGTGTGATATTTTAAACCTTGGATGGTTAAGTCAACCCTCATTTTCATTTAAAGAGCAAGATGAATGATTGAGTGAGGTTGATGAAAGAGACAAGTGCTCAAGAGATGTCTTTTGATGAACCTACCAGTGAAAAATTTGAAGGGTTGTTGAAGTGTTTTAATGACATAACCAAACATTTAGAAGAGATTAAGAGACATGTCCTTATTCTAGGAACTTATAAGCATGATCATTCCAAATTTTCACAAGGATAAGGGTGAAGTATATGGTCTTTTTGAACCATCAAGTGAACCAAGTGTACTTACTCCCAAGAGTTGAAATGAAGTTTTCATGGAAGGATTTCTCAAGGGTGATGAGAAATATCAATCAAGTGCTCCTACATTCTAAAATGAACTAAGATTGGAAGTCTTGGACCACTATGTCTACATTAGAGACATATTTGTTCTATTTCATCTGTTAGAGATCATATCAAAAGGATTTTCCATCAAGCTACTTGGTTCACCATTTTTGGTACTCTAAATCAAGGTATTGTTCATCTTAGGTTGTTACAAGTTAATGATACTAAAAGTTTCCCATTTTACCTAGGAGGGAGGTGATTGTAAATTATTGTATGATATTATATATATTAGAGTAGATTTCATGCTTTTCTCTAAGTGTCTATGTGTACATTTTTTTAGTAGTTTTTTTTATTTTTTCTTTTCTCCAAGTTCCTACGTGCACTTGTTTTTGTTTGTTTTATTATTTTTGTCCTTGTTATTTCAAGAAGATTTATCTAGATGTTTGTAGCTAGTTTTTATCTTCAAATAAATATGTTGAACTAGAGGGGAGACTCCATGCCTAATGAACTAGACAAAACATGATTTGGGTTCTCAAGCATAATAGGCATGATTCCTAGTTGAGTCTCTAAAGATGTTGGCCAATTTTGGCCCACATACCAATATTTTACCAAGATAGAGAAGATATCAATAGGTTATCATGGTGATCATGAACTTCATGGATATGAAGTAGCTTGCATAAGCCTTAGAAATTCATTTGAGCCTTGGATATTCAAATAATAGTTCAATCACAAGTCTAAAAGAACTAAACCATTACAAACACGTCACATAAAGACAAATAAACCATTCAAATTGGATATTTGATAAACACAATTAAAAAAATAGTCAAGTCTAAAAGACCACATGGACATGAATTTCTTCATGCCTAAATCATGTTTTGTAGATTTCATATCTTGATGAGATTGCTATCTTAATATATAAACCTTCAAAGTTTATCTAATAGAGTAAGACGTGCATGGGGATATCAAGTTCAAGCCTCATGAAATAAATTTTTGGATTAAAATGTTCCCTAGGATAAATGCACAGCTGAAAAGTGTTAAGATCATGGGAGCTTGAATCTAGATCCAACAATGCACAGATGAATCTTGGGTGAGTGGGTCGAGTAAAATAAATGAAGTATATTCACTCATACGAAAATAGATCGATGGTGAGTGGAGCTCAACAAGTTAGTTGATCTTGAGGATAAATGCATAACTACCAATTGTCATGACCATAACAACTATCAAGTAAATCAATAGTACACACTTGATCCATGTAAAAGAATAGCAATGGTGTACATAAGGTCAAAGGGTCAACTATACTAAGGATGAATATGAGGCCACCATGTGGCACAACTATAGGACCAACTATAACTGATTATATGATCCCTAGAATGAATGAGGAGCTAATAGATGGCATAATATGAGAGGCTCAAATTAGAATTGATGGCCAATGTTAAAAGTCAAAGACATGAGACTTCAAATAGAGGTTGAAGAACCATGAAAATATTTCAAAGGGATGTGTCACCATTATAACTCAATCAAACACCATAAACAAAATTCAATCATATAGTTATGATGGTTATGATGAAGTTTTGTCACCATTGAAGCATAGTCTCAGCCTCTAGTTTGAATATTTATAACTTACGAGGCCCATTTTCTAGGGTTGTATTATTTTGTGACTATGATAATTTATCTTTAAAGAATATATGTGTAGATAATGATTCTTTGTGTTCAATAAGGTTTAGAGGTAGAATAGGTTTGTTTAAACCTATTATAGTTCAAGATAGGACTGTACAACCTATAGGTTTTCAATGATATTATAGCTATATGAAAACCAATAAATGAGATTGGTTTTCAATCTATAGTAAAGATATATATTCAATTTGGATTAGATGTTGATATAGATAAGATATGGTGGAGTGTTTAATCCCTTGACATAGTCATAACTCTAAAAATTAGCCATTAAAAGTATATTTAAGTTTAGTTTTGTCAAGTCCATGGATATGAGGACTTTGTCCTCATAATGAAAGCAAGTGGGGATGGCATATAAGTTCAAGGAGTAGATTTAGGGATTGGAGAGTATAGTGGAGCATTCAATATTTTTTAGATCTTAAGGATCTTTCTTCTTTGAAAGGATCATGAATCATCTACAAAATAAACTCTATATACACATAACATTTTTTAACTTTTATCAAATATTGATGCTTTAAATCTTAAAGGAACCCATCGAGACTCAATCTCTCTGAGTGCATGCCCTAAGGGGTGCACTGGGAAAAGGGTGGGTAGACCTTTGGTGTTTCACAAGATTATTGTCCCTTCTTTACATATTATTACCAATCTAACCTACTCACAAAACCATTCCCTAAGATATTTCTCCTCCATTGATTATACTTCTAGTATTTTCCACTTTCCATCTCTCATTTTCTTATCTTAAATGCCTTTTATTCAATTTATTGTACTAGGTCAACTAGGTTAACCTAGTACAATTTAGGGGTATTTTTCACTTTCTTATCTTATTAGCCTTTCAACCAATCTAGCTCAGACTGAGTGAATTATCCTTAAAAACATACTAGGTCAACTAGGTTGACCCTATATAGCTGATGTTTTCATAAGGATTTAGGTAAAGATCCACCTATATACACAATATCATTTTGGTCATTATTCATATGTGCAATCAAGGGTTAATATTCACTCGTGCTTCTTCACAATCTACTCTTCCACCATTTTTCTTAAGGAGACATAGCTTAGGTTTCTTATTTTGAGAATCTAGTGTTATGGATAATTCTTGGATGATTTGGCCTTTCTTAGTTATCCTTACAAACCATAATAACCTCTTATGAAGCCCCATTGGCCAAGGGAGAGATTGAGTCTCGATAGGTTCACATTCAGGTAAGTATATTCTAACTATGTTCTCCTCTTCTTTAGTAGATAGAATTAAAATAAGTGTTGGATCAAATAATAATATATTTCATATTTCATGTATTATGGTTTTACTCATACTTAATTTAATTGAGGTTCCCTATACATATTTTTTTATTGTTTCTAACACCCACTTTGTGCCACAAGTTTTGGTGTGCACTAGATTAGATTTACTTTCTTGTTATTAGAATAAGTGAATGCTTTAAACCTTAGGAATCTATTAGGGTTATTGTGATTGTGTTATAATATAGGATTTGGAACCCTTCATATAATGATATGTTGTGATAGGTAATCCCTTAATTGGGTTTAGTGGATCCCCATATTAGTCATGCTCCTGCTTAAAAAGTGTATTCCCAATCAAAATTATAGGTATGATCTATCTTCTTTGAGACAAGATTGATTTATAGAAACTATACATTTCTAATTGTATACATTATTATGAACCTGATGTGAAATTAACCTTTGAAGGATTTATTTCACTTATTTTCATTCTTTTAGTCATTATTTTTATCATACTCAATTGACTCTATCAACCTAGTTTTTTGACTTTTGTGCATAGGTTTCTAGAAACAAGAAATTGAATCAACCCAGTCAACCCAATATAGGTTTATAGACTTCTAGACATCTATTTTAACCTACTAGGTTGGCCCAATAAACCCTATATATTTCAGACACTCTGGAGCAAGTTCCTGCATAACTTGATTGATTTTATTGACCTAGTTTGTAAGTTTATCAAGCTAATCCAAGGTCCTTCATTATAAATCTTCCTTAATTTCATATTTGATCCACAAAGTTTCCTTTTTAACTCTCTATTTATTTTTTTATATCTTTCCTTTCACATTTTGTATTATTTAAAACTACCCTTGCACAATCAACTAGATTGATACTACCAACCTAGTTATATGTTTTGTGTGTTGTCTAAAATTACTAGGTTAACCTTCACTGACCTTGTACATTTTTAGACCTTGATTTCATAGTATAATTTCTACCCTATCAACCCTATTCTTTATTTTTTTAATATAGTGTTGACACTATACCTTATTTCAAGTTTGAATTAACCTCATCTGCTAGTAATTAGCTCACACATTTCTTTTCCTATTGTTTTCATGGTTATAATAGTTCACATAGTCTAATTAGGGAATTTTAAATTTAACTATTTAGTTTCACTATTTATATTTTATGTACACATGTACAAATCAAATAATCTAAACAATATCTTTAACATTTTGTCTACCCAAGGCCAACCTACTTAGATTTCATCACCAAGGGGGAAGTCAAATTAATACTTTGGTTAAGTATAAAGTGTGTTTAATGGTATATTATAGCTAAACACTTAACATCCTTATCATTTTGGTGTGTGAAGTGAGGGGATAGGCCCCAATACATAGCTTATATCATTACCACTATAGTCCCTTTCAACCCAAACTACCTAAAACCATCTTTAGATTGCTATCTAGTACCTTGATTATAGCCAACTTATAATCACATAAAAAATCATATATTAATAATCTAATAAACATACAAGTTGAAAAAATAATTAGTTCTTTACTTTTAAAGTTGATTGCTTGCTCTTTGCTCAGTTGTGTGTATAAAAAAAAGAATTGGCTAGCATTAGTACAAGGTTTTATTTTACGTGTCTCAGTTGGATTAGATAGCATTGATCCAACTGACTGTTTGTTTTCCTTTAGCTCTTACTTTCCTATATTAGCTATAAAAATTATCTTGTTTTAGATCATAACTTATTATCAACTTTATCTTTTTTGTTGTCTGTTATACTAGGTCAACCTAGTCAACCTTGTACCTTTTTTAGCCCTTGTTAACTATATTGGATCAACCCAATCAACCATCTATATTTTTCAACTCCTTTTATCTCTTTTTCCTACCTTTTTTTACTATACTGGATCGACCCAGTCAACCCTATACAGTTTGTAGGTCCTATTTTCTATGTTAGGTCAACCTAGTCAACCTTATATTATTTTATGCTTCCCTTATTCATCAATCTAGTTCCGTATCTCTCTAATTTTTCATTTTATTCATCTCTCTTCAATCAAAATGAAATATCCTATTATAATCTTTTTGAATAGTTTTAATCCATTTAGATAATATATGGGATGTTCATTTCTCCCTCTTTTTTCCTCCCAAGAGCACCATCACTCTTATGTCAACTCTTCACCCCCATATATGATCTACAATATGGTGCAAATAATTCCTCAAGATGAGTTTTATGGATCTAATAATTTTTTTAATTACCAATAAAATAGTCAAAATATTCAAACTAATGTGGGAGTAATTGATACAAATTTCTTCAACAATCCTACTAACAATCCATCTTCTTCCAATCGTCTCCCTAATACCAATTTTGGGAGTGATCCTAAATAAACCAACCTACCTCCTAATACAACTCAAATTTTAGCCTAAGTCATTCAACAAATGAACATTATGTAAAATTCTAATACCAACCAAATGATGCAACTTTAAACATAGTCAATGTGGTTAATCAACCTCTAACTATTCATCCTCAATCTAATCCCAATTATATTCCTTCACCTCTTAGGTATGCCTTGAGTAATGTTACTTATCAAACCATAATGAATAATAAGATGATTCAAACCATCAAAAATGAGCCTTTATCTCTTTTCATCATTTCCATTGATATTGGTAACATATGTCTAACTATCAAATATGATAGGTCTAAAGACCTTGCCTCATTTCTTAAATCCTTTGACAACCTTTATAAAGAGTGGATCCAGACTAATACCTTCACCACTACTAAACTCTCAGTCAAAACTTTAAATGGTGATGTATTATAATGGTATATTCAACTTCCTCAATATTTTCTTTGGCAACTTGAAAATTTGCTTAATCCTTTAGTTAAAGAATTTCAATGTAATGATCTTCCTAAAAATTATCTTAACCAATTCATCAATGCTAAGAAATATCCCACTAAATTAGCTCATGATTTTATCAAAATATGGAAATATTTAGATCATAAATATGACCATAACATGACTGATGATAACTTATTCAAACTCTTTATCATCACTTTGACTCCCACTCTCTAATATAAGGTTCAACCCTTTGCTCCCTAGACACTTAATGAAGCTCTTGATCAAGCTAAATATCAAGATTTTATTATGAATTAATTCAAACCTCATCCTAAACTTATTAAAGGATATTTTCAAACATATAATGCTATCATTAGTAATACTCCATAAACTAAATAAGGAGTTGTCAAAACTGATATTCTTTCACCTTTTCATACACCTCTTTTAATTAATCAAATGAAATAATTTTTACCACCCTCAAAACCTTTCATCTATCCCAATTCTCCTATTAAGTGGTATGACTCCAATCTATTTTGCTAGTTCCATGCCAACATTTGGAATTCTCATGAATCTTGTAGAGGGATCAGTAAATTTATTATCTCCTATATGCTTGGTGATTCATTCAATCATAAAGCTATGATCAATCCTTATCATCAAGAATACATTGTTACTTCCCAAAAATGATAAATTTTTAAAGCTTCTACCTCTAATAACCAAAAGTATTCTTCAAATAATTAAGAAAATGTCAAGGATGTTTGTGCCATTAATGTCGATTATGACCAATACTTTAACAATTCTTAATATGTCAACATTACCTAGGTCAATTATCATCATAAATTGGCTCACAAATATCCCATTTCAAATCCTAAAAATCCATCTTTAGAAGAATAAATTATTAAAGATACTACCACCACTAATGTTAATTTATAAGCACTTAAGGAACAACTCCTTCCTTTTGATCCTCCAACCACATCTATTCCTCCAAAGTCTAATTTACCTTCTAAACCTCATCCTAGTTCTTGTAAATCTCATTGGAATTTTATTTAAGAACTCAACTTTATGCCTTGTAGGATTCCTCTTATGGATTTGGTTCACACTTCACCCTATCATCATAAATTCCTTATGCAACAACTTCAAGAAATTAAAGATCCATCCTCCATAGATGAAGAACTAGCTTCTATTGAATCTCAACTTACCAATGTTGATACCATTAAAACTGTGTCCCTCTTCTAAACCTTCCATTGAGTTTCTTTAATATGACATGATCAATAATGAAATTATTTTTCATGTCGATGATCCACCACTCTTTATTAAATTAGCCATTAATACCACTCTTATCTATACAGTCTTAGTTGATGAAAATTTTGGCATTAATGTGATATCCTTGTGGCTTATTGATCAACTTGGTTATAACAAGGATCATCTCAAGCAAAATCATCTTACTTTTCATGGTTTAGATAAGACAAATAAAGATCCACTTTTTTATATTTGGCTTCAATTAACCATAGGACCTAAAATTGTTCAAACTTAGCTTATGGTACTTGATCTTCCCTTATGTTATAATATTCTTCTTGGTCATCCATGGACTCATTGAATGAGGGCCATTAATTTTTCTAGTACTCAATGTATTAAATTCTTACATAATGGAAAATGGTATAAGCATGAAGCTGACCCAAATCCATGGAGCATCTAGCTTCCTAATCCTAAACCTTAATATCATATTCCTATAATTCTTAAGATTAACGGTGCTCCTTTACCTAATTTTATCAACATGAAAACTGATTTACAAGTTACTCTTATAGATTTTGATGATGATGAGATCAATGAATTGTAACATACTTGTAATACTACCAAGTTACCTCCCTACATTTTCTAATGGCTTCCTCCTTCTCTCTTACCCAAAGATCATACTATTCCTCTCATGGATGAGATTACTAACTTTTTCACTCCATGCAATTCTTAGGATCATTCTCTTAAAGAATATGGCTTTACTTGAAACGATTTTGGAGTGGCTACATTATTTCAGGATCCTCTCATCATGTCTCCTCATACATTTAGTAATATTAGGATTTCATCTTTTAAAACTCCCCCTGATTCTCAAGCATGTATGAATGTATGATTTATCTAACATACAATGACAACTATATCATGGCCCAAGCTCAATCTAGAGACTTGGATGTCTAGCATTACCAAAAAAAAATTATCCTACATTTATGATTTTAAGCAAGATGTGCATACCATTTCTATGATCATACCTTAGATCTTGAGGGTCATGTACCTCCTCTCAATCCTCCACTTATTGATACTCCTTGAGTGGTAGATAAAATTATGCCTTTTGAATCTATGGAATCTCCTACACCTTTTAATCT
Organism: Torreya grandis; assembly: GCA_037957365.1. Classification (NCBI taxonomy): domain Eukaryota; kingdom Viridiplantae; phylum Streptophyta; class Pinopsida; order Cupressales; family Taxaceae; genus Torreya; species Torreya grandis. Next base: position 1,088,130 of record JARHVA010001976.1, on the reverse strand, counting down.
TGTCATTCCATAAAATTCTTATTTCATCAATGAATCCACTGACATTTTAATTCAATCACCAAATTCACTTATTTATTATATCAAGGCTATTGCCATTTGACAAAACCTATGGTATCAATATATCATTCAATTCTTATAACATCAAACTTATCCTCCTAATTTATATTCTCTTGAAAAGACATGCATTCATAAACAATATTTCAAGTATGTATTTTGACATAGCATCTTTTACTATCAAAACACTGAAGGTACCTTGATTCATTATGTTATGAAAGATGAGCTCCTCCCTCTTCTTGAACAAGCATATGGGGGTATTTGTGATGGTCACTATAGTGGATATGCTACAACATGAAAATAACTATGTATGGGTTACTTTTGGCCTACTCTCAAAAAGGATGCAACTGAGTATGCTAAAAAGTGTAATCCTTATTAGCTTCATGATGATCTAATCAATGTGCCTCATTCCAAGATTCAAATTATTGAATCTCTTTGGGAATTTTCCACATGGTATTTGATCTCATTGGTAAACTTCCTATTTCCCAAGATGGTCATGTCTTTATCATCACCGCTATCAAATTTGACCAAGTGGGTACAAGCCATTCCCTTCATTAACATCATTAGTCCTACCTTTTCCAAATTTATTCTTAAACAAATTATTTTTTTCTTTGGAGTTCCCCATATCATCAATTTAGAAAATGGTGGTAATTTAAAAAATAAACATCACAATAAACAACTTGGTAATAAATTTAAGATCAATTAAAAAATTTCCATGCCTTATCATTTGAAATGCAATGGTCAAGTTGAGGCCACTAATAAAATTCTCAAAAAAATTGTCTAAACAACAATTTTTGAAACCCATATGGATTAACATATTCATCTTTACCCTACACTTTGCGCTTATCAGACTAGCACACACATTACTACTAGGGCAACTCCATTTTCACTAGTATATGGTTTTGAGTTAATTCTTCCTTTGGAAGTTGAGCTTCCCTCTCTTCATATATTTTTGCATGGCATTATTCCTAATGAATAATTGTGTGAAGTTCATCTTCATTTCCTTTATCTACTTGATGAATTCCATCTTTCTAATTTGCTACATAACCACCAATACAAGGCTCACCTTAACAAATGTGTAAAAATCCATACTTTTAATATTGGTGATCTTATCCTTAAATTAGATTACACCCATGATAAATAAGGTAAATATGCCCAAAAAATTTGGGGCCCATATTTAGTCAAAGATATTCTTAGTATAAGCACCTACCATATTTAAACCAATGAAGGATATGTTTTTAAAGAGCCCACCAATGCACAATTCCTCAAAAATTACTTTACCTAAACATTTCCTTCTTTTCATGCTTTGTATCTATATCTATATAACACATTTTTTTAGGTTACTTAAGCATGGGTCTCTCCCTTTTCAATAAGTTCCTTTCACAAACCTTTAGTCCTCCCTTTTGGTATTTTGGTTTCTTGATATACCATAGTCTTCTTCATCTTCTTGTATTTTATCTTGTTTTTTTCACCCCTTGGGTTTTTATTTTGTGAGTTGATTTGTAAGACTACAGATAGGACCTGGTATTCCTCATAAAACCACCATCTTTTACTTATTTTTCTCATATATGTTTTTATTGCCAATGTTATTTTGGCACCCCTTGGGTTTTCATTTGTGATTTGCTTTGTAAGATCATAGATAGGACCTGACATCCCTCATAAAATTTCCATCTCTTTTTATTTATCTTTTTCTTGTTTTATATAGTTGTAGTGTAAGACCATGGATATGACCCAACCCTCCTCATATAATTACCACCTTTTCATGTTCTTGATCCTTGTTCTCAACTTTAGCTTTTAATTCTTTTGATATATGAAGTTTTCACAAACAATCTATGTTAGCGTGCTTTACTCTATTTCCCTTATTCTTATGATAAGGAATCACATTTTACTATCATTGTATCCCTTTTTCCACTTTGTCACATTTTTTATGATTTGAAGTAATTCAAATTATTTCATGTGTCATTCCTCTTGATTTCCCCTTTATTTCACTCCTCATTAGATAAAACAAGGTTGAATTCAAGACAACACTTCTATTTCATCTAAATTTATGAGACTCTTAAACCCTATGCTCTATGATGTTCTCTCTCTCTTAGCAACCTTGTCCCAGGTATTCAAATAAAATGCATCTCTAGAACCCATGTTTGGTTTTACAAATACATATAGAAGAAATGAAAAATCCACCAAGGAAGTTAAAATACAAATCATTTGAAATAAAAGGAAATGATATCTAAAAGGCAACATACAAATCTTAAAAATCAAATTCACACCAAAAGGCATGATTACAAGCACATCTCTTATCTCTAATCAAAGCTCAAACTCCATAGTTAACCTCACATAGAGACGAGATCCTTTAGGGTGTTGTAGGCTACTAGATTGGAATAGGGGATTTTTAAAATGTCTATGGTGTTACCTACTTTTTCATGCAAGTAACCAATCTTTGTAGTAGATCGATGACTCTGTAAGGGGTCTTGAAGAATAAGGAACACATTGTGGGGAGGTAGGTATATTTTACTTTTCATTCATATAGACTTCATAGGATGATATATAATCCATTTATTGACCTAATACTTGTGTAGCTAAGATAATCTCTTTTGAGTCCTTAAGGTTGAAAGTCCTCTTGTTTTGACAAAGCTAATTTGAGTGTCTTGACTTTGATAAAGAGTTTCTCTACCTTCGTTTTTCCTTCATTCTCCCCTCCTCCCATTTAATTTCCCCCCTTGATATAAAAATTGTGATTCCAAATCTATTTTCCCTTCTTCTTTATTCCTTCTTCTTCACCTCTTAAAAACATGCTATCACTACTTTGATTAAATTTTATCTATCCTTAAAACAAAACATGTTTGAGAAACTATGAATTTTTTATTTAGTTAAACCATGATTTACATGTATACACTTACTTTAATTTGTTTTTACCATTTGTCCTTATTATATTATCCTACTATTATGGACACATGAGTTTGTACCCTTTTTCAATTGTTGAGTGTGGTTGGCTTGTTACTTCTCACTCATCACTATTGTTTTCCCTTTTATGCTCCTTTTTCTATTGTTGAGTGAGATGTGGATTGTTACTACTCACTCATCAATATTGTTTTACCATTTTTTAGTATTTTACCCATTTATTTTATTTTTTTTTACCATCCTATTTGCCATGTATCCTTGGTTTGATCTAGTGAGTTTTCCTTTCTTACTTGAGGATAACTTGTTTGAGTTTTTCAATCTTTATTAGCCTTGCATTTTTGGTTACCTGATTTAATCTTGTTTTTTTAACTTGGTATTTTGGTATAACATAGCACTTGTCACCCCAGATTTCCAAATTTCCCAAGTGTGTCCCTTCATAGCACTAGTTATCTTGGCTTTTCTTACATTTGTTTATTTTTGCTCTTTTGTTTTGTATTCTTGGGTTTGTTGAAAGTAGTCTCTATGCCTTACACAATAAAAACATAAAACATAGTAGACAAACATCCCATGATAAAATTAAGTCAAGGTACACATTGTATTTGTTTTTTTCAATTATTTTCCATTACAATCATTTACTTTTAGTTATTTTTCCCTTAAAATATTGCAATTTTTTTTAGCATCAACATTATTTGTTACTATTTTTTTTTGAAGCACCATCCCTTAATACACCTTAGTGACACATGATGAGATTCAAGTGGGGAATACATATACACATAATATTTTTTAATTTTATCAAATACTGACACTTTACATCTTGCAAGAACCCATTGAGATTGAATGCAAAAACCCATTGAGATTGAATCTCTCTGAGTGCATGCCCTAAGGCGTGTACCAAGAAAGGGGTGGGCATACCTTTGGTGGTTTTTAGGATTTTTATCCCTTCTTAACACATTAATACCCATCCAACCTACTCCCATAACTATTCCCTAGTCTATTAATCCTCACTTAAATATTCTTCTAGTCTTTTCCTCTTTTCATCCCTCCTTTTCTTGTCTTAAACTCCTTTGGTTAGTTAGTTGTACTAGATCGATTGGATCAACCCAGTATAGTTTAGGGGTATTTTTCACTTTCTTATCTTGTTAGCCTTTTAGCCAACCTAATTCAGACCTAGTGAATTATCCCAAAAAAACATTAGGTTGACTAGGTCAACCCTATACAACTGACATTTTTGGAAGGATTTAATTCAATATTAACCTATATAAAAGATCATTTTAATCATTATTCATATGTGTAATTATTCATTTGTGCTTCTTCACAATATTCTCTTCCACCATTCTACTTGATGAGACTTACCTTAGGTTTCTTATTTGGAGAATCTAGTCTTGTGATACATCTTGGATGCTTTGGCATTTCTTAGGTATCCTTAAAAACCACAGCAAACTCTTGAAAAACCCCATTGACCAAGGGAGAGATTGAGTCTCGATGGGTTCATATTCAGGTAAGTATTCTAACTTTATTCTCTCCTCTTTTAGTAGATAGAATTAGCATAAGTATTGGCTCAAATAATATTATCTTTCATATTTCATGTATTAGGGTGTTACTCATACTTAATTTAATTGAGGTTTCCTATACATATTTGTTTTAATGTTTCTAACCCTCATTTTTTCCCACAAGCTTTGGTTTGCACTAGATTAGATTTACTTTCTTGTTATTAGAATAACTAGATTATTTAAACCTTAAGATTCCATTAGGGTTATTGTGTGATTATGTTATACTATAGGCTTTATAACCCTTCCTAGCATGATTTTTTGTGACAAGTGATCCGCTATTTAGGTTTAAAATATTCCCATATTGTTCATGCTCCCTCTTAAAAAGTGTAAACCAATTAGAAGTATAGGTATGTTCTATCTTCTTTGAGCCAAGATTGATTTATAGACGTGGTGCATTTTTGATTACATACAGACTCTCGTCTTCCAATGCATTTCTTAGCCAATGAGAAGAGCTTAAGGACTATTGGAGTAAATGAAGGTTAGCTTGTTGATGAAGGGTTAATCTTGATTAGATCAAAAGATGGTTTATAATTCATGAAATTTCATATCTCATTGATTTTTCTTGATACTCATGTTCCCTCTTATCTCTCCCTTTCTCTATATTACCCATTCTTTCCCATTTTGTAATCTCTCTCTCTCAGATTCTAGACTCTCACAAGGATTCTTTAATTTTAAAGAGTAAGGGTCTCTCTAAAATATTTCAAGATATTATCATCTTGATTAGGCTAAACCCTATCAAGCATTTGTAATAACTACCTCTTGATGCAATAAAGGACTTTATTTACCTATCTCTTGCTTTGGATTAATGTGTAGTAACTTGTGTATGATGGCATAGTGAAGGATAATCTTCCTCATCCATTTTCCTCTTTTTTTACCTCCTTTAGGGTGTTTTCAATCTATTTCATGTCTACATTAGTGTCCTACCTGAACCTAGTTCATGAAACACTTACGTAATCAACTAGTTTGTGAGACTACGTGAGCTAGCATTGTCATCTATAGATCTAGTGTGGGTTAAAGATTATTGGATTTTCTCATTTTTATTTTATGAATCACCTTTTAACCTTATTAGGATATCTCTATCCCTTTTTAACCCTTTTCCTATAGTATCATTAGTTGAGGTGATCCATTAAGAGGAAGCCAACCTTCTCTAGAGGTTCAGCCCCATCATATGTTACCCATAGCCTGGGGTTGTCCTAATATTATGGCTTAGTCAGAGTGAGCCTAAAAAACTCTCTTCAAGGGTGAATAATAATGTCATAACAATACCTATTCATAAAATAGTGGGTCATGTTAGCCAAAACATATTTATTTCATATAAGGTCTAAGGACCACACATAATAGAGAAGAAATAACTAGCCTACTATGCAAGACAATAACTAACCTACTAGCCTACTATACAAGTGAAAACTAGTGTACACACATAATATGTATCAATGTCACATCATAGTAAAGTATAATATCAATGTAAAATAATTTAATAAATGATTAACTAGGTATACATGTGTATGATATCTATCTCAACATGGTAGAGATGTGTTAGAAAGCTATAACTTTTTATATTATAACCCGTGAAAATAAAATGCCCCAACATAAGTATGGTGATTGGGTATAAGAATGTATATCATCTAATAATACATGTATAATATGTATGTACTACATCACACTCATACACCTCATTAAAGTCATGTGTTTACATAAAAAAATCTATCTACCAAGAATGTGATAAATAACATATGTAAACATGTAAACTAGTAACTCATGTCATGCTCAAGTCTTGGTTTTTATTTTTATAGTGTGTGTGTGTGTGTGTGTGTGTGTGTGTGTGTGTGTGTTTATTTGTAATTTTGATATTAGATAGACATTATTGAGAAAACATAAAGGAACTATGTATAGTGAATTAGGTTCCATCCAATCAAAGAGTTCATCAATGAGATGAATATATGTAGGTATCATATCTATTAACCATTATTCATATCCATTAGAACAAGTATATCATTGCTATTTATTTCATCTTAATCTTCTCCTTGAGCTTCTAATGTTGACATGTCTTTTTGTATCATCTTAGGTATTAGAATAAATAAAATAAACTGCACCATATGTTAGAACTAATATGTATTATTTGTGTTGCTCCTATATATGTGCATCATTATTAGGAGGTTGCATTTTATTTGAAATTTTGAAATGATTAGATATCATCACTTGAGTACTAGATAAATAAATGGTTTATTATTTTTATTCTTGACTTGGAAATGTAATCATATCCTTTGTGGTGAATTCTTTATCTCCTTTATCTATGCGTGATGGAGATATAGTGTTTGAATCCTTAAAGACCATGTTTGTACCATTAATATTTTTAGGAACATATTTATTTAATTTTGTGTTCTAAGGAACTTATTTATTACGTAAATCTACCTATTTTCCATTATTTTGCATTTTAGTTTCAAAGGTCTAAAAATTATATATATGATGCCCATGTATTTAATGATAAATAAAATAATATTTAGATTTTGTTATAGGATTTTCAAGGGGTAAAATGATCAACTTATGAAGAAGCATATTCCTTAAAGTTTCACTTCGAGATATATTAGCATTATGTAAAACATTTGACCCATTTATTGTATATATGTTTTGCTCTTTGACCCATATTTGAGGTGAAGTAAATGGATAAATAGAATTGCAATTGACACTAGTATGTTCAGAATTAGTGATATGCACAATGATATCTTCAAGTGATGTGATATATGACATATTTTATCTAGGTAATGCTTCATAATATTTATTTAACAAAAAATATTCATGTTAGACATAGTAGGTTGAGAAGATCCAATATTTATGCAATATTAATTAAATCTAGGCACATTATAATCCATGTATACTTTTGGATTATTATTTTATTATTGCATTTCATGGTCATGAAAGGGATAAATGAAGATATCCAATTGGGAATATCTATAATTTTTTTAAATTATATTGATTGTTTCTTGTGCTTTGTATCCAGTGTCATTCCATTTAGATTTAAAATATCATTCGTATTAAGACTTTGCACTAGAATGGTTAGAGACATAATTAAGTATGTTCATGGTAAGGATCCTAGATTCACATTATTTAATTATGTGACATAAATGGTTAAAATATTGAAAATTATTAAACATAATGGATTAATGTAATGGGTCCAATAAAATTTTCTTGAATGTTTTTTACAACTCCTTATAAAAAATAGGATTCTCCATCTTATCAAGCATGGTATTATAGCAAAACACCTATTTATTGATAGGATCATTGGGATCTTGTTTAATCTTAGACATATGAGCATAAGAAAAAATTTCATCAATTTTAATTAAAAAAATGCTAGAAATAGATCTACCATAGGGTTCAAGGCATACATATATTGGGAAGGAATATTATAAAACCATGTTAATTCAAAACCTTTTAGACTAGGAAATATTTTGGTCAATAATTTAAAGTTGGATGAATAGTCCAAACATGTTGCATTAAAATTTATGAGATTATACTTAGTATCTTGTTTATCATTATATATTGGAAGCTTAGGTGAAAAAAACCCATGGGTAAAGGATGAGTTGAAATCTATAAGGCTAACAGGTGATGAAATAAAGCATGTGAATTTGTAGAATGTCTAGCTTTATAGATACCTTGTTCATACTTTAATACATTAGTTTATAGAGATAAAACAATCTACTTGAGGGAACATTTAGTTATAGGTATATTATGTATTACATAAAGTCATCAAAGGATGGGAATAAGTCTCATATGTATAAATAGGCATATATATTTTTGGTAAGAATTGTGTTGTCCCATCACTTTGGGTGGATGTCATAAATTCAACATGCATACAAAATGTATCCAAAGTATTTTTGGGAGGTGGAGGGGGTTGACAAAGGACATGTTCATTATATCTACTTTATATAGTCATATGGATTTACACATGATGTATGATTTATGCCCATATAATTTGATAGAATAAAAAAATATAATTGTTATTGTTCCCAAATATTACTTGATTTCATTAAAAAAAAAACACATGGCATGATATAATATTGCAACAATATGATTTAAGGAATGCTTGAGATGATAAATTGTTCAATTTAATCCTTTTATTATATTTAAATGTATTCCATGCAAATATATAGTGAATCCAAAAAATACCTATACTTGAGTAACATAAGATGTGATAGTGAACCTCATGACACAAATTCAATGAAAGATAAAAAAATTCATTGATTCTGTCTATGATTTAATTTTAAGTCTAAATTTTGAAATTGGATTAAGAGTGTGTTTTATTATTATAGAAAACACACAAATGGATAAACTATTTGAAAGGAATGACAATATTTAGATTTAAACTAAAATAAATCCAATAATATAGATTTTTCCAAATTTAATATATGTAATAAATACAAGTACAAGATATCAAAGTGGTAAAATATATAACATCTTATTTGATATATGAAAGTGATCAAGAGTCATAATAGGGATTCATTAGATTTTTTGATCTTTTACATTCTACATTTTTATTATTTTTCCCACTAGACGCTGCGGTTGAATAGGGATAGTAGCATCAATGTAGGACTTTACCTTTGACATAGGTGTCCAATAAAATATACACATAATAATGGGTCCAAATTTTTATTAGGCATGTGTTACCACTTGTATAACTACCTTTTGCTTCAAATAATATCCCCCTCTATGCCAAATTTATCTAATGAATAAAACCCTAGTTATTTTTAATTAGATTTCCTATAACTTGCTAAAAAGGGGTTAACACATGAGTTGAGCTAACCCTAAAAACCCCAACTATTTCCAAGTGTTGACTACATATCCAATACTACAAAGAGGGCCTAAAATTGACATGTATTTCTTCCTCTTAGGCATGTGTGTGGGGTTTTAACTATGCAACTATATTCTCTTTCTCCTAGTAACACTTGGTAAAAACAATGCAATAGTGTATTTGACCTTTTGAATACTTTAGATGTTTAATTCAATATTGTAATATAGTTTTATATCTTGAGATGTATATTATTTTCAAATTTTATAATAGGATGGGTAAAGAGGATTAAATAAATTGTCAAAAAGTTAAATATCTTAAAAAGGATAAAAAGATAAGCCTTAACACCTGCATCATAGTTAGACACTAGCATTGAAACTAGTGTCCACAATGGACTTAGGTTTCTAGGGGATAAAAACATATAGATAATAGGAATTAATAGGTAGGGATTCATAGCATATATTGGATGAATAGTAATAAAATAACTTACAAGTCTAAGTGGAATGTAAATCAAGTGAAATAAGATGGAACTAAAGAGGTCCATAAGAGGCCACATCACTAGATATATAGTCCTCAATTAAGAGATGTATACATGAAAAGAGAATTTAAAAACATCTTGTGAAACTATGATTTTATAAATATATGAGTCTACACCCCCCATTTTAATATAGTAATGCATAAAAACTAAAATTACTAGTTTAAAGGAAAATAAAAATGTATATCATGGTGTTGAAAACTCACCTTGTGTTTGCTTGAGCTTTCCTTGAATATTTCATTTAAACATTACCTACAAACAATATCATGCCACAAAGTAATCATCATATATAATATATATGTAATCAATAATAAAAATTAGAATAAATAAATAGCATGGATATAATACAACTATGTATGTGTCATGCAGTAGTGGTTTTGGAGTACTGGAAACTAGAGAAGTAGAAAGGGGGCTTACAACCTCGTCCATATTCTATCTAGGAATATGAAAGAAATTAAAATTGTTTAACTAGGTTGTACCTTGTTGGTTTTTTACTTGGGAAAGGGATAGTTTTGAGGTGATCATGCCCCCAACTTGGTATAGTAAGAGTGTTGCTTCAGTCATCTAGAGTATCATTTCCTAACTAATAAAAATTGAATACACATATATAAATTGGTATAGGATGAGTGATGTAATAAAATTTAACCAAAAAATTGGTAATACCAATGATTTAATCACTCCAATATAAATATAAATATCCATATTTTGCATATGGGTATGGCTTAATACAATCTATAATAATCTGACCTAGTGGGTGATGATAGTCCATAAAAGAGTTTCGAAATTTGAAACTAATTTAGATTTTGAAATATTGGTTATACATTGAATACCATTTTCACCTTAGATATGTCACATGTTGGAATGATGTATAATAATGGTACCAATGTATATAATTTTACCATAACTATGAAACTAAATCTTGTAGCTATGTGTTTTTATTAATTTGGATTTTTTAAACAAGTGTGGGTAGCATGTTACCATAAAATGCCCCTACTATATATGAAAAAATATGAAAATATATATAAGTTAAAATGTTTAGGACATGTTCCCAATACATGCCCCCATTGAATTTTGATATTCTAAATATTAAACAAGTATGAATAATATGCTTCCAAAGTATGCCTCCATTGAATCTGGAGAATGTGTAAACTCTAATCGACTATGAAGAACATGTTTGTAGTTAAGACCTTGTTTATATTCCCCCCATTTTGGTAGGATGGGATATAGTACATAAGATAACTCTCCTCATAAAAGTAAAAGGTGATAATTTTGTTGATGTAGGGACCAAGTTGTATCCAAGTAGTACTAGTGGTGACAATTTTTAACATTATTTCGGTAATACCTTGAATTTAGTATAATATTTGTATGTATGAATTTTTAGTGATTTTTTTTTAATTGTTAAAAATTTTAAAATTTTGTTTAATATTTAATGGCTAATTATATATATCCTAATTAATCTCATGGTTTTGGATTTCGATAGTCAGTGCTTAAGATAGTTGTATCTGATGTTCTTGTGGAAGATTTATATCAAAATTGTAACTCATTTTCACTTTGAACTTTTTTAAATTTTGAGATTTGAGTATAAGATAACCATGTCACATGTTATAGATCCTTGATTAGTGTGATTTTATGTACTCTAGATGGCCTTAAATGACTACGAGTTTAATGAGTTTGTAAGTAGATTTAGCTATCTATTTACTAATAATTTATATTTTTTGAAAAACAAAATTTGAAAAATATTTTTAGGGTTTTAATTAGATCTAAAAACATCTAAATTTATTTATGTGACACTTTTATTGGTATTTTTATGTTGGCATCTAATTTCATACATAAGCATCCACTATTTTTATCTTACATCAATGCTAGTGTCCCACACTAATATCTTACATCAATGTTGGAGTTTGATATTATTATTCTTTTTTTTGTGAATATTTAATTGTATAATATATATTTTTGAAATAAAATGTGATTGATAATGAATATTCATTATTGTGTTTTTGGTTGCAAAAGGATACACTTTTTTTATAGTTTTGGCATGGTAGACATGTTTTCACTCTAGCGGAATTAGGTCTAGATGCATCTAATTGGGCCATTATAGATTAGGTAGGGTTAGGTCACATGGCCCAATTGTTAAATATTATATATGATATCCACATCCTCATATTGTTAATTGAGAGGTAGAACATGAATATATGCACTTTTTATCTCCCTACATGGGAGATGATCGTCATATTTGAGGATGTGTATCATATTCAACCATAATTTTCATTAAATTTAGACATGTTCCCGTCTATATTGAAAACCAAAATTATTATTATTAGTTTTTTATAGTATAAATTATTTAAAATATTAATTTCTAATTTCACTTTTATCAGATTCCAATTTTCCATTTATTAGAATTACATATCATATTTTATAGATTCTAGTTTAAAAGTTTTTTGATTTCAAATTTTTTGTTAGGTTATGGAGCTAAAGCTTCACTGATGCAAACATGGAGGAGGTTGCTAAGTGTCACAATAACCAATGTCAGTTATGCCAACCGACATCGGCCAGGAGTAGAAAGGAATCTACCGACATCGGTCATGGATCGGCCGACGTCGGTCGCCTGTGCATTCCAGAACTGTTAGTTACATGAATAGTTAGTTTGTTGAATAGCCAGTTTGCATGTAAAGACTAATTTTAGTCTTGGAGATATGTTTCTAATTACTGTAATTAGGAAGTCTAATTATTGTTTGTATGGGATCTATATAATAGACTCATGGGGCTGTATTGTAATTTGGAGAATCATAAGGACTTGGTGAGGCAAGGACAAGGGTTCTTTCCAAGTGTAAGATCTAGGTTGGTAGGTGTGCAATATTAGGGTAGATCTACATGGTAAGTAAGATCATTTGATTTTTAGGTTGTTGCAAGATCAGTGAGATCTACTTGGAGTACGTGGTGTACTCGGACTTGGAGTATGTGTGTATACTTGGTGGTACTAGCAGTATTGTTATTGACTGGTTAAAACACCAACTCAGTTATTGAGTTGATTGTGTTTGTAATTGAGAGAGAGAACTCTTGAGGGAAGATTACTGGTATGCCTAAGAGGTGTGGGAAGAGTGTGATCTGTTTATTGTATTTCCTTCTAGATGAGTTGAATACAATTGTGTATTCTCTCTCATATTTTGTGTTATTTTTGATTTCTAGTTACTTATTATTCTAGTTAAATTTCATGTTTAGTTGCTTATACAAAGCTAATCAATTGTGCTCTTAATCCTGACAACTGGTGTCAGAGCTTTGTGAGCCTAGGTCCAATCAAGTGGTATCAAAGCTAGGATCACCAAGTAATACTACTAACAAGTGGTATCAGAGCTTGGGTTCACTATCATTTTTTATAGTATAAATTATTTAAAATATTAAATTATAATTTCACTTTTATCAGATTCTAATTTTCCATTTATTAGAATTACATATCATATTTTATAGATTCTAGTTTAAAAGTTTTTTGATTTCAAAATTATTAATAAACTAATAGTAGATATTATTATAGTTTGTTGATATAATTTAAAATATATATATATATATATTTTTAAGTAATTAATATTTAATTTTAATGAAATTGATTCAAAATCAATGAAATGCTCTTCCCCTAGTTGAAAACTAACCTTAGTAATCTTGAAATTGACAATGCTCTATATGAAATCAAGCTTTTCAAGATTTTAATATCATTATCATTATTTTACGAAGGATAATCAAATTGATAGTATCATATATAATCTAAGGGACTATGATCTTAAAAAAATGAATGGATGATATTAATAATAATGATCAACAATACCAAACTTTAATAGACTCAGTGATATTAATAATCATCTAACAAAAAGACCATATTAACTCTTGAGCATACATAGGGAGATCTCATAGCAATGGAAAATGAGTATATAATATATCTCATTCTTAGATAGGGCCTAATTCTCTCAATTTCTATCTATTTTATATTTAAATAAGAAGTAAGAAACTAATAATAAGGGTTTGGTAGAAGAACTTCTTTGTTTGTGCACGTGTAATCTAAATGATCATGAAGAGATCCTTTTGTCTTAGAAATAATGATATATAGATAAGAAAGAACTTATGCAAATGGTTTATTAGATGGATATTAAGGTGGATTGACTAGTGTGAGATAGATCCAAGAAGCGTGATCTTACTAGGAGGTTGCCAATCCACACTCTTAAAATAGTTAAGTTAAAATAAATAAAAATAGATTACTTTCATCAAATGACAAAACATATTGAAAGAGAATACAAGAAGAAGTACATGATTGAAGGAGGAAATTTGACTAATTAAGCAAATAATAAGTTAATACTAATACTAAATAGGTTAGGTTGTGTTCAAAAAATAGGTGAAGTTTATGTGAATAGGTAGAGACATAGAAAGTGGAATTTGGTTAAGGGTAAGTAGGTGGAAATAACTTATTATTATTTCCTACCATAGTGACCATCAATGGTTAAGCTGACCATCGATAGTTGGGTAATTGTCGATTGTTGAAGGTGACCATCGATGGTTACTATGGGTTCTAGGTATGTTAAGAAAAGAGTCTAGTTTAGGTTGCAGAGAGAGGTTAGTAAATGGATGGAAGTTTGATTAAGGTCTTGGGCATTAGAGTAATAAGCAGAATGGTCTGGGTCAAAAACTAAGTAAATAAAGCTTGAAAACTAGAAATGTACTTAAATGGTTGATTGATGGCTGGTAGGTGATCCTAGAGTAATTTTAGTAGAGTAATGGTATGTTGCCTAGATATTTTTTGGTAGAGGTTTAGGCTTTTTTCATGGTTATTATCTTGATGAAGGGAAACCTGTAAAGAAGTTTGATAGCTCCTGATAACTATTGGTTGATTAATAGATGAATGCTTGGATTGTTAAATTCCTAGATCCTTTTTCAACTCTTACTCCCCTCATTTTATAAGCAAATAGAGATGGAGGTAGAATATTCTATAAGAGGTTTGATTAGTTATTTTGATGCATTACATTTCCATCCATATTAAATTTTGATGTGTTAGCTTCCATACATCTTAAGTTTGAGTGTTTATTCAAATGACAAAGGGACCTAACCATCGATGGTTAGGATGACCATCAATGGTCAAGGTGACCATCGATGGTTAAGGGTTCAAGGTTAAGAGGGGTAAAAGGGTAGGTTAGTGATTTGGGTTAGCTAGTTAGCTAACCTAACTTAGGTTCATGGTGGGAGGTTAGGTAATAGTTTGAATCAGGTGTCTCTCAACATTTAGAACCATCATGTGTAGTTTTCTAGTGTCTAAATTTTCCCCTTTTTGTTATGTAGTTTATGTTAGCAAGTTGTAAAATAAAAATAAATTATAGGTTGATGTTTTGGTTTTCATGAGTATGAGAGGAAGTGTTCCCACTAAAATTAGGAGTCGATGAGGTGAAACCGAATCAGGTGTGAGTTTAATAATTAGTTATGATGAGTCACAAGGTTGCTGACAATGGTGGTTGGGAATCTAAAGAAAAAACATGCACAAAAAATTTGACTAAGTGAGATTTCTAATATTACACATAGACTGTGTTGTCATTGTTGATAAAAATAAGGTTAGTTTTAGAAGGACTAGTGATAGGGTAATCAGGCTACAACATTAGGCATAGTTGATCAACTTAGTCCTATCAAGCTTCCTAGATAGGGTCAGTGTTTCATGGGTATCCAAGGTAGGAAGTTCTATAAATAAAACACAAATGGTATAGTGTACACTAGGTGGTGAAAATTCAAATATTAAATATGGAAATGTGGGTTAGTGTGTTCAAAAGGACTAAGGCAAAGTCATCTCAAAATATGTGATAGTTTAGGCCAAAATGGCTAATGTCAAGATGGATGTGGTTGGTTAGGTATGTATAGAAGGTTGTCTCTAAAAGGTAGAACTAAGTTATTGATTCTAAAATATTAAAAAATGGGACATGTTGACCATCAATAGTTAGGGGTCCCAAAATTGATTGTTGACAGTTACCCTGATTGTTGATGGTTGAGGGGAAACCCTAGAAGTTTGGAGGTTAAAAGTGAAAAATAGAAATAATTTTCACTATTTCATTCTTGACTCTCTAAATCTTGTTGTATTGATGTTCTTTGTATTTTGTGTGAGAGTAATAATGAGGTGGGGTTGATTAATGATTGGCTAATTGGAGTTTATGTTGATCTAGTGTGGAATCAAAGTTGTAAGGTAGATAAGAATGTGGCTAAGTGGTGGGAGCTAGGATTTATCCTCAACAATGGTCAAGGAATGAGGTAGGTGTTACCTTAAATTTATAAGTTAGGTTGAATTGGTCATTTGTTAAATTTTTTTAGTTTATTATTAGTTTAGAAGGGTATTTTAAATTTTATTGTTATTGGTAAAATTTATAGTTAAAAATGAATTTGGGAGGGTGGTTTAGGTTGAGGGAAGTTATAAGATAAAATTAGGGTGATTAAGTATTGGAAAGGGATTATTTGGGTAGATATGTTTGTATGTTTTACCCCTAGTGGTCACACATAGTGACTATTAGTGCTCATATCTGGTCATTGACAGTCATAGTTGACCATCAACAATCAAAGACTAGAGGCCAAATATCAAGCCAACCACTGGTGGTAATAGTGACTATTGGTGGTTGAATAAAGGTTTAGGTGCTTTAGATAAAATTTTTAGGAAATATGTGAGTTTCAAATGTTTTTTGGATTAGAATGCTAAGTGTTGTTTATTTTTAGGTTAGGTTAAAAGAAAGGATGATGTAGATATTTTTCTATAGAGAAAATAACTATAATTAGGTAGGATGAATGAGATGAAAAGGAGGTTGATGATTATGGGAAAAGTAGTAAAAGTATAAAAATAAGTGTGTTTCATAATTTTAACTTTGTAGGCACAAGACTAGATCTAAATGTAGGATCGAGTTCCTTAAATCTTTGTAGAGATCCATTGTGGGATGATAGATGGTGACTGGGTGCAGATGGAAGAGGTTGGCCTCAACATGATGATGCACTTCTAACACATGCCATGAGATGCAATGATGATCATGTCCCTCATCAAGAGATGTGATATAGCCATGAACACCTTTCTCCTACTTATGGGTGAGATGACCATCTTATTAAAGGATTTATATAAGATTATATGACTACACATTCAGGGGGAGATGATATATAATAGTAAGAGAGAGAAGAGAGATGATCACATATAGTTCCTATATGGTGAGGATCAAGCCTTCACCATATGGCATGTTGAAGGTTTTATCTAGGCCATTATATCAAAGGGATATAGATGATTATATGTTGATGATGATGGCAGTCTCCTACTTTACATTGCTAGATTCGAGTAATGGGAGGTGTCCTTATCTATTGTTAATAATTTTGGTGGATATGTTGCTTGGTTAGATAGTTTTTGGGTGGACACTAGTTTTTTTAGTATAGATATATAAGGATTTATGGGGATTATGAGCTAACATATGGCATTAATGTGGGGTTTGTGCTTCATTATTGAGCCTATGAGCATATCTAGTTTCTAAGGCTATTGGGGCTACCATGGGAAGGATACACCTAGATTGACTTTAGGGTGGGATTTATGTGGTGAAGGAGTGACTATGTGTTCACATGAGTTAGAGGAGGTACATGAGACATTTATTGATTTAGAGGGGCACTAGAGGACTTAGTGGTTAGAGATGTGGTGCGGATGCCATATGTCAGCTTTCTTAGGTGAGCCCACTATACTCAACATATTTTATTGATATAGAGATATAGTTAAATTTTTGGGAGGAGGGAGGGTGAGATTTATCTCATCCATTTTGATAGAGTTCATAGTTATTTCATCTTGTTACAAGGGAATCTGGGTCCATTCCTAAGGTATAGTTGGGAGGATGTCAAGTGTTTTCTTCTTGAGCCATATCTAGAAGAGGTGATTCTTGATTGTGAGGAATTTCCTATTAGATCAAATATATATGATGTAGGTTTTGTTGATGGATACATGACATAGTATTAGGATATCTATGTAGTTGTTGATTTTGGATGGGATTATGGGGGTAGGTAGCCCATGGATGTGGATCTAGTTAGTGGGGGTATATAGGTACAAGTATAAAGAGGAAGCCATGATGGATAGTGAAGAGTGGCATTAGCCACTACATAAGAATATATCATAGCTTTGTAGGGATAAGTGGCCAAATTATAGGGCCAAGTTATAACATTATAGGGTCAAGTGATGAACTAGGTGAGAGGGACTAGACTAAGACTAGACTAACCTTGGTGACCTAGGAGAGGGACTCCTTGATATAGGTATGAGGAAGAGTTACATCACTAACAAGACTTCTAGGTGATGTCCCTATGGCATAGTACTTGGCCACCATTGAGGATTTACATTATTATGAGGCCATAGTTTTGACACAGTGTCCATAGGATCCTTGATGCGGTGAGTACACATCCAACTTGATGGGTTGTGTAGGTGTAGAGACTTTAGGTTAGTGGGATGCTTTAGTGAGTGGGTATGTAGGCACCATAAGGGAGCAAACAATAGGTTTTAGTGGTGCCCAAAGGGCATGATATGATATGTATATATATATATATATACATACATACATACATACATACATACATACATATATATATATAGGTGTATATGATTTTGATATTAGCCTATGAGTTGATACAACGAGATGTATATGTTTTGAGAGAGAGATGCACATTATTATATGTACTATTTTTTTATGAGATATGATGTATATTATGTGATGATATATATATATATATATATATACATATATTATTTTATAGGTCATGGTTAATGGTTTAAATGTTTATAACTTATGATATGTGGACTCACTAGCTTTGAGATGTGATGATTATGGATGATGTTTATGATGATTTTTTATACATGATTATGGTTAAGATGTTCCATACATGGTCATGATGATGTTTTAGTTATGGTTATGATCATTGATATGTGATGTGGTTTATGATTATGGTTATGATCATGGATATGTGATATGATCATGGGTAATGTGGTTTATGATATTTATGGAATAGATTATGGTTATGATGTTTTGATTTTACTGGTTATGATTATTTTGTTGATGATAATAGATAAATCAAATCAGATAAAAAACTAGATGTGGAAAAAGAGATGAAAATCGTGAGACATACATCTAAGTCATTACATGAACCAATTATGAGAGGATATAGAGGAGGTATGATGCTTCTTCATTAGTAAGGACCAAACAAAACCAAAGTTAGACTAGCTTAACGAATATAATCCTTTTGAATGCTTTGCATTAGCATGATTTGGCTAGTAAAATGGTAATTTGATCACATCATGTCAAGTAAGATCCAGATCCCTTGATTCATAGATGGTATAAAGGGGATATGGGTGATAGGTGGTGTGAAGGGTAATGTAAACTCTTGTGGGTTGGTTTCCCCCTTCTATATATGACCTAAGAGCCTTAATAGACAAGTCCATGTTTTAATGTAGAGTGTAGATTGATTAGTGTGGGAAGTCTATTGATGTTATATATTAAAGTTGATTGAAGCTTTCTTGAGATAAATTGGTCTTGATTTTGATATAGGGTCCTTTATAGATTTTTTATAGTTTTATGAAGCTAATTGATGTGAGAAGCTTAAAGTGATGGATTTTGACAAAATTTGA
The DNA here is from genome assembly GCA_037957365.1 of Torreya grandis. Lineage (NCBI taxonomy): Eukaryota > Viridiplantae > Streptophyta > Pinopsida > Cupressales > Taxaceae > Torreya > Torreya grandis. The sequence goes on along the minus strand of JARHVA010001976.1, from coordinate 1,068,673 downwards.
CTTAACCATCCTTTAAAGGAATAGTCTAAGATTGGATTTGTTTATTTTTGTACCTATCCTTCAAGGGAATAGTCTATCTTTTAAAGCAATTTAGATTTAGGGAAGTTGTCTTTCAAAGGGAGCAATTTAGATGCTAGAGATATTTTACACAAATGATATTTGGGTATCCTAGATTGTTTGGATGCTAGGTTAGACATGGAAAAGTATATGTAGGCTTAGAGGTTTCCATTTATGAGGGTAAAACCTAGAGCATAAGAAGGTTAATGATAGGTGAAAGGGAGTGGTTTGAGGGACAATAATCATGTGATTCCATCTTATTAGGGATGAAAAGTATCCATGACAACCATGCCATGGGTAGAGACATGGTACCCATATTTATGATTATGCTATGATTGTGATGGTTAATCATATGGTTCTATGTTTTAATTAGTTTTCCTTAAAAGGGGATAAGATGAAGGTGTGAGGAAGGTGAAAATATCATAAATCAAGGGATGAACTTAAGCTAGACAAAATGTGAGTTTGATCATTGTTTAACAAAATAAAGGATGTAGATGTGAAGCATTGAGAGGCTCAAGTTATGGTCAACCTTTAATGGAGTACAAATGATAAGATCCTAATCCATACTTATGGGTTACGATGTAGGGTTTATGCCAATTAAAATCAAACTTGCCTCACTTGATTTTCTACATATTAGTCACATGTTGATTTTATTTAGGATGAGGTCCTCTGATGTTAAATTCTTTCTTTTTAAGGTTGTTTTTTATAGGTAGACTTGACTCAATCTTGATATACATAAAGATGGTAAAGTGCAACTAGGCAGCACTCATCATGTATCTCAAGTCATGTTAGATGCTCTTGATGATATTTGTTCTTAAGAGTGATGTATTTGAAGGATATGCAAAGGAAAGGAATCTAATATTTTAGAGGAAATATTGCCTCTACTCTGAAGACCAAAGAGAAAGGGGTAGCACACATAAATGTTTGAATGCTAGTGTGACAGGCCCAAAAATCAAAAGGGATGTTTAAGTGCCAATCCTAACCTATAACATTGACCACTTTGGATAACATCTTTTTGAGAATTTTTTTAGAGGCCTCCACCTATCCATTGGCTTATGGATGACAAGGTGAGGAAAAGATTAACTTGATGCCAAACATCACAAAGACCTTGGACTTTTTTGTTTTTTAAATATTTCCCATTATCAGTGATGATATTATGGGGAACACTAAAATGACATGATATGATGGTTGATGAAGTTGACAATCTTTTCCACTTTGGTTGAGATGAGAGGAATATCCTCCACCCACTTAGTGAAATACTCAGTGGTAGTGATGAGGGAGTGGTGACACTATGAAAAATACCGATTGATTTCCCCAATGAGATCTAGTCCTAATTGGGAGAAGGGCCAAAAATCCTTGGATACTTAAAGGCCATGGGTCAGCATGTGATGTAAATTTGTTTTTTTTTGAAATATAACACACTTATTTACATAATCATGGCAGTCTTGGTTGGGGGTGAGCCAATAATATCCCAAGAAAAGGATACATTTAGTGATAGCTATACCACTAAAGTGTCCCCCATATATTTTGTCATGTGTTTCCTTGATAACATGGGAAGCTTTGTGGCTACATAAGAAACAAAGAAGGATGCCATCAAAACCATGTTTGTAAAGGATTCCCCCTAGTATCATATGACAAAAGGTACTCTAGATAAAGGATATTTGAGAATTCCTAGAGAGGTTGAGAGGAATGATGTCAAGGTTGAGGTAATCAAAGGTTTATTCATACCAAGTGTTTAATGGAGATTCCTCCACACAATAAATGGTAGGGAGGTTGGATTGGATATAAGAGGGTGTGATGACATGATGAATGGTGATAAAAAGTTTAGAAGTGGAAGGTTGAGATAGGATTTTAAAAGTAAGGGAATCCACCATATCCATTAATTTATTGGTAGATTGTAGAAAAAATTGGATAAGGTAATGATAAAATGATGATAAGAGTACATATACTAGCTATTTTTACTATTTTAAGACATCATTATTACATTGGTAGGATCTATTGACCTAGTTGACCACAAGTTGGGAATCATCAAAGACACTTTTTATCTTAACTCATAAGGCTAGAGTAGTTTGGAGACCTATCATTAGGGCTTCATACTTAGCCATATTATTGGTACACTCAAAATCAAGTTTGAAAGGAAGAGGAAGAGGTTCTCCATTGAGGGGAATGAGAATAAATCTAGCACCCCCAACATGTTAGAATTTTGAACTATCGAAGAACATGGTTATTTGGTAGGTAATGTTCTCTTGGGAAAGAGTTGTGATGGACTCATTCAGGAATGCAAGAGGAAATGGTTGGTTGTTTGGTAAAGGAGATTTATCTAATTGATCAGTAATGACTTACCCTTTAATTTACTTTTGCTGGAGGAACTCAAGGTCAAACTTAGCTAGGAGCATGAGCCAGTTAGCCATACACTAGTTTTGGTATGGTTTAAAGTACATGTAATTGAGTGGGTTGGTGTTGATTATGACATAATTTTTATGATTAAGAAGGTAATGATGAAGTTTGGTATCCATGAAGACTAAGTAGAGGAAAATTTTCTTGGTATGGGTGTATCGAGTCTCATACTCTATAAGTATTCAAATTATATAGTAGATAATTTGATCTTTGTTTTATTCATCATGGTGAGTGAGTATTGCCCCTAAGGAATGGTTCATGGTATAGATATAAAGGTAGAAGGGTTGGTTCTCTTTAGGAGGGATAAAAATGTGTGGAGAAAGAAGGTACTCTTTGAATGAATCAAAGGCTTATTGGTAGTCCTTAGTCCACTTAAAATATGCCTCTTTCTTGAGAAGATGGTGAAAGGGTTGACATCTATCTCATAACTAAGAGATGAAGTGATGGATGGATGGGATATTCCCCTATAGGATACAAAGTTTCTTAAGGTGGGTTGGAGGTGGCATGTTGACAATTTATCTAAATTTGGTAGGGTCTACTTTGACTCCTCAAATAGAGATGATAATGCTAAGAACCTTCTAGATAAGACCTCAAAAACACATTTATTAGAGTTGAGTCAAACAAGAAAATGTATTAGGCACTCGAAGATAATTTTGAGAAATTCAAGATAATCCTTATGATATTTAGATTTGCCAAGGAGATCATCTACATAGTCTTATATGATTTTGTGGATGAGATCATGGAAGATATAGGTCACCACACATTGGTAGGTTGCTCCAACATTTTTCAGACTAAATAGAATAACCCAATAGTAGAAGGTTCTCCATGGGCTAATTAAATAATTCTTATGTTTATCCTCAGGGGATATCAAGATCTTATTATATCCTAAGAAACTGTCTATGAGGGATAACATCTTGTGGATAGTTGTAAGATTAACAAGTTAATTGATACTAGCAAAAGGGAAGACATCCTTTGGATAAGAAAGATTGAGGTCACAAAATTCAATACAGAGGTGAAGTCCCCCTATGGGCTTGGTGATGGGAATAATATTAGAAACCCATTAGGTATATTTAATGGGTTGGATGAAATTAATAGACATAAGGCATTGAAGCTCATATTTGACTAAAAGGGTGATATAAGGGTGCATCTTGTGAATCTTTTACTTAAAATGAATAACATAGGGATAGATGATGATGTTGTGGAGATATATTTAAGGGTTGATCCCAAGAATATCTTGATAGGACCAAGAAAATGCTATTATTTCATCTTGAAGGAAGGAAGGGTAATCCTATTGTTTCAAGGAATCTAAGGCTTGACCAATATTTATAATGAGGGGGTTATCCTAAGTACCCAAGTTGAAATCGATAGTGGCTTAATTTAACATGGTTTGATTTTTAAGATGAAGGGATTTATCGATAGAATAATATCCCACACCAACATAGGTAAGAATGGAAGCATCATCTTGATGTTGGATGGTGTGGATGGTAGGAGAATCATTTTCTACCATTTCAAGATGAATTAGAGGAAAGGTTTTAGTCTGGCCATCCTTTTGATAGGTTAAGGGGCCTAAACTAATGGTATTGACTAAAAAAAAGTTAAGAGGGATGATTTTCAAATCCTAAAATTTTGAAAGAGAAGGGGTTAGTGAGTATGTAATATCCTCGTTGATGGTAGTGATGGGTTTGGGTGAATTGGTGGGTTATTTTGGTGGTATGAACCCAAAGCAAAATAACTCATGATGTTATTGTGTTTTAATCAAAGGTAATTGATGTGTTCCATGTTTATAACATCCAAGGCCAAATCCATTATAAGTGTACCTATGAAGGTATAATTTGGAAAATTTTGGTTTGTCTAAATAGGAAAAAATAGAAGTAAATGGTCAAATACAAGAGGTAGTGGAGGACTGAGAAGCAAATGATCAAATCCCCCATAGATGAAATTAGTTTAGTGGTTGGGGAGCCCAAAAAGAATGATGGTTCCAATATTGGGATCATAATTAGGATCATGGTCAAGGTTCCCATTCTATTGAGGAGTAGGGAAGGAATCCAAGGCTAAAATATGATACTATCCTAGTGAGAGACATTAGAATGTGGGCTCCAAGGGGTCCTCTATGGGAATCTCAAAAGGGATAAATGAGCTAGTTCAAGCTTGTTGATGGTAGAGGTGGGATTTTTTTTGGTTGGTGGTGAGGTGGATGAGTGAGGAAGAAGAAAATCATTAGGTCAATATTTCATGTTGCAAGATGTAAAAGGACTAAGTTCAACTTGTATATTGATGACTTGACCCTCATGTTCAAATTTGACACATCGATGTAAGGTAGATGGGACACAACTCATGGCTCAGATCTAAAGGCATCTAAGTAAGATGTTATATTACAACTCACATTCTATTATGTATAAAATCTCTAGAAGTGTGTGAGGTCCAAATAAAATGTGGAAGATGACTATTTATAACATTTTGGCCATAATATCATTAATGTAATAGAGAACTACTAAGGTTTCTAACATGATATTATTAGTAGATAGAGTTGGTCATAATCAAGAGAGGAGATAATGTTAATACTAGATCCTCCATAAATCATCACCCTTTCTATGTGGGTTTGATTTATGTATGATTTGGTGAAGACAAGAGGATAAAGATATTTAGGATGAATACAAGGTATTTCTAAATCCTTGAATATGACAAGGGAAAAAAGTTGAAGGGTCCTGACAAAGGCTACAAGAGGTTGAGGGTACTCATGTTAGAACTCTAAAGATTGTAAGGACTATATTATTACTTAGTTGTGATGGGATGAGGTGTTGATTAGTTCATATAGGCTCATCTTCACTAGTATCTGGTGAATCTATTTTGGAACTACTTGCTGGATAGATTCAGAAGGGTTAGAGGGAGGGGCACCCAAAAAGGATATTTTGGGTTTTGGTGAAGGTGAAGGAGAAGGTGCTCAAGTTCAGTTGGAGGGTTAGGGAGTGTAAGAATATTCCCATACAATGAACACTTTGGCCTTTCCTTTATCTTTTTGTTAGGCTCAAAATTAGGTGACCATATGGATAGTGTGGATGAGGGGGGGGGTGTTAGGTTAGAAGGTTGCTTCAATTCTTCCTCACTCTTGGGTGAGAGTATAGGATTAGTTAAAAATAGGATAGGTTTGTTTGGTGGTTGGCTTGATAATTATCTTAATATAAGTTCATCTTATAATAGATCATCATCATCCCATAAGTTATGTATAAGTTCTTGGAGAGATTTGCATTTCTTTGTGTCATGTCCAGTTGCCTATGGTATGAATAGATTAAATTGTCATTAAACTAAGATATTTTAGGACTTGATAGGTAAAATGGTTTAATATCTAGTAGGATTAAATATAAATTTTGTAGTAACCTTTATATAATGGTTGAGTAAGATTTGAGAAAAGGTGTTAAGGATGATGGGCTCTTAGTTTTTAGGTGGTAGCCATATTATAATTAAGCTTCACCATGAAAGTTGTGGGTGGTAGAAGGGTTTTGGTAGAAGGGTTTGATTGGGGTTATTTGGTGTCTCATGTTTTTAAGATGGAATATTTAAAGGTAAATATTTGAAGGTGGATGCTTGATATGAAGAAAGTTTGGAGATTGGTGGGTAGGTAAAGGTAGATAGTTTGGATAAAAATGATGGGGTATTTGATGATTTAGAGGGGGTAGGTAAAGGTAGAATAAGAAGAGGAAGTTTATATTGTGTGTTTTGGGGAGGTTTGGACTTCTTGGTACAAGGATGACCTCCTATGATGGAATAAGGATTGGGTCCAAAGATAGAAGGTAAGAGGGAAGGAGGTGGTATGGTTCTAGTTTTAGGTGGGAGTTTGGGTGGCTCCACCTTCTTGATTGGTTTGGTTAAGGTTTTTTTGGTGGACTAGATGGGTTTAAGTCTAACTTTAAATATGAGTGAATAAGGTAGGAGTGGGAAGTAATCCTAAGTTCTTGATTGGTTTGGTTAAAGAGATGTATGGTGATTTGATGATTTGGGATGGAGATGGTTTGGATGGTTCTTCCATGGTTTTAGAGGGAGAGGTGTTTGATGAAGGGATTGAGGTGATGATAGGTTTAATGGTGGATGAAAATGAGGTTGGAGGTTCATTTTTGTTTTGATAGGGGATCCCAAGATGGTGCCAAAAGGTGGCTTGATCCATATTGGTTTGAGAAGAGAATTCAAGGTTTTGGACCAATCTAGAGAAGGGTTTGTAGATGGGATTGGTTCCTTGGGCATCAAATTCAAATATTAGGGCCATAGGTTAAGGTAAGGGAATGGTTTATTCACCATTGTCTTTGATGAAAGGTTTTAATATTTGGGAGTATGTTTCCTCTATTAAAGGAGTATATAAGGTGATCTCTTCTTTTGAAATGGTTTCCAAAGAGAGAGTGAGTGATTTCATGGTGGGGAAGGAAGGTGTGATGACAGTGGTAGCCTCCATTAATGTTTTTACCAAAGGAGAGGTGGGTAATTCCATTATCTCATCAAGTAAAGGAAATGAGGTGGGTATTTCCTTTATTTTCATATACAAAGGAATGGAGGGTGATTTCACTACTTAAATAAGTGGATTGGAGGAAGAGATAGTTGAGGCAATGGTTTCCTCAATGATAGGTTCACTGATAATAACATTAATGGTATGGACCTCATGAGTGTGAGATGATTCTAATTTATTTTCATCATGTTTGGTAGAAGTGGAATGATTGGGAAAAGGTTGTCTAATGATTTCAAGTGATTGATTATAGGGTGCATTGAGATTATTTAATGCAAGTTCTCCTTTATTAATAAAGTTTTAAACAATGGTTTTGAAGGTGTTACACCTACTAATGTCATATCTAATGACATGATGCAAATAACATAAATCATTCTCATTTGACCAAGCAAGTATAGGGTGAGAAGCATCAAATTACAGAGGAGACTTGATAGGGGGAAGCTGTATGATGTTGTCTTTGATAAACTTATCCAAAAATAAAGCATATGACTCTCTTACTAGTGTGTACTATTTTGGAGTAGACCAATTTTAAATTTATGTTTTTTGATGGGAGGAGTTAGAAGAGTTGGTTTGGTTGGGTTGGTTGACAATTGGAAGTGGAGAATTTTTAAGGATAACTAAGTCTCTAGTTGCCTTTGGTTTGGTGTTATGGTAGTTAGATTGGTTGGTGGTTTTGTATGGGGAAGGGTCACTAGATTTGAAGATATAATTTTTGTTTCTTGGTTTCAACTTACCCTCATCAATGGCTCTGATTTCTAATTTGTGTGCCATGTTGAAAGCCTCATCAAAGGTTTTGAAACTATGAACCTATAGAGTGGAGGTGATGTGTTTAGCATAATCCTAAGAGAAAATTTCAATCATCTTGGGTTGGGGCAAAGAGAAAGAAATATGGTTGATAAGACATCTTTGTCATGCTACAAAATCAATAATTAATTCATCATCAAATTTCCTAATGGAGTAGAGGTTGGTAATGGAGACCTTATTAGATGTATTGATCAAGAAGTGGTTTTAAAAGGTTTAGGTGAGTTGGGAAAAGGAAAATATGGAGTACTTAGTGAGAGCACTATACCAATCTAATGTTGGTCCACATAAAGACATATGAAAGGTGTGAAGGAGAAGAGTATCATCATAGGCAATCAAGTAACAAAAATACCAAAATGCTCGTTAGTATTGTTGGGGGTCCCCCTTGCTCTAGAACTTAAAAAATTTGGGTATTTCTAATTGAGGAGGATAAGGTTGGATAGGGATAGATGGGTGAATAAGTTCATTACATATTTGGTCAAAAGACAAGAGGTTATAAGCCCTAGAGATAGATGACTTTAGGTTGGTCATTTTGTCCATCAACATTTTGACAAAATATGTTTGGGGTTGGGGGTCCAATAATTGTACAGTAAGTTTCTTTGGGGTTGGGTGGATGTAATACACAAATAACTAGTATAAGGTTGGGAATATTCCATATTTTGGCATGTGGTCATTAAGGGTTGGGATGATGCCACATAAGGTTTTATGGGAATAAGAGGTTGGGTAGAAGATGGAGCTATACATCTTTATGGATTAGGAATATAGCATAGATATGGTGACATAGGTATTTGTTGAAGGGTTGATGCGGGTTTATTTTGAGGTATGATTGGATCGTTAGATTGGGGAATTGATATGGATTGGGTTGGAGGTAGGGTATGGTTAGGGGTGAGTGGTAACTCTAGTACTAATAGGTGGAAGGGTAGAAGGTATAGAGAGCACCACATTTTTAAGATTATTAGATATTGATGGGTTGGTAGTGATAAGGGGAATAGTGGAAATAGAGGTAGAAGATATACCCATCATGGGTGGAGTATATGTAACAAGGGGTGGCATTCTCCTTATGTGGGAGGTGTTATTGGTTGGTGTAGGGAGTGTTTGGTTATTAGTTTTGTTGTTTTATTGAGTTTGGGTGGAGGTAATGAATGGATTATTTATAGAGGAAGATGTTTGAGTGATCATAGTTTGGGTATAGGTAGTGGAAACCATAAGATGGGGAGGCATCCCATAATGTGGATCAATAGGAGGAATCAAAGTAGTAGGGGTACAGTGACATAGGGTGTTGAGGTAATGATGGAGGGCCATGTGGTTGTTATCAAGGAGGGTGGTGAAATATACATCACCTTGGGTAACTATATAAGGCATGGTAGGGGGTAGAAAGATGGAGATAACCATCAACATCTAAGGTATACTCTATGGAGGAAGAAGAAGAGAAAGATGGCTCTTGGCTAGTTTGATTTATCAACCATTATTTAGTGAAAACCATATGAGAAATAGAAAGGAATAAGGAAACCTCACAAATCAAGCACAAATAAAATATCTTAAGGCAATCAATAACATACACTAAAGTTAATTTAAAATATTAGGGTACATTTTATCTCTCTTTTAGCTTAAGCCTTAGTTGGGAAATGTGAAGAAGAACTTGGTTTGTAGAACAGGTACTAGAAAATAAGTTTATGGTTGGTTTTAGGTGTTTAAGGCTCTTAAAAGGATCTATATGAGAAATAAATATGTGGCTTGGTATTGGGGCCTACCCCCTCATATCACACACCATAGTGATAATGGTGTGAGGTGATTAACTAGTATATACCAATTCCCAAAGTTTATACTCAACCAGAGAGCTGAGTTGGTCCCCCCCTTAGTAATGATCTCCAAGTAAGATTGTAAAGAAAGGGTTAGGTTATCATTAGGTGATGAAATCCTAGTCAATCCTTGTCTCAAGTTTGTTTGATGTTTAATTTATTTAAGTGGTTTGGTATAGTGTATGACATAGAAGTGAAACTATGAATGATTACTTTGATTTTAATTTAACTAAATGAACTAAAAATGTAAGCAATAAATGTATGCAAGGTTTATTTTATACCCAAAATAAATTTATATTTATTTATGTGATAATATAATAAGGAAGAAAAGGGAACCTAGATGCTACTCGGTCCCATCAGGCATGCCAAAATATTTCTCTCAATTTATATATATTTTCTATTTAAAGAAGAAACTAGTAATAAGGGTGTGGTAGAAGAACCTACTTGTTTTTGTGCACATAATCTAGATATCATGAAGAGATAATCTTTGTCTTGGGAAGAATGACTTGTAGATAAGAAAGAACTTATGCAAAGGGGTTGTTATATGGATAACAAGGTGGATTGCCTAGCGTGAGCTAGATCCAAGAAGTGTGAGCTTACTAGGAGGTTGTCAATCCACACTGTTAAAATAGTTAAGTTGTGTTAAATAAAGATAGATTACTTACATCAAATGATAAAAAATATTGAAAGAGAATATAAGAAGTAAATTCTTGATAGAGGATAATAGACTAATTAAGCAAATAGTGGGTTAATACGAATGCTAAATAGGTCAAGTTGGGTTTAAAAAATAGGTGATGTCTCTATGAATAGGTAGGCACATAAAAAGTGGAATTTGGTTAAGGATAATTCGGTGAAAATAACTTGTTATTTCCTACCATAATGACTGGCAGTGGTCAGGGTGACCATCGGTGGTTAAGTTGATCATCAGTGATTGGGTGACCATCAACAGTTGAAGGTAGTTCTCAGTGGTTGCTGTGGGTTATGATTATGTTTAGAAAAAATTATGGTTTAGGTCAAAGAAAGAGGTCAATAAATGTATGGAAGTATGATTAAGGTCTCGGGGGATAAGCATAATGGTTTGGGTCAAAAATCAAGTAAACAAAGCTTGAAAACCAAAAATGTACTTAGCTAGTTACTTGATGGTTGGTAGCTAATCCTGGAGTAATTTTAGAAGAGTAATGGTACTTTTCCTGAATAATGATTTCATCATAGGTTTAAGTCTCTATCATGGTTTTTATCTTGCTAAAGGGAGAACCTACAAAGAAGTTTGATAGCTCTCGATAACTACTAGTTTCCTGATATATGAATGCTTGGATTATTAAATTCATAGATCCTTTTTCACCTCTTATTCCCCTCCTTTTATAGTCAAAGGGATATGGAGGTAGAAGGTTATAGAGGAGGTTCAGTTGGTTGTTATGATGTGTTAGCTTGCCATCCATATTAAAGTTTTATGTGTTAGCTTGCACTCAACTTGAGTTTGAGTGTTGGTTCAGATGGGGAAGGGACTTAACCATCAATAGTCAGGGTGACCATTGATGGTCAAGGTGACCATTGATGGTCAAGTATTTAAGGTTAGGTGGGGTAAAAGGGTAGGTTAGTGAATCAGTTTAGCTAGTATGGTAACTTGACTTAGGGTCATGGTGGGAGGTTAGGTAATGGTCTGAATTAGGGGTGTCTCAACATCTAGAACCATCATGTGCAATTTTCTAGTGTCTATAGGTCCTATGACAATGTGAAAAAATATTATTAACTCTCCCATGATTAGATAGGATGGTAATGATAAAATAAGGTATTTGATCTCCCATGCTTAAAGGATGACCATCATATAGGTAGTTTTGATGTCATCTCTCTATTCACTATTAAGTTATTCATCCTCATCAATTATAAAATGATCAATCTCCTTTAACTCTAAAACATGCCATTCCTCCTTCATGGTTCCATACATATCATCTCTCCCTAGTGTTACTCCTCCCATAATACATTTGTCTTATTTTGTAGATATATGTAACTACTTTTATGGTGATATGACCTTAAAAAATCAATTTCTCAAGTGTTGAGGTATCTAGAGTAACAATCAATCCACCCTTCATGAAAATCATGTTGATCCATAACCTAATCATTGTTCTTTCCTTAATTATTTCAACATTTAACGATATCCAATTCATTATGAGCTAGGTGATGGGTGAAGAATATAATCTATTTCATGGAACCAAATAATTGAAGGCTATTTGGGAACTATAACCCATTAAAAAGGTAAAGGAAGTCTCACTGAGCTATGTAAGGTTGACTATAAATGACTTGGAGAGAACCTTAAACACCAATCCAAAATCCAAGAGTCTCAAAAGGATAAAAGGTGAGCATGACACATCCTCCTCAATTCTCTCTCACCTTCAATACATTGATTTTAAGCAATACAAATCATTGGGTTGGTGTTCCATGTTCAGGGCTTCTGATGTCAAGAATAAAATTACTATGACTCCCAATATATCAACCTTGGTTGAAGATAGAACCCCACCAAGTGTCCCTTTGATGGTGTGAATCTATATAAGGAAAGGAGGTAAGAAAAATAAACTTGTTGGCCTTCTTGATAGACATTTATGGATGATCAAGCATGTTATTCACCCTTTAGGTCTACCTTCAATCCAAAACATTCTCTTTGGACATAAATTGACAATGGATATACTTATCATGAAATACAAAATGTGTGTTATATTTGCTCAATAGGTTTCATGTATTAATAGGTAGGAACAAACTAAGTGAATTCTACTGTCATATAAAGGCATTCTTAGACTAATATAATGTAATTTGTTTCTAAAAAATAAAAGAATAGTTAAAGCATATGATAAATATAATCTCTTCTATAAGTTTTATATTTCATACTTATTTTATCATCCTCCTTGACATCAAATTCATCTTGTATACTCTATTTTGAATATATTAATTTATTAATGTATTTCTACAAGTGAAAGCCCTAAGAGAATAATGTTACCATATTATAAACAAAAAAACTTATCTTGACATGTAGAATGGGCATGTTCCCATTCTACATAAGTATATAACCATCAAATTTTCATTAAATAAGGAAACAGTTCATTCTAAATTCAAACCTAAAATTGGTTTTATATATCAATATTGGAATTTAGTTTTCCTATTATTAGAATTAAATTTATATACTTTTAGAATTATATATCAAATAATTGGATTTTAATATAAGGTATGCTATATTCCAATTTAAAAGTTATACTAAAAGTCTAGGTTCTTAGGCATAAGAATAATAATATATTGTATTCTTAGCTTCATAAGTGATAATATCCCTATAATATAATATGTGTAATGTTAATGGTAAGTAAAACTTGTAATTTTATTAATATTTTCAACATTTTATAATGTATTGGTCTTGATAATTATTATCAATAATTAGTTTTTATATTTTTCATGATAATAATAATATTAAATCCTTATTTATAGTTTTTCACACTAATAATGGATCATAGATGTGATCATGTTAAATTTTTGATATGATGCCACTTGTGTTAATTTCACACTGTTTTCAGTCTTTGAATTAGTCATCTCATCCATCCACTCAATTTTTATGACTCCCCATTGATTGTTTTATATTTTGACTTTTCACACATATGGTGTTATGGTTAATTAATGATCCACTTGGTAGTTCCTAGTATTTTGATGTGATTCTTGAAATTGGCATTATCAAGGGAGTTGTTGCTGGTCAATTTACCCATTTTACTTAGGCATCTAACATCATATTTCGTGACATGTTACCTCAACTTGACCATCCCATCTCTATTCACCTAGAGAGATTTTCATGACCAAAGACTACTATCCCTTGCTTGTTCTTGTCCATGAACTTCCCTTTATGCATTTTTAACTTGTGTGTATATATTTTTTCTAGGCCACCATATACTAGTTTTCAAATTAGGGTTACATTTTTCCCTTGTATTTTTCCCTCATGTTTTAACTTGTCAGTTGCTCATTATTAATAGTTTTAATTTGTGTAGAGTGGGCACATTATACACATTTAAGATAATAATTTTATCAATTAAGAATCTAATAGTATCCACTTGTGTAGAATATACATGTGTCCATTCTACAGAAAATATAAATAATTTATTATTAATTTATAATTTTCTTGTTATGAATAACACATCCCTTATCTTAGAATGAAAGGGGACCCATTCAAGGCATTCAAGGCATTCCCCCCATCACCCCCCGCCCCACCTTAATTGAGACCAACCTGAACCTCATCCAATTTTAAAGTCATATGTGTATATCATATCACACTATCTAGGTTTTTTTTATTGGAGTTATGATAAATCTTCATTTATTTTTATTAAAATATCTTACATGGGATATTGATTTTCAAGAGACAAGACCCTCTATGATTTTTAAAAGTTATTTTTTTCACATAAAATCTAGAAGATAGGTAGGTATAAATACTATCGCAATAATTATAATTTAATTAATCAACTTAATAGGATAACAAAGTTATTTATATATAAAAAAATAATTTCCTTTGTTTATAGATACATAAATAATTCCAACTATCAACTATAAAATCAATCAACTTTCATAATAATATGCAACTTAGTCAGTAACATTTTATAACTTGTACCAATCACGTTTGTATTTCAAAATAACTCCATATCTCACTATAAAAATTTAATAAAATATTATTGTGTTCATATACATAACTTATTATAATAAATACAAATTATATAATACTATTAAAATAACTTAATCAAAGTCACTAATTATTCTTTTTTTTTTTTTTTAAATATGACACATAAATGGGTGTGGCTCCGCATGATCTAACCATGTCATAAGTGTGTGAATATTTTATTATTAGAGTGTATAATGCCATCAAATTTATAGGTTAGAGGCAATACAAATGAAATGGATTAGTTTTTATCACAAACAGAGCAATTTTTCTTGTCTACAAATAATATGTTGTCTATCCCATACAAATGCATGTACTTGTGTACTTTCTTTGATCTGATAATTTTTTTTTCTAATTTTATAATGTGATATCCCCAATGTAAAAATGCATTCAACATTTAATATCCATTCAATGTGTTGAATGAAAGAACATTGTACCCTTGAGTTCAAGTAGGTAAACCATAACCCAATATCAAAATGGTTCTTTATAATCTTTGATAAATTAGGGATAAATGTATAGCTAAAGTATTGGTAACATGAATATGGAAAGTATGGGTGTTTGTCCTACTATTTAAATTTAGTGATCCCTAAAACCCCAAGGAGCACTCCTTATACTCCCAATATCAATAACTTCCTTCTAAGTGGAACAATAATATATGAAATAGTCAACCAATACAATAATTATTTTTCAATAAATGGCCAATTACTGATATTTTATTCAAATATTAAAATTTATTCACACCATTAGATAATATTTTATGTTGAACACTTAATTTTAGAATCTACTTTAAAGATTTAGTTGTTTATGAGAAATTCATAGTTGTAAAAATATCTAGGGAAAACCTCATAGTAGAGAAAAAACTAGGGAAAAATTTAGATTTTTAGTGGTACCTTTATTAACAAATCATGATTAATAAAAATAAATAAAAATTTACTATATAAAAATGTTTTAAAAGTGATGCACAATATTTTTATTTAAATTTAAAGTATATTTAAAAGGTCTATTTGAGTGCTTAACCAAATATGAATAAAAACATATAAAAAATAAGAACCATTAATATCAAATAGTAATGCAAATTAAATAATGCTCATAATTTTTTTTTTTATATTAGTTTAAACTAAATTTCATTTATTTTGTAGTTAAACACTTATCATAGATAAATTTATATCTTATAAAAATAATCTTCATCATTTGCATCCTTAATCAAGGCTAGTTATGTAAACAATGTCAATGTAAACCATTTTCTATTTTTAAACTCTTTTTCAGATAAAACCTTTGTTTAAATGATAAATTTTTTAGGTACACCTTTGTTTAGTGGATTGACTATAATCATGCTTGTAAAATTAAAATAAATTTTAGGTTTCTTATAAATCAAGTCTAAATTCTTAATAAATATTCATACATTTGTTTCTCAATGCTCTTAACCCTAACAAAATAAAGGACATTCATCTATTTTAGCATTTAACAGTATATTCATTATAATTTTTTGTAAGTTGACATCTTCATCAAATGTGGACCAAAATGCTTATTGTAATAACTATGAGGATGTAGTTGTTAAAAATTGGGTCAAATGTCCTCTTGGATGTATATACTCATTATTGACTTAGAATCTATTATTATTATTATTTGAATATATTTTTTTAATTAAAAATCCTTGTAAGTTGATAACTAGAAAATATGTTTTAGAGGCACCATAAACAATAATAATTTCTAGATTCAATTTTAATTTTAATTTTTTTTAAAGTTATTATAGTAATATTCTAGATAATGTTTTGCCTACATTCCTTGGAATTTACATAGATTGTATATTATCTCCAATCAAATCTACATAGGAATTTAAAATTATAATTATTTAATGCTTAAAAAACATGATAAAACTAACTATATTAGGACTTAGTCATTGATTTTTTAATAATTGATTATTAATTTAAGTAATAAATAAAACATGTTTGTGATCTAAGTGTAAAAATTATCGATGTATGCTTTGGTATAGATGATGTGTTTACCATAACTATTTGCATGTTCTGTTGAAGTTCATCTTATCAATTAGATATGACCTCTATCTATTTAGTGGTCTCTCCTTGCGGTGAAGTTGAGTCTTCATATAGTTATTCATCTACATTTATCTTTGTTTGTAATGACTTAATAATTTATGCCAACATGAAACATACAAGTTTAGAATGGGAATTCAAAATTATTTAGTATGGGTAGCCACCAATAAATTCTCAAATGCATTGATAAATATAATATATAAGATCAAGGTATGTTACATTCTCAAAAATATTGCAATGTTATAGATAATTTAGTAATCAATAGTAAATTATGTATTTAAAACTTACGATCTAGAACATTGACTTCAAATATCAAAATAACTTGGTGTGTAACTATGAAATTTTTTTGATATAAAATATTATCAAAACAAGTATGTACCCAAGGGTGTCATGGAATATTTTTAGTATTGTTTAAGCATCATCTTCTACTCATTTTAAAACTATGGATAATAATGAAGTCATCTTTAAAGTTATGGTAATTTGTATCACATTTGTACCTCTATAAATCACTCAAATAGGGGATGGATATGTGTTTCATGTTGATAACACATGCTCCTAAAAACTAATAGACCTCTCGTACTTGAAAGGATGCTCTAACAAGACAATCCTAATATTGGTTGTACTCATAATGTCTAAGGGCTTAGTGTGTGAATATTCAAGTGTTATTCCCACTTCTTTATCAACCCTATATTTTGAATCATTCATAGCATAAATACAACACCTCAAACCCACCTTCTTCATTCAAAATATTGTAACATCCTTCAAAAAATATCTTATTATTTTCTTTAGTCTTTCCATGTAGATGTGTACATAATTATGAAACAAGTAAGCTTTGAACACTGGAATAAGAAATATGCACAGATAAGTCATTAAACTAGACCTAATATAAGAGAGTAGATATATAATATCACTTTGTGTGTCAGTGACAACATTGTAAAAATATGCAATAATCATCTCTAGACTAAGTGAAATATGGTGTTTTAGTGATCTTAATGTTCTACCCACTATAAAAATAAAATAACACTCACATGCAAACTCATAAATATCTTCATCCTTTGGTATATAATTTATTTTAATTAATGATGCATATAGTTCTATGAGGTTGATGGAATCCATCTATATTTATTTATTATCTTTTGTTATTATTTGGATACCATTCCCTATTTGATTTTTTTTTTCTTTTTTCTCTTTGCATTTATAAATTTCTCACAGAGATGAAAAAAGTGAGTTTCTATCAGAGTTGTTGCCAGAACCCGGATAACGCGAGTGCAATGAAGACGTGATCACACAAGATGAACAAGTCCACACCACATAGATGCTAAAGAAATTTGACAGTAAAAAGAAGATAAATTGCACAAGAGAAAATGGAGAAACCAAATCTGAATTAGCATGGAATGGCCAAAATGAGGACTATAAATAGGAGAGTACAAAAGTAACTCCTCCACAAAAGGTGGATAAGGCACACCAAAAATAGTTAGTAACTCCTCCATGAAAGGTGGTGACAAGGTGCTAAGAATAGAGAAGTAACTCCCATCAAGGGAGTTACTTATGACATTCTTATGACACCTATGACACATCTATGACACACACCTCCACATAAGCTAGCCTATCCCACAAATGTAGGAAAACTCCATCTATGCACAAGAAATACAATTTCACTAATTAATAAATAGGGAAAAATAAAAACCTACACTAATACCCCCCCATAAGCGCAGCTTAGGTGGGAAGTGTGGAAATATAAAATGGGTCTCAGCAACTAGGCCTCATGAGGTACCCATGTACAAATGCAATCTCCCATAAGATAGAGAAAAGGAGAAAACCCGTAGGAAAAAACTCCCCCAAAAGAGAGACATAAAAGAAAAGAAGAGGCTAGAAGGCCCTCCATAAAGATGATGCCATTACAGATGTAGACTACACCCCAAGAAGAGCTCGTAGATGAATGAACTTGCTCTCACTAAAAGGTTTGGTGAAGATGTCTGCAACTTACTCTGAAGACTGGCAAAATATCAAGTCAATGACCTGACTATTAATAAGCTCCCAAATGAAATGCATGTGAATCTCTATGTGCTTGGTCCACTAGTGCTGAACCAAATTCTTGCAAATCTGTATGGTACTCTGATTGTCACAATAAATGATGGTGGGCTACTTGATAGGAATGCCAAACTCAAAAAGAATCCCCTAAAGCCAAATAGCCTCAGTAGCTGCATTAATAGCTCCCCTATACTCTGCCTCTATGGATGATATAGCAATAGCATTTTGCTTCTTGTTAGACTAATTGATAGGACCTAAACCTAGAGAGAAATTGTAACTAGAAGTGGACTTACGAGTCTGTGAATTGCTAGCCTAGTCTGAATCTATATATCCAACCAAGTCAACCTTTGTGCCAAATCTATAGTGAATCCCATATCTATGTGAACCCTGTATGTAATGTAAGATCCTCTTAGCTACTTTCCAATGTAGCTCATGGGGTTCTTGCATGAATCTGGAGACAAGTCCCATTATATATGAAATGCCAGGCCTGGTGTGATTCAAGTAGATGAGACTACCAACAAGTTGTTGATACCAAGTGGCATCAACCAATGGTGAAGAAAAATTAGTCTCAAGCTTGACTCCTAATAGAAAGGGAGTCAGAGATGGCTTACAATCAGCCATGTGAAATTGAGCCAATAAGTCGAGAGCATACTTAGGCTGTGTAAGAGAAATCCTTAAATCTGACTGTGAGATCTTGATGCCAAGGAAGGAGTGCAACAAACCCAAGTCTGTCATGTCAAATCTATCGTGAAGAGATGCCTTCACCACTGCAATAGCTGATAAAGAACTCCTGGTGATCAAAAGGTCATTAACATATAGAACCAAAATCAGAAGTGAATCATCCTATCGCAAGAAGTAGACATTAGGATCAGAATGGCACCTAGTGAAACCCACTATGAGAAGGAAGGAATCCATCTTGGCATACCAAGCCTGAGGGGCTTGTTTGAGGCCATAGATAGATTTCCTAAGTCTGCATACTAAGGAAGAATCCTAAACAAATCTTGGTGGCTGCTCCATGTAGATCTCCTCCTCAAAGTCTTCATGAAGAAAGGCACTCTTCACATCCATCTGATGCACATCCCAACCATGTGTTGCGGAAATAGCCAAGGTGAGTTGGATAGAAGTCATATTTGCAATGGGTGCAAAGGTCTCTAAGTAGTCAATGCCTGCCACCTGTGAGAAACCTTTGGTGACCAATCATGCCTTGTACTTATCAACTGACCCATCTACTACAAACTTGGTCTAATATATCCAGCTACATCGAACATTCTTTCTTCCCTTAGGAAGCGAAGTCAAATCCCAAGTGTGATTTTTGATTAAGGAAGAATATTATTCCTCCATAACACTATCCCACTCAGGCACCCCCTGATGCCTCTCAAAAATTTTGTGGATCTGAAACTGAAGCAAAGAAGGCATGTGGATCTCTCTAAAAATCCCCCCTAGTATGTCTGTCATTTGTAGGGTCTCCTGCCCATGTGCCAGCACTCTCAAGTGTCTATCTAGCCCAAAGAGGCCCAAAAGTGGGTGAGTTAGGTGCCAACTCCTCATCCTCTGACTGACTAGAGGTGGATAACACTGCATCACTATCCTCACTATCTAAACTTGAAGAAGAAGAAGATGACTCTGGCTTAAGAACCTACTGTGGCTGATCTGAATTTGATGAGGAATCATCATGAAGAAGTAGATCTGATGAGGGAGAAGTGTCAAGTGTTGAGTCTCTAGGACTCCTAAAAATGGACACTTCTCTCGATAAACAACTCATGAGTGACTAGATCTAGAAGGTGATATCCCTTAATACCATCTGAATATCCTACAAAGATACAAGGCTTGGACTGACGTTCCATAGCTTTGTGTTTCTTCTTCAAAATGTGGGCCATGGCTGGGGATATAAAAACTCTAAGGTGCTCAACATCAGGTTTCCTTTTATACCAAGCTTCAAAGGGTGTTATCCCTTTTAAAGCTTTGTGAAGAACCTTGTTCTGAATGTAGCAAGCATAATTGATGGCTTCAGCCTAGTACTATGGTGCTAAGGATTTGGAGTGAATCATATAGCTAGCCATCTCTTTCAAGAACCTATTCTTACATTCTGCAACCCCATTCTATGAAGGACTGTAGGTGATTGTGCATTGCAAATCAATACCCTCTATGGTGCAAAACTAATCAAACCTGATGCTGACATAATCCCCTCCATTGTCAGTTCAAAGAACCTTGATGGATTTCTCACTCTATTTCTCAATAAGAGCCATGAAGTCTAGAAAATGTTCAAACACTTTAGACTTTTGTTTGATAAAATATATCCAAGTGTACCTAAAGAAATCATCAATGAAATTGAGGATGTATTTGGCCCTTGTGAAAGATGGTTTGGGAAAGGGTCCCGATACATCACTGTGGACTAACAGGTTGTGAAGCCCTCCAAGCTTTGCCTTTGTCAAATTTTGCTTCGAGATGCTTTCCAAGGGAGCACCCCTCGCAAAGTCCTTTTGAAAATTGGACACGAGGCAAGCCAATGACCATGTCATTTTTGTAAAGTTGCTTAAGATAGCGGTAGTTAAGGTGGCCAAACCGCTCATGCCACAATTCGTTAACTCCATTTGAATGAGTCAGCAATGTTGTAGGAGAAGAATATGATGCAAAATGTGAAAAGGTGTATAACCTAGCTTGGTGATCTACCCTTCCCACTGCCACTGTAGTATCACTATGCAACTCCCTCATAGACACTAAATCTAGTGAAAACTCAACTCTCATGCCCTGACCAATGTGAGTGATTTGGTACACTGATAGGAGATTGGTTGAAAAAGAAGGAACACTTAGAACATTTTTGAATGTTCCTCCTTCCATTTCAATTGACCCTCTCCCTACAATAGAAACTGATGTGTCATCACCCAAACTAATTGAAGTCATGTTACAAAGCTCTAAAGATGAAAACTCAACTAGTGAAGAGCCCATGTGGTGAGAAGCACTTGAGTCAATAACCCATGAAAATGTAGAAGTTGTTGTAGCTACAAGGGCCTTGCCCTTTTCTTTCTCCTTACCCTTGCCTTTTGCCTTAGTAGAATCTTGGGTTGATGAATT
This sequence comes from Torreya grandis, assembly GCA_037957365.1. Lineage (NCBI taxonomy): Eukaryota > Viridiplantae > Streptophyta > Pinopsida > Cupressales > Taxaceae > Torreya > Torreya grandis. Next base: position 1,047,301 of record JARHVA010001976.1, on the reverse strand, counting down.
TTGCTTGATGGACTCAGGAACACCTATGTTGTTCTTCTCTAGAAGATGAGTTAGGTGATCTATTTATTTCTTCATGCATTTGTGTTCATCATGCCCTGTCTTCTTACAATAGGCACACTTAACCTTCTCCTTCTTAGGTTTAGCATTAGAAGATGAAGTCTCAGTGTTGTTATTGGCAAGATTGGTATTTTCTTTCTTCTTCTCTTGGTCCTTATTCTTTTTCTTCTTTTCCTTTGTTGAAGTCTTATCCTTACCATTTCCAGATATCAAGGCTTGGGGTTGAGTAGACTTTATTGTGCCCATCTGAATTAGCTTATCTTGCTCCCTAGTCAAGTTGGCAATGAATGAATCCAAAGAAGGCATTTTCCATGTAGTGCTAAGGGCACTTTTAGTGGCATGGAAAGTGGAGACAAAGATTGAATAGCTTGGACCTAACTTTGTGAGAATAGAAAGTATAAGTTGATAATCTTTCTTCTCTATTCCACACTCTTTTAATTGCAATCTAAGGGCCTTAAACTTAGTGAAGAAGTCCTATAGGGTGTCAAAGTTGCTAGGACTTAGACTTATGAGTTCATTTTCGAGCTCATGACCTCTCATCTCATCAAGCTTCCCAAACAAATTTTATAAGGTGTCCCATATGTCATTAGGAGTTTGGGAGGATTCTAAGTGGAAGAAAAGTTATAGAGACATAGACAAGCTCAGTAACCCAAAGGCTTCGTCACTACGGTTGTACCACTTAACCTTTTCAGCATCTGTGTTGGGTTCTACTTCTGTACCTATGGTGATCCTATACAACCCTTTACTTCTAAGAATGATTGACATTTTAACTTTCCATTCATGATAGTTGAAGGGTGTTAGGGGTTTAAGTTGAAAAGAATCCATTTTTTAGCTAAAATTAGGTGAATTTGTGTTGATTGCAAGTTGTGATTTTATGCAGAAAGGAGAATGAAAGTGAAAATTTGTAAGTTGTGAAAAAACAATCACACCCCCCCAAAATATTGAGCCCCCCAAATATGCAAGTGCACTCTCAAAAGACATTGGACTCAGTTGAAAATGCATCTTAGAGCAATCAGTGCAAGACTAAAGCAAACAGACGTCAGACTCAACCGAAAATGCGTCCCAAGAGACCCAAATTTTTGGCACTTTATAATCTAGTGCATTTTTGAAAAATAACAAGTCTATGCTGTGGAGAATTGAATTACAAGAACTTTTGCAAAAAATGGCACCCAAAATTGAGCTACCATTTGCAAGATTTTAAAGTTACAATTTTTCTGTAAACTAGTGTTTTTGCAAAAAAAACACTAAAACATTAAAAAAATACCTGTTATGGGGAGAGAAAGTGGCCTTCCAACCACTCATTGGATTTGGTATGGAATGAAGAATCCAAATGAGGTCTTTGTGAGGGGGAATTGGCCTCCTGCCAATCTGGGCCTCACCCTTCGTCTTCGTAGGTCGAAGATACAAGTTTTAAATTAAACCTCTAAAATACCAAACTGTCTAAAAAGTTTATTATTTAGTCAAATTGACTGAATTTTAATTTATCTAGCCAATTTTTCACTAAAAAAATAAAACATGGACAGTTTGGACAGAATGGCAAGTGTCCTAGGGTGCCACATGGGACGCCAAGTAGGAAGGGGTGCCAAAACAAAGTGCAGACCAGATTTTATCTCAAAAAAGACAAAAAGTAGACTTGTTACTGGGTGTATCACCTGATTGAAGTGCCTTGCTAGAGACTGAGGTGTGGCAGAAGACTACACCAAAATATAAGGTGCAAAAGCTGGTTTCTAAACAACAATCCAAACATTAGATGGCGTCCAAACATGGCATAATTCTAAAAAAATTGCAAAAGACAAAAACCAACTTGCTATCATGGGCCATATGGCTAGCTTGGCTGCTTAAACAGACTACTAAAAAATAGAATGGCATAGCAAAGAAAATATATTTGCAAAAGAAGACAAAAAATAGCAGACCTTGTGCTGGGCGCCGTACGACCCGCTTGGTGCCTGGCAAACAGGAAGGATTGTTGAGTTGCTGACGCTGTATAAAATAGTGTAGACCAGAAGAGCAGAAACTAGGCATAGAGTTGTAGAGTGCTGCTCCTTTCTTTCACTTGTTGAATGTTGCTCCTTTCTTTTGCTTGTTGAATGCTACTCCTGACGTGAAGACAACCCAAAAACACCCAAAGGCCAAGGACGATATCAGTAATGATATTGACAGATTTTTTTGTATTTTAGATTAAATCTAAAATTAAAAAACAAAGAGAACTCTACTCCTCTTGATTCCAAAATAAGCTAAAAGCATAATCACACACAAGATTACTGGGAAAGCTCTGATACTATATTGGAGTTATTGCCAGAATCTGGATAATGCGAGTGCAATGAAGACATGATCACACAAGATGAACAAGTGCACACCACATAGATGCTAAAGCAATTTGACAATAACAAGAAGATAAATTACACAAGACAAAATGGAGAAACCAAATCTGAATTAGCATGGAATGGCCAAAATGAGGACTACAAATAGGAGAGTATGAAAGTAACTCCTCCACAAAAGGTGGAAAAGGCACACCAAAAATAGTTAGTAACTCCTCCATGAAAGGTGGAGACAAGGTGCTAAGAATAAAGAAGTAACTCCCATCAAGGGAGTTACTTATGACATTCTTATGACACCTATGACACATCTATGACACACACCTCCACATAAGCTAGCCTATCCCACAAATGTAGGAAAACTCCATGTATGCACAAGAAATACAATTTTCGTAATTAATAAATAGGGAAAAATAAAAACCTACACTAATAGTTTCATACATGCAAAAAAATTCTACCACATTTTATGAATCATACCACAAAATAGATACTTATTCATGAACCCATGAATTCAAATAGTTTATGATTTTCACCCTTAAGAATCTAGTTTCCTTCACTCTTTTTCAATAGGCACATAAAGTTGTTGCCTTCACACTAGGGTCAATAGTTTTCTTCAACCAAACTTGTCCATTTATAACTTTGTCTATGATAACATCCAATTATTATGAAAACATAATCTAAGTGCCTCTAAATAAACCCACTCTAAATTTTTCTAGTGAATTTGTCTTGAAATCTGGGTCACTATCGTTACTAAGGCAACAATTCATCCCACCATTTATGTAGAGATCAAAAACTAGAACCCATTTTACCATATGTCATCAAAAGAATGAGAAATAATAGCTTATCATTAAGTATATCATTTTTTTTTTTCAAAAATATTCATTATCTCTTCTTCAAATGTATGTATGCAAACATAAAATTAGAATACATTAATCGATAATATAGAGTAGTTAAATGAATGTTTTAATGTTCAATTCATTATTAGCTTAATTTAATTCAATATTTAAATAAACTTATAGTTAGATATATTTTATTTTATTAAATTGGGGTGTTTTCATCTTTTTTCCATTATCCACAACTCCCTAGACTTGTATAACTGGTCAATAAAGTGTGTTGGAACCCATGTTTTTATTGACCATATTTTGTTGTTTGTGGATACTAATTATTTATTCTATCTAGATTTGGAGAAAATAATACAAGCTAAAATTTATTTTAATATGTCATGAAAAGATGCAAACTCATGATATTTTAGAATACTTCTCATAGCTATTATGGTATGGTGTCTATCGATGATGTAGAAGTTAGTCTCTGGATCCTATAATTCATGCTCAAACATAATCTACAAGATATCACTAGTTATTATTTTAAAATGAAGTAGTATTTCCTCCCACTAAAGAGGCATAAGATTACACAACATTGAGATTACTAGTATATCAACACTATCTAGATCAATGGATTGGTATTGGTATTTAACATGAGATTGGTGATAGCATTCAACTCCAATCTTGAGTGATTTTTCATTGAATAGGAAAAGTTTAATCTTTTGAGATGTTAATGGTTAAATTTTATTAAATTCCTTTTCATCTTTATTCAATAGAGTTTTATCCATTTTAAATGTCCTTAAGGCTTGTAAATGTGATATTGAAGCTTCCTTTTATAGCTTTGTTAATAGTTGTCTCCTCATATTTTAGACATTTTTAATGAAAATTTTTCTTCCTCAATTATTTATTCATATTAAAGTGGTGGGTAATGAATGAAGTGAATAGGCATCGATAAATTAATTTTAATGATAGTTTAATTATATCACAAATATTTTCATTATTTTCCACTTCAATGGTGTCTCAATCTACAAATAGTTCAATTTTCCAACCGTAAGACAAATAAGAATATTTAGGATGTTTTTTGAATGAACCATGTGAATTTTTATATATAATGTAACATATATATTTAGTTGAATAATTTATAATTGTTGGTCATTATTGTCTATGTGATCAACATGAACCCTTATTACTTTATTTGAAATGTTTTTCATATTTAGCACTATCACAATTGCTTAATGTTCCCCTCACAAAGAATGAAACAAATATAAATCATTGTGATAGTTATATGGAGATTAGATTTATACAAACCACTCCTCATCTATTTTCTCCCAATATAATGCACCTTAAATAACTATAATATATCAGTAGGGAACACTATACATAACATTCATTATAATTCATGTTATAAAAAGTTAGTCATAATTTATCATTTTAAATATATCATGATGAAATTTAAAATTTAACATGTTTTTAAACCATGTAAAACCAAATTATTTAGATACATTAATCACCAACTCATAATTTTTTTAATGGATGGTTATTACTTAAACCTATTAAGTTTTGACATATGATTGATATAATAACATAAATGTCCATTATTATTTGCCACTTATTGATAATAATATTATAGACTTGTGTATAATGGGCACACCTCCATTATGATTTAAGTATATAGGAATAATATGAACATCATAAGCTTATATTCATAAAATATTGTGTATATAACACAAGTTAATAATATAGGGCATGTTTCTTATAATGTTATTGTCAAAATTTTACCATTATTTTAATGCTGAAATGATGATTTTCCAATAGTTGTATCATTTCCATTTGTCACTTTGATCTATATAGCTCTGAAGGATGTCAGAGGGTGTAAATTATGTTGTGGTAAATGCATGTGTTGAGACATAAAATTTTAAATAATTAAAAGAGGAAAAAAATGGATAATGATGAATACCTTAAATTTCAAATCTAGTGAATGGTGGTGAGAGGGATTCAAAACGTCGAAATTGGGGATAGTAGTGTCTAGTCCTATAAATCCTACTAAGAAAAGTAAGGAAGTATGGGAGAGTTGATCACCAATGACACATCATCTAATTCTATATGTTTGATATAATATGGTAGGTTAATCGGATACAACTCCCCATATTGATACATGGATGATGCCAAGTGAATAAGTAATCACATCACATCAAATAAAAACATAAACTACCATGCAGGGAATTAATTGACAAAATGAAACAAATACAAAAAGATAAGTAAATCACATAATAACATTAATTTCACAAAAAAGTCATCAAAACTAATGCAATGAAAAAAAATTCTAGCCAATAAGGAAAATTTAGGTTAGTAAGATGGTCAATGCATGGTTACTAAAAAATATGCTCACGATCTATGTCACCTCCTATAACTATGAGAAACTATATAAAAAAATATCCAACCTCACTTCCATTCCTCCAAGTTTTTTAAGCACCAAAACTCTATAAAATTTATATCAACTAAATTTGAGACTGAGAGATCTACATCACAACACAGTGAAGGAAAAAATGGATGCCCCAAAACTTTTAGACATAAGAACACTTAGCTTTCTAAAATCAAATAATGTTCCACCAAAATCTATGTCACCAAATCTAGAAGGATAATTTTATAAGCTACCATATAAGGTTGGTCACTTAGAGGATACATAAAAGTACATTCATGCATGTCTACTAGAAATTAACCATACTATAATGGAGGTAGATCAGGCATAACTAATACATGATATATTAGAAAAAAATATGTGGGATCAAAACCCTAAATCAGAAGTAATTACACATATGAAGTGAAATATCTAGAAAAGATTTCCTTACTTTTTTCTAGTATACATTATAATCATAAATTTACTTAGTCAAATGCATAATGGTATTTTATTCCTCAACCAAGCTCATGGCATTAACATCCAAAACATTGAAAGAGTAACTAGGTTGATGAATGAAATAAATAGTATTATGAAGTATGAAAAATAAGGGTTTAAAAAAATTAGTAGTATCCACCAATCATATGAATGATACTAAAGGAAAACATGGCACAAAAATAACAACCATTTCTAATGCTGCCTATAAATACACAGCCAAATAAGTAGCATGTAAAATATACTTTACCAACATACAAGATATTACAAGCCCTAGGAGTGCAATGATTTCATTCAAGATGATGTTAGTGAAGACCAAATTCAACCTTTGTCAAGGCCTATTGGATAACATAAATTCCAACATTTATAAAATTAAGAGAGGTAAGCATGATTTATGTCATGGATCTTTGATATTTTGTATAGTTATGTACTATATAAACACCCTCCAAGGAAAAACTACAAAACTAGAATGGGATTAAAAAAATGACCATGGGAGAACAAATTAAAAAACATCTTGAGACTATAACTATAGAACAAAAATTTAACTCTATAATAACTTGGGGAACTGATTCACCATAAATAGTAGAAAAATACCATAAAGAATTTTAATTTTATACCACCATTGAATACATTTATATCCGCCCATTTGATCAATGCACCAAAATTATTCCCTAATTATAGTATGAAGTGTCAAATAATAAAATCAAATAACTTATTCCCATCATCTGATCCTTTATATGAGTCTTGGGGAAGTCTAGTTAAACTGACATGTAATCCACCTAGAAGATGGTTGAATTACTAAGAGAATCATCCATTAAAAAATTATTAGAAGATGAAGACATAGATGAAGCCATGGGAAAACTACCTAAACCAAAGGAAATAAAAAAATAAGGTAAAATAAGTTTGTTTATAGGCCAAAAATAAATAGTAGTACTAGTAGACATATAGGTACCTAAAATGGGCAAGCTAGGCTGGGCCATCATAATATATGATGGATCCATTGGTGGTAGGTTTTCTAATAGAACAAAACCAAAATAGGTCCCCCACCACAAAAAATTGAGATTTTATCAAAAATTAAACAAAAACAAAAGAGCATAAGGGAGAAATACATCCCCACACATTTAGATCCAAGCTATGAAAAGGGTGCCATTGATGTATTTGATACATCATTAGACACATAGAGTGAAGAAGGAATAAATATAGACCAAACTCCAAATATTGTGTTGCATAAAGATAAAAAAGAATTTGATGAAGCCTTAGCCAAGGTAAAGTCTAAATAAAGGGAAAATGAAAAGAAATATACAGAAGAGGTCATGGTGAAATTAAAGTTTGAAGCTGATAAGAAAGCTTAAAAATATGTCATATCTAAATAAATAGTAGCTCGAGAATTAGTGGAAAATAAAAATAACAAAATTAAAAAATAAAAATAGGAAAAAGAACAAAATAAAAAAAGGAGAAAGAGGAAAAATAAGATAAAAGAGAGATAACAATAAAAATAAGAAGAAACAAAATAAGAAAACATAAATTAGAGGAAGAGTAGAAAAAGAAAAATGTGGTAGAGTATACCACCCACCTAATTAAAGAAAAGAAAAATTAAAAGCTATTAGAGGATAAGAAACAAAAAAGTATAAGAATAAAATAAGAAGTATAAGAATAAAAAACCAATCCACAATAGAATTTGAAGAAAATGTACTTGCCCAGACACTAAAATCACCATTTTTACCAAATAACCAATTTACACTCTACCTTCCACTTCCACTCAATAATTAACCACCACTTGATCCACCCTCTATCTAAACCCCTAAGATTCCATCATCCAAATTAAATTAGTTTAACTGCAATGTCATAAATTAAACACCATCTATTTATCTTCCACCCTTAATGAAACAATGCCACAATGAACTAATCTCAAGTTACATGAATTGACCTCTAGTTAAAATAAAAAATTATGAAACATATTTTAGGAAAGTACATGGTATGATTGGATGTTGAGATTCACAATATTAGAAGAAACATTATAGGATGTCATCTAGGTGATTATGAAAGACAGGGTATAAGTTAAAACAAATCAAAAGTTTTCAATCACTCAACGATTCATTAAGACTTTGCAAAAAAATTCAAACATCAAGTTTTCATTGAGTAAGAGAGGAAAAAAATCAAGTATAGTGCAATATAAGATCTCAAACTTGAAAAAAAATACTAATCCCTTAGAGGAGAACAAACAACACTACACTATAGTCAAAAAACATATTGATTCTCTACATAAATAAATAACAAATATTGGTTCATTTTTTTGCTTTCACTCTTAGATGGATGATGAAAAACCTTGAGGAAAAGAAGGCCTTAGATAGTCTTGAGGAATAATTAATCCAACCCTCAAAATAGTATGATATTTCTAAAGATCCCATGGTCATAGAAAGGTCAAGAATTTTGGCACTAGATGGAAAATTCTAAGAGCATCATCAAAAAGAGAAAAACTAATCATTGAGATCAAAGAATTAGGAGAAATGATAAATAATTTTATAGAAAATTGGGTAAGATTACAAAGTAAATGGATACCTCATTCAATGTTAATTTAAATCAAACTCCCTTTGATGACATCATTGAATTGACTCAGGAAATATATAGTTAGAATAGAAAGCTCAATGAGCCACTAGTTACCTCAAAGAATGGAAAGCCTTCAAGGCTAAGTTTTTCAATAAAAAATAACAATTTTTTCCATAAGGCCCAAGTCCTTAACCAAGTTTTTGGTATTCTTCAATTTTGGATCATATCAAGGATGAGATAAAATTTTAAGTCTGGGGATAATGTTGATGGGTTTATTCAAGAAAATTTATACCAAACTGTGGAGGTCTATGGTTATATTATGGCATAATTTCAAACAAATGAATTTAATGTGTCATAGCTTTCATCTCACAAAATCATTTGGATCTACACATAACAAAAAAACATACCATTGGATTATATCATTGTATTTGGACTTAGTAAAATAGATAGATGGAATATCATAGAAGTCATATTTTTTTATTGATCTATCATGTTTAACTATTTAGAAATATTAATAAAGAATACTTAAGATATTTTTATCTTTTTATGTTATGTGAATTCATAGTTACACATGAGTATTTTTATTACAATAAAATTTTATTATTATATTTGGTCTTAACAATAAATTGTAATAAAATGGAGATGTTATTTTATATCTTAATTAGAATGGGCTTGTGTCTACTTTTACATAAGACATTAAGAATTTTATAAATTAATCTCAATCTACAAAATATAAATATTTTTGATAGTTGATAGTATTACATTTTTGTGTAGAATAGGCACATGCCCATTCTCAAACAATATAAGAATAATATGAACATCCACATTCTAACAAATGATCTATAACACAATCTTGGAAGATTCTTTAGTGGAGAAATGGACATAAAATTATATCATAGAACAATGTAATGGTACCATGACATCTAATAGCTATATCTACCATTTATGGTATAATCAATTGTACTTAGCATTATCCCATGGATAATTATACATGAAATGTGTATGCATGAGGATGATATGCATATATTTGATATTAAATTTGTATTATTGTATTTGGTGTCACTAATGCATTGTAATTATTGTGACCTAACATACACACACACACACACCTGAATGAAATTCCAATGGAGACTAACTATGGTTTGAATATATTTATTCATGGTCCTCTAAGTCTTAGACATTCATGACTATGGTTTTAATATACAAAATTATAAGGTTATCCTAAAATTTTACATTTATAAAAATTTGAATTATGAAAATTAAGGATTGAATGGTCATTTTAATTCATCTTGAACCTTGGGTCATTTTAATTAATTAAATATACTTATATAATAGATGTACTTAAGAATAATATGTTGTGTTGATAGCATTACAATATTGTGTATAATGGGCACATGCCCATTCTACACAAGATAAGAATAACATGATAGTATAAAGTGGACCCTTGTGATAGTAATGCAAAATCATTAGACCTAGAATATATATGCATGAGGATGATATGTGTAGGATAGTCACATGGAATAACACAAGAATGTGGGAATTATTTAGTCAAATATTTGACATAATAGTATTCCACAAAACCTTGTGACAGTATTTTAGCATCAAATAGTTACATATATCATTCATTGTATAGTTGATTGTAGCTAGTGGCATCCCATATATAATTAAACTTTAAATGTATATTCTCAAGGATGATATGTTTTTATTTAATATTAAATTTTTATTATTTTATTTGATATTAAAAATTGATTGTAATTATTTTTCCCTAACACACACACCCCTTTTTATAAAAATCCAATGGGGTTATCCTTGAAGTATACATTTACTCAAGTTCAAATTATGAAAACCAAATCTCAAGAGGTCATTTTAATTGATCATGAACCTTGGGTTTTCATAATTTTTGTGATTTAACATAACTAATGTATTTCATCATAGTTTCCTATGTTATCATATGTTCATATGACCATCAACAAGGACTTGTTAAATCATTCACATTTGGAACTTACATTTATTTATCAAAGATCAATATAGGTGGTGTCCTTACATTACATAGAGACTTCATCCCAAAGTGAAACTTATTTAGCCTTCAATTTTTTTGAGTTGTGAGAGTTGGACATGCATCCCTATTAAATTACATGGATCCATTCAAGATTGAAATAAAATGCTAAGTGTCTGTGTAGGAACTAGGATTTCATAAAATATATATTTGTGTTAATATATGCCTTAGGCCTCTTTTATCATCCCAACCTCGTTTCACACCATGTAATTAGTTTCACTAATTACCATTTCACCCCACATAATTATCTATGATTATACTCCCTACCTCCATCCCTTCCCCTATCTCGCCCTCTATGTATACCATCTATACCCCATGTTATGCTCCCCATACTAGATAAAACACCATAAGTTAGTTGTGATGATATACCCTATGTAACTACATAGGTGGCATATCAAGGTATTTCAAGAGTTTGATCTAGTAAAATCCACTCATAATATCAAAACTCTACAACAATATATTGATATATATCTAAGATCACAATCCCTCCTTGCCTTTTACTTGACCCTACCCCTTATGTCCTTGGATACCCTATAACTACAATACCACCTCCCCACAATCTATCATACTTAGCTTGATACCTATCCCAATATCACAATACTTGATTGTGGCTCTCTTTTAATGTATCTAGTTGGGTCAATAAGGTATCATGGTTAAACTATATTAATATTAGAGTCACATATAGTGTAGTAACCCTCCCTATAGTTCATTATACTATGCTCTTAGTGCATCCCACTTTGTAATAATTATATATACACCATCTCTCTCCTCATCCTCTATCTCCTCCATCTCCACATCTAATACTTATTAGTAAGGACATACCATCATCTCTTGTCTCTCCCTTAGCTAGTATCCCCACCATAATAGTATGTTATGGTGCATCCTACATCATCCACATCTATATCATTTGGTGCCTACTTAATCCCCAACTAAGGATCAACATAGTGAGCCTATAGTAGCCTATTATTAATATCATCCCACCTATATACCTATGGTGCATCTAGAATAATTTGTATTAGGTTGAACTATCTCCTAAACATTTCAAACTAAAATAACTTGAGGTGTTCTTCTCTCTTCCCCTACAACCACCTATCTTTTTATCCCCTTGTTAACTCTCCCTCTATCCCAAGGCATGTTGAAAACCTCACATATGGTATCCATATAACATCTCTATCGTATATCTCACCAATAATTTACTAATAATATGACAATTCATGTATTAATCCATCATTAAATATCCTTAAGAGGTATTCTTTCCACTGAAGGAATCCCACATTGAATGTTATTTTATGCAATCACACCCATGGAGTGTCAAGTGGGTGAATCAATCTGATATGCTCATAATCCCAACATTATAATACAAAGGTCACATCTAATCTAAATTCCATTGAGTCCTCCATCCACATATCTCTATGTACACCTATGCTATAAAGGGCTGAGCCCTATAGAAACACAGTTTGATGCTCCAACATATCATCCATAATACCTATCAAACTCTAGGGAAATTGGCCTCCCCCTAAATTTGGTAATGCATAGCATGAAATGGAAATAATAATCATATTTAATAGTCCCTATTCCTTTTCCTCATATAAAGTCTCAATAAAAAATATTATATCTATAAATGTAACATCCATATCATCATATCCATAAATTCATGTTAGTGTTATTGCACCTCCCCTCTCATCCATAGGTATAAACACTATGCACTCTATTGGTAGCCATAATATGCAATATACATCCTCCATAGTTATTTTAATCACCCTATAATCAACTAAAAGAAACTATCACCACTTCCTATCACTTTATTAAAGTTACTAATAGACCCACATCCATGTACACATAGTGATAGTTATGCAACCCTCTAAAATTGATGGCATATATATGCTCCCAATTTTTATCTCTCATTTAGTCTCATAACCACTCTAGTATGGGTGGTACATAGCCTTACATGATCAATAAGTTTTGTGCCTAAAATTTTAGTTCCCCCATCATAATTTTATTTCCTAGACTCCTAGATTACTTCACTTTTAATTATCCTAATTAAATTGATAACGATCCCAAGGAATCAATGTTGATCCCTAAAAATCATTATTGATTAGATATCGATTGATATAAATCCTACAAGATCACTATTGATTATATATCTATCAAAATCTATCCCTATATATTTTTATACCATTTATAAAATCCTAAATTAAAATTAAAAAATAAAAATAAAATTCAAAAAACTCTACAAAATTCAAAACCTACCTCATCATGCGACGTCCACCTTCTCCTCTACTCACTCCCACTAGCCTCCATCCTCTATAAATAGCAAAAATGTGTAAATGGATGTCAAATTTATTACTCACATACACACATCATTGATTGTAAATGAGAACATATTGCATTAGACTTACTATATATAGCCTATCGATATTGATTTTATTTTTCTTGGGATCAATGTTGATTATGAATAATTGACATTAATTCATATAGATCGATGTTGATTTGATACATTTGGCTTTTTTTTCACTACTATCTAATCTTTTACATACCACTAGTATTGACCCAAGGCCACATAAAGTTATCTTTATTACAACTATCCCATTATTTGTTACATTAAATTATTAGCTAGCAGACATAGATCCCCTTTTGGTACCATAACCTTTAAAAATCCTAAATTTCCTTAGGAACATATCCCCTATGGATCCTAAGAGTGTACCTCATCTTTAGATCAACTAATTTTGGGTAACACACATGCCCCAATCATAATGGATGCTTTGGTTTATCTATCCTAGCCTTTCTTCTTTGGATTTCCTTCGATTGAGCCCATTTATTCATAGTTGTAGTAGCCCATTAATTGTTTGCCTTGGGGCATTTAAATTTATAAATCCCATGTTTTGTTAGTATAGAATTGTACTCCATTGATATCTTTACAACTTTGGTACTCATATTATCATCTATCTTATCCATATATTATCCATTACCAAGTTATTTCAAACCTATCAATGACTCATCATCCTACACCAAATCCTAGTTTGAGGGGCGATTCTTCCTCACATAAACCTAGGTTATTGGAACTATCTCAATTTTTGTATTGTAGAAGGTTATTACAAACTACTCAAAAATAAAGGGAAAATGAAGGCACTAGGATTTTGCATAATATATATTTATGGTAATCTATATCTTAGGCCCCTTTTCTCATCCCATTTTCATTTCACCCCATGTAATTAGTTTCACTAATTACCATTTCACCCCACATAATTAATTTCACTAATTACCATTTCAACCCACATAATTAATTTTACTAATTACCATTTCACCCCATGTAATTAGTGTTATTAATTACTATTTTACTCCACATTATTAATTTTAACTAGTTACTAATAACTAAATATAGAAATATTTACCAAAGTAAAATAAAAGACAATTTTTTTAAATTCTCTAACAACACCTCTCATAATCAAAAACCTATATAACAACTTAGTGCATATATTAACCCAAATTTAAAATCAACATAAAAACTTCTTGTGAAAATGGAAAAATTTGATAATGATCCCCACAATCAACATCGATTCAGTAGAATTGAAGTCAATTTATTCCTAGAGTTTCCTTAAGCAAGGGACCATGATTTTGATCATAAGAACTAAATTAATTCCTCTTAGATGAATATAAGATGATTGCTCACCCCCTATTGGAAATACACATTATCATATTATACCCTCAACATCTGTCCAAAGACCAAAAACTAGCTTATCAACCTTGTGATTATCAAAAACTTGAAGCATTGTTAAGGTAAGTATATTTCATTATTTATAGAACATTCATATTTATCTATTTTGTTTCATGTTTCTTCTTATCATCTTTATCATCCTTAGACTATCCTAGATCTCACTAAATTAACCCTTAGCCTCTTATTTTCAAAGTATTGTCTTTACTATCATAATCAATGTAAATTCATATAATTGATATAGATCCTATAGGATCAACATGAATCCTTGTATAAATCTTTTTCTTCTAAATCTAAAACCAATTTTTGTTAGCACCTATAAATTAATCTTAATTCTCTATTTCTTAAACCATGAATTTCACCTATAGATGACACTACTTGAAGTCTCACATGAAGTTATCACCATTCATGATTGACCAATTATCCCTCATCCTTTCTTTGTAAATCAGATTGATATTTATTCTGAGTTAGAGATTTGTGCCATTGTATTTTCCCCTACCATAGAAGTTATTTATGACTAGTTAGAAATCATACAAGAAGATGAATATTTTTTTGAAGACTATTGGTATTATCACTTCACTAATCTTAATGAAATGGATGTATATTAATTAAAAATACTTAAATTTCATAGCTATGTCATTTTATGCATCTTTCAATTCATTTTATGATTTTTATATGATTAATTTCTTCATAAAGTAGGATAACATCTTTGTTAGGAAGTTCATTACTTCTTGGTACTAGTTTAGCACCAGGTAACCCATTAATTTATTTTATTAATCAAATCTTTTCTAAATTTTCTCATGTGTGTAGGTAGTTCTTCTAGCCAAAAAGGAGTTTGCACATTTTTTGGATCAATTGTGCACAATTTTCCAAATCATAGGTGCTGTTTAAACCCTACTTTTATAGTTGAGTTTTTAGTAATTTATTTTATAAAGGAATAAATGAAAAAATAATTAAATAGTCTGAGTCTCCAAGCTCTAAAAACATGTCATGTGGTACATTTTTTTGAACCTATAACTATTGATGCTTTAAAAATAAAGTCAATAGTCTAAAGATTCTGAGGTCCTTTAGTTTTGAGTTCTTGATAGGCGACAAAATTATTTTAACCCATAATGATGAAAGTATTAAACAAATCTAATGGCCTTGAGGCACTATAACTTAATAACTTTGAGCTTTTGATCTTTGAGAAGATGATAGTTGGCATAATTACATTAATTCATGACCTTAGAACCTTTAAAGAAAATATTACAAATCTAAAGTCCTAAGTAATGTAGAAGTGTAAAAGCATAACAATCTAGGAGACACATGCCCAAAGTGTGCATAAATGAATTTTAAGGTAAATTAAATAATTTGGTAAGTGAGAAAATGGAAAATGACTCGAATAGGATAATTGGACACATAAAAGTTAATAGAAAGTCCCCATATGGCAAACATATAAACCCACCAAAGCTAATTGGTGAATTTAAATAGAAATAATAATGAAATTAAAATTCATCATTAATATTGAAGTAACTGGAATTGAGAAATAAAGGTGTATAATTTGGGTGATAAATGAAAAATTTGAATAAAAATTAGGTCACATCACCATCAATATTCAAGTGAACATTGTCATTTTGTGTTTTTTGTGACCATAAGTCCTAGATTTGTAGTGAACATATAGAAAGAATTCATATAGTCAATGAAGTGATTACATATCTTGAAATTACTAAAATGGCCTCTTCCTCAAAATAAACATATATACATGTACTTTTTGCATACTCTTCTATAGGTAGTATAAAATATATGGATACTATGTTAAAAAAAGTGCCATCGAGTTTAAGTTCTTGTAATACTCAGTGTTATAGAATGTAGTGGACTATATTGTCCCATACTCTAGATAGGAATAATTTTTAATAGTTGATAATTCCCATATAGGTTAATCCCATTCTACACAAGATAAATATTTTTTATAGTTGATAGTAGTCCACTCTTGTGTATAATGGGCACATGCCATTTTGATCAAGATAATAATAATATGAACATCCACATTCTAACTAATATTATGTAATAAAAGCTTGGGGGATTATTCATTGTAGTATTGAAAATTATAATATAATGTGGAAAGTTTTGATTTTACCATAACATCATTAGGATTGAAATGTATTTTCCCAAAGATGGTAGTTGATAGTATTTCAATCTTGTGTAGAATGGGTGTATGCCTATTCTGAACAATATAATAATAATATGAACATCCTTAACAATAAATTGTAATTAAATAGACTTATATAATATAAATATTTAAGAGTAAAATACTCAATTGATAGTATTGAAATCTTGTGTAGAATGGGCACATGCCCATTTTAC
Organism: Torreya grandis; assembly: GCA_037957365.1. NCBI lineage: Eukaryota > Viridiplantae > Streptophyta > Pinopsida > Cupressales > Taxaceae > Torreya > Torreya grandis. The sequence continues at coordinate 1,030,560 of JARHVA010001976.1, read as the reverse complement.
ACAAGATAGGAATAACTTGATAGTATAACATTGAACCTTACAACAACACCAAAACATCTTTAGAACTAAAATTTATATGCACAAGGATGGACACATGTAACATAATATTGGGATGATTATTAAGTGGAGTACTAGACATAATATTATTATGCAAAACCTTGTGATGGTACAGTGGCATTGTACAACTACATATGCCATTCATGGTATACTTGATTGTACTTAGTGGCATCCCATGGAGAAATAGATGTGTATGCTTGATATTGAATTTGTATTATTATATTTGGTATTAAAAATGAATTATAATATAATGGAGATGATATTTTATATCTTGATTGGAATATGCTTGTGCCTAATTTTACACAAGGCATTAATAATTTTATCAATTAATCGCAATCTACATAAGATAAGGGCTTCTATAAATTGGCAGTATTCTAATATTGTGTAAAATGGGCACATGCCCATTCTAATCAAGATAAGAATAATATGAAAATTCACATTCTAACTAATATTATAAAACACAAACTTGGAGGGATTATTCACTAGAGTACCATACATGATACCATAATGTAGAACCTTACAATATTACCATGACATTAGACATATACATATGCCATTAATGATATAATTGATTGTACCTAATGAAATGATCCTATAGATAATTAAACCATAAATGTATATGCATGAGGATGAGATGTGTCTATTTGATATTAAAGTTATATTACTATATTTGGTCTTCATAATGCATTATAATAAAATAAAGATGATATTTTATACCTTGATCATAATAGGCTTGTGATTTATTTACATAAGGCATTAATAATATTATCAATTCATCCCATTATACATAAGATATGTATTTTTGATAGTTGATAGTATTCCAGTCTTGTGTATAATAGATACATGCCCATTCTAATCAAGATAATAATAATATGAACATCAACATTCTAACCAATATTTTATAACAAAAGCTTTAGGGGATTCTTCACTAGAGTAATAGACATGATATTATAATGTGTAACCTTCAAACAATACTACTACATCATTAGATCTGAATGTATATGCATGAGGATGGTAGTTGATAATATTTTAATGTTGTGTAGAATGGGCACATGCCCATTATGAACAAGATAAGAATAATATGAAAATCCTTAACAATAAATTGTAATTAAATATACTTATATAATATACCTACTTAATACTAATATGCTTAGTTTATACTATTCTAATCTTGTGTATAATGTGCACATGCACATTTTACACAAGATAAGAATAACATGATATTATAATACAAAAACCTTGTGACAGTATTATATCTTCATTAGACCTAAAATGTATATGCACAAGGATGACATGTGTAGTATGGGAAAATTGTGTAACAAAATTAGGGAGGATTCTTTGATGGAGTACTAGACATAATATTATTTCATAGAACCTCGTGATGGTACCATGACATTAGATAGCTACATATGTCATCCATGGTATATTAGATTATACGTAGTAGCATCTCATGGAGAATTAGATATGTCTATTTGATATTAATTTTTTATTATTTTATTTATTCTTAAAAATTCATTTTAATAAAATGGAGACAATATTTTATATCTTGATTAGAATGGGCTTGTGCCTACTTTTACACATAACATTAAATTTTTTATCAATTAATCAAATTCTACACAATATAAGGATTTTTTGAAGTTGATAATATTCCAATATTGTGTAGAATGGACACATGCCCATTATGATCACAATAATAATAATATAAACATCCACATTCTAACTAATATTATGCAATACAAGTTTGGTGGGATTTTTCAGTGTATTATTGGCCATGATACTATAATGTAGGACCTTGTGATGGTACTACAACATAATTAGATATGAAAGGTATATGCATGAGGATGGAATTTTATAGTATTCTAATATTATATAGAATGGGCACGTACCTATTATAAACAAGATAATAATAATATGAACATCCACTTCCTAACTAATATTCTATAACACAAGCTTGGGGGATTCTACAGTGGAGTATTGGACATGATAATATAATGTGGAACCTTGTGACAATGTCACAACATCATTAGACTTGAAATGTATATGAACAAGGATGACATGTGTAGAGGGGTGTAATGAACTTGGGAGAAATGTACATAGTGACAAGTCCTTGGCCTATAGATTAGTGGGATCTTGCCATGTGGCATACTCCCAGTGACTTGGGTAGATTCGTACATGTAGCTAACCCTTCTAATGCGTGATTTAGTGGGATTTTATCACATATAATTAATTGTACCTAAAAACATCATGTGTGTGTGTGTGTGTGTGTGTGTGTGTGTGTGTGTGTGTGTATTTCATTCATAATATAATTGAGTATATCATTTGGTATCCCATGGATAATTATACCTAAAATATATATGCATGAGGATGAGATGTGTCTGTTGATATTAAATTTGTATTGTATTTGGTATTAGTAATGCATCATAGTAATGGAGATGAAATAAATATATTAAACTGAGCATGATATATGTATGTGTGTGTGTGTGTGTGTGTGTATATATATATATATGTATGTATATATGTATATATGGACACACACACACACACACACACACACACACACACACACACACACACACACACACACATATATATATATATATATATGTGTGTGTGTGTGTGTGTGTGTGTGTATATATATATATGTATATATATGTACACACACACATAGACACACACATATTAGAATGCATTAAATGGTTTAATAATAAGAATTGAATTATGCATCATTATTTTATAATTTAGAGGATGTCACAAAGAATTAGAAAAGAAATGTTTATGCATAAGGAGAAGATGTGTTAGTTGATATTAAATTTTTATTATTTTATTTGGCTTTAATAATGAAATTTAATTAAATAGACTTATATAATAGACATAATTATCATGATAAATAAGATCATAGGATCAATATTCTTGTCTAGTTTAAAATGGATAGTTTTTGTTTGTAGTCTTCTTAAAATATTTTCTTATCATCTGGTTAGAATTTTAAATGTTCTCATTCTTATGTCCACTATAAATTATCAATTATGACCATTATGAAAAATCAATTAAGCTCATTCCACATAAGATAAGATCAATATTCTAACAATATTGTTGTGTAATGGGTTGACTATTAAGCCTTTTCTAAAAAAGTTATGATGAATATTCTTATCTTATTCTTATTAATTAAAACACATGAACTAATTTGAAAATTTATATATATAATGGTAAAATACTATTTTTTTAATTTGATTAGGTAAACCTAGGTTTTACAAGGACCTAGAACCATAAGAGTGATATACAAAAGTTTAAATAGGTCCTTCACTGCCAAGATGACCAAAGAGGAACACCAAAACAAAAAAAAAAAAAATAGGAAAAAATAGAAAATAAACTATATTAAGTGGAGGGCCCTCCAAAGTGTCTTAAACAATAGAACTATTCTTTACTGGGGTGCTTGGTTTGTATTTTGATGCCTTGGCACATGTGCAATTTTCAAGGCCCTCAGTGGGTTCCCCAGGGAATATCACCCTTGGCCTCTTCTTGATTTTCACTTGTGGAGTATATTATTTTGGGGGGACCCCATGGGGGAACCCCAGGGGATTTCAATACTTTGGGGGTTTTAAAATTAGGGGATTGGGGTGGGGGTTGGGTAGATTGCACAAAAGTTTGAACAGTGCCCTCTGCCACTCGATGGAGCTCATAAGTAAAAGACTATTTATTTTAATCCTATTTAAATGTTAAATTATTATTTAGGTTTAAGTGATTATACTAATTTTAAGTAAATTGAAATGTAATTTAAAATTATATTTAGACTTCAAATGATTTAACATGTATTTATCAAATTTATTTCATCTTATAGTTATTAAATAATAATAATTGATTTCTATATTTATTTTAAAAATATATCCAAAGGAAAATAATTCTTGTCAAATATTAAAATGTTCTTGTAATTGATAATAAACAAAGATCATTGTTATCACCATTATCCTTAAATTATGGTATTATTTAATAAAATCAAGCTTACTTTCTTTAGAACTTTCAAAGTGGGATGGGATTTGAAGCAAGCTTTCCTTAATTGTTTAATGAAGCATGGGATTTGAAGTCCACTTTATAATATTCTATGTTGGCATATTTTTTTTGAAATAATGTAAATTAATTTTAATGCTAGTAATATTTTACACACATGAAGGTTATGTATATTTAGGGTATGTGTCATTTTTACTAGAATACAATGCTTAAATACCAAAAATCTTATTCCTTTTTAATTGTTTAATTAATATATTAAAGGTATGTATTAAAATAATTTGTATAATTAGTTTCATTTATAGTCACATACTTTTTATTAGTGCTAACTACACTCCTGAATATATTTGTGGACATTTCAAAAATATATTATATAGGTAATACATAATATACTCAAATAATTTATAATACATCTCAAATAAGTATAATTGTCAAATCGTGTCATATTGATAATCCCTCCTACACTGATAATCAGAGCACAAATCAAAGAGATACCATGCTAGATTTCATATGTTTAATAATTATCAAATCAAGACATACCTCAAAAGTTTATGGTAGGGTATTTTTATAATTTTAAAAATAGGTGTGGCATTTAATGTAGCATGTATTTCTAAAAAAATTAAATTTATGTGCTTGGATGTTTTGTAGAATTTGTATGTAGTTGGATGCATTATAAATTTATGAGTATTTAAATAATTGGGTTTCCTTCCTTAGTTTGTTCTCAAGAAATTAAGGAAACCATATGACATATGAAAGTAAAGGTGAATGATAGCATACTAACATCATCATTACAAATAGATAGAGATAGTTAGGTTTAATAGATACCAACATCCATCCAAGAGCATATCAATAGTACATAAAAATAGATATAGTTAGCTTTTAGGTATATTATCAACCATCCTAAAGCCTATCAATAGTACAAATAGATAAATACAGTCATTTTTTAGGGAATCTAACATCCATATGAGAGCTTATTGATAGTACATATAGAGAGAGATAGTCAGGTTTTAGGGATAACAACAACCATCATGTAACATATCAACAATACAAAGAAACATAAATAGTTAGGTTTCAGGATATCGACATCCATCTGGAAGTCTAAAAAAATAAAACTCAATGACATAGGAAAAATATATTATTTAAAAGACACATAGGAATAAATATAACATCACAATTTTATCTTTAGTAACTCAACAAAAAGAAGAAGAAATACAACATCATATTATGTAACTAGCATAGAGAGCAAGAACTACAACATCTACTACCAAGTTTTAATTCCTTATTTATTGAAAATTATTTATATCATCTTAATTATATCTATAACATATACATGAAATTTTATTTTTTTATTCTAATGTCAATTGTAATTATACTCTCTCAAACATTGGTTTCCTTTTTAGAATTTAGAGTGAGAACAACATTGACATAAAAAATAAAAATAATAAATACGTGGGTGTAAACCCTTTGTAATATTATTGTGTAATCTTATTAAGTTGTTTTTAAATGTATTTTTACATAAAAATAATAAATACAAATTGGGTCCTTGAGTAATCACCTTATTGATCCCTTCTTCACTTTTAGATTTATTTTCCAAGTTTGGATTTACTCTTATCTATTTATAGATGTAGTTTTCATGAAAAAACAATTAATATCATTTGGTACCAATTCCTTGTGTAATATCCACTATTTAAATTTATTTGTATGTAATTAGCATACTATAGAAACATAATTATTAGAAAATAACTCCTTTTCTACTTTTTAGTGACTTTTTTCTCCTCTAAAACAACAATTATAAAATTACTTCATTGAAATATTAAACAATATATCCCATGTGATAATTTCAACTTTAATTTTCTTTTTGATTCATGTTTATATGAAAAATTAATTTTTTAATGAAAAAATAGTTAAAGAGATTTGAATTTACAAGTATAAATTATTCCTCCTTAAATGTGCACTATTATAGACCAATTTTCACCCTTGGAAGGTTATTCAAGCCTTCCAAATTTGGGGTAACATAGAGACAATCCTAGGCTATGGGTGGCCTAATATGTAGATTAAATATATAGATTATAGGTATAGTGCCCCTTGATGTATCAATTAGACTTAAAAACACTACAATACTAACATGCAATGGAAAAGAGAAAAGTATAACATAAATAAACCTAATTAGGGAGGTGATACACCAAATATTAAAATCACTTACACCTATTTCATATGCACTATGACCTATAGGACTAAAAAACATGCACTACTCTCAAATTTCATCTATTATATTAGTGATTTTTATAGAGGTACATTATTGTGGAGTTAGGATAGATAGAGAAACCACACCATACTCTATTTATTTATCCCATTCATGAGGTTAGATAGATCTTGAAAGGATTTTAGAGAGTGTGAGTAGGTGGTCAGAAATAATATCATGAATTTAATGAAAGGTTATAAGTTAAGGGGCTGATACACTTAGTGGAAGATAGACTAATGAGGTAGGAATGAGAGCCTATTAAATACAATCAAAAGCCTTCTTATGTGTTTTCTAAACCCAAGTTTAAAACCTTCATTCCTCAATAGCCTAATATTATTAAAGCAACCTCTGATCTCACTCAAGATCCTCCAATCATCCCATCATGGAGACCTTCCTAGACTAATACCTATGATTATATCATGCCTATTCTTAAGAAAGAGCCTTCTCCTATGCCTATCCAAAGTAAAGAGAAGGAGAAGTATATGTAATCCAATTCAAAATATCTCTTGATTCCTTCAAGATCTTTGCTTATTATTCAATTTTAAGCCATCCATTAATTTCAAGACACCTCTAAGTTTTAAAAATCAATTGAAGAGTGGAAAGATAAGAATACAACATATTCAATTCAATTCTCTTCTCCATCCCTTCAAGAATATCATGATCAAACTAGTACTCCCAAAGTCCCAAGTTGGAATGAAACTTTACAAGGTATAAATAAAGAAAATTATGTATCTTACCTTCCCAAAATCTCCTTTTGTGAAGGATAATCAATTAGATATAGGTAATAAGATGGACATTCACATGTGAAAGAGATCTCATCAAAACTAGATGATGAGGTGGTAGTCCTTGAAAAGGAAGATCAATTGGGTACAATTGAACCTCAAGAAAGCTATGAGGATAGTGTTTCTAATGTGTATGATGATTAAATATTTATTGTAACTCTTATTTATCAAAAATAAGGAAAAATAGTATTCAATGATGATGAGAAAGATTGTCTTCAGGGTGGAATGCAAGATAACATGGAAACAATCCCTAACCTAAGTGATTCGATAAAAAAGAATGAAGAAGATATTGATCAGACATGGTAGTAGTTTTACCATAGTTTCATGGAAGAAATAGACTTTATTGTAAATCATGTGATCCCTATATAAAAATAAGGTGAATGTCAACATGAAATTGGTGAAGTTAGCAGCCTCTTAGAAGAGGATGAATTAGGTTCAACATAGCTTAAACATAATGAATTAAACCTTTAATAGGTAGATGAAATTCCATTCTTAATGGAATAAAAATAAGACCAATCTACCTCTCATGGATTGAGTCTTGATGAAGAGGAAAGTGATTATACAATAGTTGAGTAGGTTATAACTAAATATGAGGTAAGCCTTCTTAAGGATACATTAGATTTTGATCTGGTTGGACTTCATGAGAAAAAGATAAGACTCAGAGAAGATAACTTTCAACCTTGTCATGGGTCTACTCAAGAATGTGAAATATTTTTAAAAAAAATTGTCCCTCAAGAGAGTGGAAAGTTTGAAGTTGTTCTTGGTATGATTTCATGTGATGAAGAAGAAGCTAACTTTTGGGAAGAAATAGAACAATGTTGTTTAATTTTGGATAGTACATATACATCTCATGAGGAGAGTGACAAGATTCTAATCTTGTCCACTAATCATGTTGAATACATGAATGATAAGGATCTTGAGGATAATATCATGGTTGATGATCTTATTTAATCTCATGAATAAGTAAAAAATAGGTCTTAAAGACATGTGGAGTTATTACTTGGACATGCTCAATGATTTTGAAGAATTTAGTAGGTTAGTACCTCAAGAATAATTTGTTGATGAAGAGTTCAAAGCTCTTAGCAAGCCTACATATCCTACTATTCATCACCAAGAAGTTAAAATCTATAGTGTACCAAGAAATGATGAATCTAACACACCTTAAAGTGAGCATGAGATGAAATTTGAGAAGTTAATTGAAAATGAAGTTGTTTCTACCTTCAATAGTCAGAATGTGATAAATTGGGACCTCTCTCATATTGAAAAAGAGAGATAGTATTATGAAATAGAAAGTGAAGATCATGATGAGTTTGCCTTTTTTGGAAACATGTTTATTATTGTTACTCCATTTGAGGTCAAATCAAATAAGGTGGTGGTCAAGAAAGGAGCTAGTTACACAAGAAAAAATCATGATAAGTAGCTTATACATTATTATTTTTTATCACATGAAGGTGATTTAAAAAGTTTTCCTTTTGATATAGGGGGATTAGTTTTAAAAATTTAGTTGTACATAATGGTTTCTTCATTGTTTTCACTAAGTGCTTTGTTAGCACAAGTGTGTGTGTTTTCTTTTGTTTGTTGGGTGTTAGGAAGGTGTTTTAGTTTTTCATATTGTTTATGTAGTATTGTGTTTCAATTTGAGGTAAAGTGACTCGATATCCTAATGGATGGAAAAGGTAACTAGTCTAACATGCTTAACAATCAAGCATCCCTAGGAGGTCATGAAAGATGTTAGCCAAATTTTGGATACGATTAGAGAGGTTCATAAAAAAAATTGCCAATAAAACCTAAATATTGATTGAACACCTTGAAAATATCATTATAAGTCATGCTTAGAAAACTTTAAGGTAGTTTTGACAAAATTAAGGTAATGGTCCTTCCTAGTCTTATGCTTGTTTTACCATACCATGATATGTCAAGTTGATTCAAAAGGTGTCAAATTTATATAATATCTTGTTGAGTCACTTAACATTTTTATATCCATCCCATACCCTGTTTGGTTTGTATAAAATCCTTGAATAATGTTTACTTATCTTCTCTAATATTATAACTCATTTAAAGTGCTTTTGCATGTATTTTATAACATACAAAAAGGAATAACATAAGATAATGGTAGGTATATGGTAAAAATATGTGTTTTCATGTTGTCTTATGTATGTATAGGTGTGAATAACTCCATGGATGATTTTTTTATAGATCCATTAGGGTTTTCAAGAAAAGGATGATGGTTTTCATTATAAAAGAGTAGGCTTCTAGAGGGTGGTTTCAAGTTTTCAATGTTGAAGAGAATTTCCAAACACTTACATGAATTATTCCATCTTATTAAAGACAAAATTAATGATTTAGAGGAAGATACAAGTTCAAATAAAATAAAAAACCTTTGATCTTCCCTATCACTTCCTTGACAAACTTATGAAGGCTTGTTTTAGATGCTCATTCCATACAAAGGAGAGAGAATGGTGAATTATGATCTTGGGAATAGAATTGGGTATTAATTTAATTCATATTATTAGAATTTTTTTTTATATTTAATCCCCTAAATCTATGAATAATTATTAATATCTTGAAGGGTCAAAAAGTTATTCTTATTCCCACTAGCTTCATTTTGTTCTCATGTCTAGACTTTGGAATTATATGAGGGAATAATAATGATAGGAATAATATTCCATGATGAAAATATAACTTATAAAGACCAAAATGGTTGCATATAACCATGATAAAAGTCTACCCATTCCAAGAATGGGGTGTGTTATCGGTATTTATAGGTTAGAGAAGTTTCATGTGAAGTATGAGTCATTGCCACATAAGTAAGTTTAAATCAAGAATAAATAGGTTTTATATCCTCTAATAAGATAAATTATTCCCTCAAAACCATCCCTATACCAAAATCCATGTATATGAAGGAATAAAATGTTCATTCATAGTTAAGACTAGGCTTGATTCATTGATTATTCTTGAGAAGCCTTTAATGTTAATGAAGTATAACCAAGTGTTTGAGGTATAGGTTTTAATATATCTCCATGGTTTTTGAATTATCCAAATATAACTCAATATACAAACTAAAATTAATCATACATGATCAAGAAAATGTTTGAGCAAGACCATCATGCACCTATAAGCCATATGGAGACCTATAGTTATGCATGAGCCATAGGAGGAAAGGAGTGGTATCTAGGTTTGATAATTAGTTTTAGGGGTGAAACAAAGTATGAGATACCATGATAGGATATTATACATTGAATATATCCAATTTTGGTATTAGGATAATAAGATAAGGGTAACCCTCAAGCCTTGATGGGGTGACAATCTTAAAGGATGACCTACATGCTTGTCATAGGCCTAAATAAATGAAAGACTAATATTTTTTGGTTTGTGGAAAGGTATAAGGTTTGTATAGGGTTTATAATAACATAAATAGCCTCTATATATCTCTAAAAGTCACTAAATTCTAAGAGACCCATCTTATAAGATGTAATCTCAAGAATTCAACCAAGAAACAAAAAGATCACCTATAGCCAAGGGACAATTTAGCCTAAATATAATAATAGTGTAGAGTTTATTATATGCATAAGGATGGAAAAGGTTAAGTGGTGGTGAAATTATATGATGAAAATAATAAGGATATTTAGGTCTTTGATAAAGATAATAATCACCTAAGAGGAGGCACTCTAAAGCTTGAACAACTAGCAGACCTTGTAGATTGGCTACAAGGTTACAAGTGTAAGTGCAAAGAAAGCATGTATGTTATATATTTAGTTAAATAAGGAAGGGTGTTTCAAAGAACTTAAATAACATGAATATATTAATATATGGGTAGTGTAATAAAATGAAAAATAGATATCAATAAGTGTAGACACTGAAATCGTGTCTACTCCCTGGTCATCCTCCCCCCTTGGTCCCTTCCCACTTCTAACCATGCCTAACCTATGTCTTATTAATTTAAAATAATTATCTTATTTTAAATTAATAATTCTCTCATCCCTTCTCTCTCTCCCCTTGCCACCTCACCCATGCCGCCTCTCCTCTCCTTGGATTCTTTGCCATTGGATACCCTCATTTATCACCCTATGACCTATTCCAACTTGCCCTCCACTACCCCTTGCCAAGTCTTAAATGATTTAAAGACCCAATTTACCTTATCCCACTCATTTCCCATGCCTATTAAGCCACCTTCAACTATTTCTTCCTCGGACCCGCTGACCCGGTAGTTGGGAAAAAAGATGACAGGCTATTTTTAGCCTTTTTACTTGTCTTTCAGCCGCCGGCGTCGGTCAACTATCGACCGATGTCGGTGATATTACTGGCATCGATTTCCTTCATAACAACATTCTTCACCTAAATGCAAGATCCACTTTTCTCGATCTTTCAATCTACTCCTTTGACCTTCGACCATCCACCCTTTCAATCTTCAACAGTCTTCAATCTTGGATAATCTGATCGGCCAATCTTTTAACTAGACCTCTCACTCTCTGTCTCTCAGGCACATAGCAAGCTACAACAACAATAGGTACTTTACATCAGTCACAGGTCTTCCACACCCACACTAGCAATAGGTACAACCAGTCTGCAACATTCCTTCTCTAACAGGTATGAGGTAAGTATTTGCTACTATTTCCATTTTAGTATTTTCTTTTTAATCTATCTGTTATTTAGCCAAACCAGACTTGACTCCCTCCCAGAAAGGCTGAGAGGCCTTCCCATATCCTTATCACCTCTATCCTCCTTTTCATAACATACACTCTATCCATTTGACTCCCCTGCAACTCTACATAGACCATCCAGAGCATCCTTCTCAGACCCTTAGATAGACCCAGACCATTCTGTAAAGCACCCTGATGACCATAAACCCATCCAGATCTGACCAGAACTCATCCAAAGACTACTACCCCGATCGATGCCAGCCATAGAGACCACTACCTGCACTAATGTCGGTAGACTAACCGATGTCGGCAGACTTTCCAACTGACATCGACGACTGTGACCAGACCGATAGCAGCATTCAGGTAAGCATTTGCTTCTATTTTTGCTTCAATTTTTAATCATTTCAATCTTTTATCATTCTACCTTTTATCAGACATTATTTTTATCAATCAGTAGGTTGACATCCCTCAAGGAAGTCTTTATACTTTTGGGATCAAGCTTTTGCTTGGCAACCCACCATCTCCTCATCTAATGCCTTCTTTGTTTTAGTCTCTTTCTTCTGTAGGTGTCATCCTCCATAACCAAAGAGGAGTTCTCACATCATTTGGATAACGGTGCGCAAGACTTCATCTAGGTACATACAAGCCCTAGACCATTTCTCTTAGTTTCTCATTTCCTTTTTGAATGTGAAAGCAAAAATTGTATAGAAACATTCTGGCACGCCCGGTGGGACCCTAGGGTCTTCCTTGGGTTCTTTTATTTCTTTTCATATAGGGTGCATTACGTTTCTCCTTTTCACCTCTTTCTTCTATTTTTTCCAAAAGACACTATCAGCAAAAATTAAAAATAATCATTCTTGTTCTTTCTTTTCTTGCATCTTAGACTAGTCAAAAGTCATACTCTTCAACCCTTTCTCAACTTGTTTTCATCCAAACTCACATTTCATTTTGGGCTTAAAATACATTGCATTTCATTTCTTCTTGACTGCATACTTAGTCCACATCTAGTAATTAAAAACTGCATCATGAATTAATCGTAGATCACTTATGTTACACAACCAAATCACTTACACAAATCAAACATCTTAACTCACCTGAGACAAGGCCTGACTGGGATTTCATCACCCATCGGATACCTTACCCATCTCGGCAATCCCACTTGGACTTCACTACCAAGGGGAAAGCCCACTTTGTTCTCTGGTAGAGGATAATCTCTAGGGAAAGTATATTTTGGCTAAGCGGGCCCAACTTATCACTGGGTTCGTGAAGTGAGGGGAGCTTGCTCCTTAGCACCAGGCCATGTACGGAACCTAACACAAACTCTTGAGTGCCTAAACAAACTTGAAACCATCCATAAACTACCTCTTCTAGGACCCATTTTACAAGCCAACCTCCTAAACACATACTAAGGCATAAGCCAACAGGATTCTAAAAGTTGATTCTTAGGATTTAATGCTTAGGGTCTGCCTGTCTCCATCTATTTTTCTATTCCTATCTAGTTTTTTGAGCTAGTGAGGACGTTTTCTTCTTTTTTCCTTCCAATAACTTCCAAATTTTTTGAGTTTCTAGAAAACATAGTCACCGACATCGGTTTTATCATCGACGTCGGCAACCTTTCTTTGCCATCATCAGTTATCTGACTGATGTCAGCCATTTATTCTCATTGACATCAGTTTTTCAATCGACATCAGTCACTGTCAGTCTTTTTTTCAAAACAACAGCCTTAAAACCCGACCCTTTCTTTGCGAAAACCACATTCTGAGTTTCTAAAATTGAAAAAACACAGTTTCTAAAACCTAACCCTTCTTGCCTTAAATGGTTTTGACACAGTAAAACCAAGGCTCTTCTTGACCAAGCGAGGCATCAACCACTTCCACCTTCACCGTCCATAACCAGTCCCCTAATGGAGTTTCATTTAGAGACCGAAAAAACTCCTACTCGACTGACCCCGACTCAGTCTCCCATTGTCCCTGAAGGGGACCAAGATTTTGAAAGATTCTTGGACCTCAATGTCAAATCCCTCCAAAACTATCTCGTAAGAAACCAAATGAGAGACCTTTCGAGTGAAGTGGTGATGGCATCAACACCATCCGCTACCCAGCCTTTTATGACTCAAACTATTACCTCAACCATTAACATGACCATGGCCAATACACAAAGTTTGGCCTCCCCATCTATTTTTAGATCGACCTCCATCGGGGTTTCATTACCCCCTCAACCACATGCAATTCAACCAAGTTCTACATCATACCAGAACTTGATTGTCTCAACTCCACACACTCTTGCACCCATAAATGCAGGAGTGTCTACCTCCCCTTTTGCCAATGCCACCATGCAACCATATTTGGTGGTATCTAGTCAACTTATGCCTTCTACCTTCATGATGCAACCACCCTTGGCCTCAACTTCCATTCCAACGACTAGTTATCAATATGTTGCACCCCTACAAGCACAACCGACTATGTCGTATGCCCCTTCTAGCACCTTTCAAGCACCCTACAACCTGGGGGCACCCCATCTACCAATCTATCAGCCAACCTCATCAAGATGCTAATGGACAAAATGTCTATTCTTGAGGCTTCTATTTTTGGTTCAAGCAATGCCCTTTCATATGACCAAATTTGCAATGAACCCATCCATCCCTCTGTCCCAATTTAGCCATATCCCAATCAATGGGAACTTCCTAAATTTTCTCATTTCCAGATTAAGGAAGACCCATAATAGCACCTACGAGCATTCAGACATGCTTGTTATCTCATAACCCATGACGATGCATTACTTCTATGCACGTTCTCCATGTCGTTGTCTGGCCCCACCCTTGACTGGTATAGCTCTCTTACCATAAATTCTATCTTTTCATTCACACAACTCGCCCAATTATTTCTCAACCACTTCTCAATCAATATCACCAAACAAGTCTCGATCATAGACCTCTACTCCATCAGGCAATTTGACGATGAAAATTTGTCACCCGTTGGAGAGGCTTGATTAACTAGCTCTCCTTCTCCTTGCCTTAACCAGAGCTCATCAAGCTCTTTTCTCAAGCATGTGCCAGGCACATCTCTTCTACCTTATGGGTTCAAACATTCCACACTTTTGATGATGCTTTCACCATGGCTCAAAAGCTTGAACTTCACACTATTGAAGAAAACAGGGTCAAATCGCGTAATACTAATGCAAGAACCAATTACCCTTCTTCTTCTAGACCTTCTTCTACCAATTCTAAATCCAAAGAAGTGGCCAACACTGTGGTCATTAGATCACCATCTTCAATAATAACTGACCAATCTCAACCTTCAACATCTCAAAGCATCACCAAACAATTCCAACAATGGTACATCCAGTGTTCATACACTCCACTTGGAGAATCATACGCTTCCATTTTAGAAAAACTTGTCAAGTAGGGGGTCCTCAATCTCCCTCTAATTTGACTAACTCAATTTGACCCTTCCAAAGCCCTCCTTACATGGTATAGGGGAAATGACTTTTGTCACTATCACCGTGTCCAAGGCCATGACATCAACAATTGCCGAACCTTCAAGAACATTGTCCAAGACATGATAGATAAGGGGGATCTTATTTTGGACAACCCAAATACACCACCCAATAAAAACATTGACATCTTTAAACAACCTTTTCCCAACCATCCTCCTAATCAAAACAATGTCCAGACCATGGCCGATAGCTCCCACAAGCATGATATATGCACAGTCAACACGGTCTCGCCTCTTGTCCCTGACCAACCTCCTCCATAGGTAGAAAAGCCTTCTTCTCCTGTTAGTTCTCCATTGACCTCTCTTATATTAAAGGATGCCTTGACCATACCAATGCCATTAGCCCCACCTTCATCCTTCCTCCCACTAATGGAGGACCCTACCTTGCCTACTCCTCAACCACAAGTCGAAGGCACAATCATCCCTGCCCTCTACTCTCTTGAGGAGCCACATTCTCTAATTTCTTCTCCACCAAGAGAAGAACCAGTCCCTTCACCCATTTCGACCAAGGAAGACCTAGTCATGGTTTCCTCTTGCCTTTTGCTTGAGATTACTACATCTCACTCACCTCCGTCCACATCTAAACCCAAACCCGTATCTAACCTCACCTCGCATAATGGTGGCCCTCAACCCAAACTAAAGAAGGCCACTAAACCACACCGGAGGACTCCTCCCCCACCTTCATCATTACCTTTAATTTTAGGCCCACATCCATCCACTTTAATAGGAGTGATTTCTACTCCATTACTTCATAGAGGCAAGTCACCTCCATTATCCCCTAAAACCATCAGACATATATTTCCTCCAAAACATGCAACACCTATCACCACCAAAGTGACATTTACACATGTGGCTATACCACCCACAAAAATGATGGTATGACCAATGCCTCCTACACCTCTCAAACCAAAGTCATCAACCCCTATTGCAGCAAGACACGCAGACCCATTGGCAGGTTCTTATGCCTTGTTGTTACGACAATTATTGTAGTTTTCTCACATCAATCTCTCACCTCTTAAAGCATATCAATCTCTCAGACCAAAACCACCCTAGTTTGATGACACTTAGATTTGTGCATATCATCACATGACTGGGCATGACACTGAGCATTGTTGTGCCCTCAAAGTTGTCATTCACCAATGCTTGGAGAAAGACACCCTTCTTCTTGACCATATTATCAATAAACCTTCAACACCGCCCCACTCATCAACTCTCAAATCAAGACCATCTTGGTTTGACAACTCTAAATTTTGCCACTATCATCACACACCAAGGCATGACACTAAGCATTATTGCACTCTTAAAGCTGTCATTCATCAACATTGAAACAACACTGACCCATGCTTCTCAAACCTCATCACCTAAATTAGGATCTCCATGCCAGACTATGGTCCCTTTGCCACCTTTAACCCCCTTATTCGACATCAGCATAGTCAATCTGACCACCAAGCCTCAATTGACCTTGACCAATCTATCAAACATTCTCCCTAGCTGCTGGGGGAATTCAACCTTCATCCAAGCCTCGACCAACCTTTCAACCTAGTCTCGACCAAATATCAATCACTCTTTTAATCCTAAACCTTGACTAGGCCTCAACCAAGCCTCGACCATGCCTCGACCAAACAAGCATCAACCAACCTTTTCATCAAAACATTCAACCTAACCTCGACTAGGCCATCGACCAAACCTCAACCAAACCTTGACCAAACATCAATTGATCTTTTAATCATGATATCGACCAATCATTGACCAAATATCAATTGACCAAGCCATTGACCCAATCTCAACCAATCATCGACCAAATATCCATCGACCTGACCCTCGACCAAAAATTTAACTAGTCTCGACTAATCAGTGACCATATCAACCAACCAAACAATGACTAAACATCCACCAACTTCTTAATCATCTCCAACTAATATGGAACAAAGTGAATGAGGTAAATTCACCCCTATTTGGCTCAGACCTTTCATCATCACACACAAGTATGGGTCAGGGACTTATCAAGACTTGAGCCCTTTAACGCCTTGCTTCTACGACCATTCTACTTTTAGTCGAGTACTCATTCACTTGACATTTAACTTGAGCTCATCCCTTGAGCAACCCCATCCTCTTAATCCTTATTCCTTTCAACCCTATTCCCTTACACAAATCCCATATAACCCTTTTATATAGTATGGATGCCTTGTTCTAATAAAAGAGAGCCCTTCAACTTTTATAGTCTTGTCCATGACTCAAAATTTTGTCAAAAAATAATCAAGATGTCAAAATATCCAATGTCACAAAATCAAAAAAGTAGACTACTCCCTCAAAGGACAGCTATACTATCATTACTGTAGCTAATAGACTACTCCCTCGAAGGACAACTATTCAAAGCCCTCAGACCACTCCCTCGAAGGATGGCTATAACTAAACTCTTGCTACAAATAGCACTCTCAGAAGCTTCTTGCATCGATCAGCTTCACAAATGATCACAAAGCAAATGACATCTCTATGTGGACTTCCCGCATTGATCAGTCTGCCAAAAAAAAAAAGGGGGCATGGACTTGACTTGTAGTCATCTCAAGGTCTCTTATAAAAAGGGGCAAGGTTCTCTCTACTCTAAAATGGGTTACCCTCTCCTCCTATCACCCCAACCTACTCAAGGGACTTTGAGCTCACTTTAATGTTAAAGTGATCTGATTACCTCTCTAACACAACCCATGGTCAACGATGTAATACATGAATGGGGCTCTCGGTTCTAACAACCCCTATCTATGCTATTTTTTTGGTCCTTGTCAATGAAAGAGCAATTTGCCTTTCACCTTTTTTTCCACACTTTGGTCACAATCCAACCAAATCATTTGCCAACCAAACCAAGCCAACCCAACATTTTCAGACCAACAACATGACATCATGACATCATAGATCATCCTAGTCCATTTCACATAGTTTTTATGGATACCAATACACATGGAAACTATCGACCACACAATTTATGTTAAGCATAAACCAATACTTGTTGAAGCATAAATAGACTTCAATTCATTTTTAGCATACATCCATCACGAATATGGAAAATTGCTAGGGATGAAAGACCCCTCAACCAATGTTACAAAATACACCATCACACAATATGGAAAAGGCTATAGCATCATCTTATCCTCATCATTTCAACACATGACCAAACCAACCTATCGACCTCTTTGACTCTTCGTCTAAACTACATTGGTTTGAGGCCCTAAGACTGGGGCTATGTAGGCAGCACTCAGATGACATGATGCCTTCTGGGGTTAGCTCGACCACCCTCATTTGTTTCTCTATCTGATGGACAAAACATTTTTGACCTTTGACCATGACTTGACCTCAACCAAGACCAATCCATAATAGCGACCCTCTTCCACCCTTTTTGGGAGAACTACATTGGCCTGAGGCCCTTCACACAAGGGCTATGTAGGTAGCACTTAGATCACAAGACATCTTCTGGGGTTAGCTCGGCCACATTATTTCATCTATCCATTCATTTGACCAACTATCTATCTCAGCCTACCTCAACCATTGACCTAGGAGATCATGACTATCTCCTCAGACTCTGACCACTTCCAAGACAAACATTGCCTTGGTTGTTTTTGCATGTATGCTACCTCATGAATGGTTAGCAAAATTGTCTGTAGACTATTTATGACCTTCACAAGTATAGGATCACAAGTCGGTTGATCCCCACTACTTGTGACATTTTCATGTTTCTAGGAGCACTTCTTGAGCCTGAGATACTTGGGGCATGATGACCCATTGGAGCTATAGCTTAGATTGAATAACCCAATTAGCTACGACTAAATGTTGGGGCCTGGTTATTTCAATTTTGGCACTCCTTGACCCTTGACCTATGACAATTTGACCTGACCATCTCATGAAGTGGTATGCATGCAATCACAAATTTTGTAGCGTTCTCACTCACACACTCACCATTTTCATCCACTATCTATCAAATCAGCACCTGATTTTAGGTTCCCTTCCCTCAACTCCCACTTTGAGGGGGAATACTTCATCCCATAATTAGGGCAATGTACACCCATTCCTATTTTCATCTTGCAGTTCATTTGAACAACCAATAGGACAAAATCAACCTTATCTTATACTTGGGGCAATCAACTCCTATTTTTGTCTTGCAATTCATCCAGAACAACCAACAAGACAAAAAGGGGCAAATGTAGACACCAAAATCATGTCTACTCCCTGGTCATCCTCCCCCTTTGGTCCCTTCCCACTTCTAACCATGCCTAACCTATGTCTTATTAATTTAAAATAATTATCTTATTTTAAATTAATAATTCTCTCCTCCCTTCTCTCTCTCCCCTTGCCACCTCACCCATGCCACCTCTCCTCTCCTTGGATTCTTTACCATTGGATACCCTTATTTATCACCCTATGACCTATTCCAACTTGCCCTCCACTACCCCTTGCCAAGTCTTAAATTATTTAAAGACCCCATTTCCCTTATCCCACTCATTTCCCATGCCTATTAAGCCACCTTCGACTGTTTCTTCCTTAGACCCACTGACCCGACAGTTGGGAAAATGGATGAAAGGCTATTTTTAGCCTTTTTACCTATCTTCCAACTGCCAGCATTAGTCAACTATCGACTGACATTGGTGACATTGCTGGTGTCGGTTTCCTTCATAATGGCATTCTTCACCTAAATGCAGGATCCACTTTTCTCAATCTTTCAATCTGCTCCTTCGACCTTCAACCATCTGCCCTTTCAATCTTCAATAGTCTTCAATCTTGGACAATCTAATCAACCAATCTTTCAACCAGACCTCTCACTCTCTCTGTCTCTTAGGCACAAAGAAAGCTACAACAACAACAAGTACTTTGCATCAGTTACAGGTCCTCCACACCCACACCAGCAATAGGTACAACTAGGTCTACAACATTCCTTCTCCAGTAGGAATGAGGTAAGTATTTGTTACTATTTCCATTTCAATATTTTCCTTTTAATCTATCTATTATTCAGCCAGACCAGCCTTGACTCCCTCCTGGAAAGGCTGAGAGGCCTTTCCATATCCTTATCACCTCTATCCTCCTTTTCATAACATACACTCTATCCATTTGACTCCCCTACAACTCTATACAGACCATCCAAAGCATCCTTCTCAGACCCTTAGACAGACCCAAACCATTTTGTAGAGCACCCTGTCGACCATAAACCCATCTAGACCTGACCAAACCTCATCCAAAGACTACTACCCTGACCGATGCCAGCCACAGAGACCACTACATTCACTGACATTGACAGACTAATCGATGTCGATAGACTTTCCAACTGACATCGATAGACTAATTGACATCATTGACTGTGTCTAGATCGATAGCAACATTCAGGTAAGCATTTGCTTCTATTTTTGCTTCAGTTTTTAATCATTTCAGTCTTTTATCATTCTGCCTTTTATCAGACATTATTTTTATCAATCAGTGGGTTGACATCCCTCAAAGAAGTCTTTATACTTTTGGGATCAAGCTTTTGCTTGACAAACCACCATCTCCTCATCTAACACCTTCTTTGTTTTAGTCTCTTTCTTCTGCAGGTGTCATCCTCCACAACCAAAGAGGAGTTCTCACGTCATCTAGATAATGGTGTGCAAGACTTCATCTAGGTACATATAAGCCCTAGACCATTTCTCTTACTTTCTCATTTCCTTTTTGAATGTGAAAGCGAAAATCATATAGAAACAATAAGCCTAAATAAACATAACAAACACTTAGAGGTAGGTTTTAGGTGAATTAGGGAAAATGTGTTGATCACTATTGAAGACATGAAATGTATATGTAGGTGAAGGAGGTATTTAACTTTAGTGATAAATTATAATAATTTACTAATGATATTTGGAAGTGATTAAAGGTAATGAAGAGGATAAGAAATCTATTTAGGCCTAAAAAGTCTTAATGGTCATGAACACATGTTGTTTATGAAGATTGAAAGAAACTTGCACACCATAGAGGTGTCTTGAGGATATTTTATGGATAAATACATTGGAATATGGATAATTTTTTGGTATATATCTATAAAAATTTTAGACTCATAAAAATGAGGGGAAAGTTCTTAAAGAGACAGTTGGGGTTAGACTGGTCTAATGACTTAAAAACCCTCGTAGCATGGAAATCAGGTTATAGAGCCTCTTTAAAAGTCATTTTACATTGGATATAATTAATAAAAAACAATATAAGTTTTCATATACATATTAAATCATTTTATATCCAATAAAATGATTTTGGAAGATTTATAGGCCTAAAGGATCCTTCTCAATCTCTTCACGATAGGTCTGCTAAACCAAGAGGATCTTTTTTTACTTATTTATACATTTAATTTGTGAATGGGTTTAAATGTATTTAGTAGGTAATTTATTGGTCCTAATAATTTAAATTTTTTAAATTAATTAATATTAATAAGGCTTCATATCTATGAATGATTGTTAAGAGTGTAAGACACTCATAGGCTACCAATAGACTAAAATATGACCCAACGATTGAGAAAATATACCCAATGATTTAATATGCATTTTAATTACCATATAAACATTGGGATGACATTTTATGAATATTTAGCATATATATAGTCCTTTCAAATAATGTGTGAAGGACATGTTATATGGAATTCACCTAAAAATTCAAAATACAGGCCTAATTATGAGTATGCAAAGTGATAATAAGTCTTAAAATCAGGTATAAACTATCTTCAATCCTCTATCATACTTTTATAAACATATTAAGATGATACATGAGATTTCAAGTAACTAATTTGGGTCCAACATGTGATAGTACCACTATATTGTTCAAGAAGCCTAATTGCAAACTTATGGGAGATCATGGAGAGCTTGAGAGTCTCTTGAGAACCACTAAGAATGCTTGTTTATGTTTTGGAGTCTCATTAGATCATGAAAGTCCAATTAGGTAACTATAAATTTATGTGAGTAGTATATGCTAGTATATCATTGAAAAAACCTTGGGAGAGAGGTATAGTGAATTTGATGGGTTTCAAGACACCTAAGGGGGTAAGATGATCATTACAATATTAGAATACAAGACATATAAATAGATGAAAGGTGTCAATAAAAATATAAAAGTTTATATCAAGGTGATATTGATGATTAATAATTCCATTTTTCACTCCTAAAAATAAGAATAGACAGTTCTACAATAAAGTGAATGAGTCATCAACAAGGTCAAGAGATAATATATGACATTATTGATGATGAGAAGATCATTTCAAGTATACATATGTTGATAAAGGAATCCATAACTTCCCACTTGCATATTCCTCTTTCTTTTAACTTTCTCCTTTTGAGATGACCCTTTTCATAAGCCTCTCCAATGTTCTTTTTATCTACTCTCTCTCTCTCATTATCTTCTATATAATCAATCTTGTTTAGCTTTATAATGGATCCTCCACCATGAGTATGGTCAGGCCTTGCTCTTTTATAGTGACATTTAATCAATATACAACTTATTTTACCTTATTTCATGGCTACATTTAGTCTAAATAGTTCAATGGTTGATGAAATTGAGTGTAGACTCATGCTCACCTTAGTTGATTATCTTGTTCTTCTTGACTACATGCAATTTAGTTCACTATTGTAGGTTATATAGAGTGTCATTAGGGGTCACTTGTGGATTATAAGTGGTGATAATCTTACCTCCTAAATACATAATACCTTATCTCTCAACAAATCAATAATGTAATAGGTGCAAGTTGAGAGTAGTACATGTCTTTTAGTCCTATAGATCATAATGTATATACAATAGGTGTTAGTGATCTTAATATTTAGTGTATCACCTCCCTAGTTAGGTTTATTTATGTTATCCTTCTCTCTTTTCCATTAAAATTTAATAGTGTGGGTTTTGTGAACCTAATTGATACATCAAAGAGAGCTAGCCCTATAATCTAGATATTCAATCCACTTATTAGGCCACACATAGCCTAGGATTGTCTCCATGTTATAAAAAATTTAAAAGGATTGAACAACCTTCTAAGGGTATAAATTTTGGCTATAACATGAACTACTACCTTATAATGAGTGGTTGATATTTATTTATTCCCAAATTATAATTTATTAGTAAGTAGAGGCATATATTCTACATAAAATAAGAAAATTTGATTCTTAATTGATTAGATTATTTTTAACTTGTTTATAATGAGTATAATTTCCTATAATATAGATATCTTGTAATATATTATGACTATTATAAATTAAGAATCAAATGAGATTTTATATGTGTGCAATGGGCATGTGCTCATGACTTTAAGACTAATGTTAATAATAGTTTACTATGACCTTTGTACATAAATTATATATTGACTATATTATGAGCATAGAGAAATAATTGATCACATTATGGCCCATTAAATTAATATATTAATAGTGTATTAAAAATACTATAATTAAGAATCTAATATTTATATCTTGTGTAAAATGTGCATGTTCCCATTCCACATAAGTTAAGAGTATTATATTATTAAGCTATAATGGTATACTCACCTTGATAATGTGGAATGGGTACATGCCCAAATATCTATAAAAGATAATCACATCATCAATTAAGAATCCAATATTCTTCTAATGTTTAGGCTATTAGATACATGATGAATATGTGAAAATTATCTTTTTAAAAATGGTCATGTGCCTATTCTATAAAATCCATAAAAATTATGAGCATAGGCTCACATATACTATAGATATTTTCTACTATCTCATGGCATTAAAAAACTACATATGCCATTCACAATATAATCAATTTTACCTAGTGGATTCCAAAAAATAATTAGACCTAAAAATTATATACATGAGGATGAAATGTTTTTATTTGATATTAAATTGGTATTTTTATATGTGGTCTTAAAAATTCAATATAATAAAATGGATAATATATTTTATATCTTGATCGAAATGGATTGTGCCTATATTTACATAAGACATTAAGTATTTTACCAATTAATCCCATTATACATAAGATAAGTTGGTATTATTCCAATTTTGTTTATAATGGGAAAATGCCCATTCTAAATAAGATAAAAATAATATGAACATCAACATAATCTTGGGGGAATTTTTTAGTGGAGTACTAGACATAATAGTACACATCAGAACCTTTTGATGGTTCTAAGGCATCAGATAGCTATATATACCATTCATGGTATAATATATTGTCACCAGTGACATGCCATGAAGAATTATACTTTGAGTATATTTTCAACAACCTCTACTCATACCAAAGAGCTTAGTTAGGAATAATTATTCAAGAAAAGGGATGTCAATATACTAGACCTTCAGATTTGATGGTACAATTAGTATGGTCAATCAAGAGATCAAAAAATATTATAGTCATAAAGAAGAAGAGTAAAGATGCAGAGTAATAAATTTAAAACTAAAAAATAAGGTATAAGATGAGTCAAGTAACATTACAAAAATTAAGTTTCAAACATCCTTTAAGAGTGTATATTGTCTACCTTGAGAAGCAGAGGTTAAAATTAGAGTTCAAGAGAGTATATTATGAGATGCACATTTAACTATCAAGTGAGCCTCACTCCTTATTTAAAATATATAATAGTGACATTCCTAAGTATCAAAATCAATTATGTGAATTCTATATACACAACTATGTTTTTCCTCATGACTAGGTATTTGTTGTAGTTATGTGAATTCAAAATGTAGTATGGGTGGCTAGCCACTCTAACTAAGGTTTTGTCAGGATGGACTTATGAAAAAAGGATGAGTTACATGCTTTTTTTCACTCATCCTATTTAAATTTGGTTGAAAAAAAATGTAAATATTTTTAAATACTAAAACATAATTACATGTTATAATGGTTATCACTCTATGTATTAGTTTTTCATTTAGAGTTGGATTTTACCCACTTGAAGAGCTAATTCCTAAGATAAAATCATTTTTAATCTAGCTCATATTATCTATATCATATGAATTCTAAAATGTAAGTTGAAATTATACAAATGTAATAGTTGTAATCTAGGTCACCATCCCTCTTAGTTGAAAGTGATTATTGTCTATTTAGAATATTTATTTCTTTTTTGAATTAGATTTTTGTATTATAAATCTAGCTAAATTGAGAACAAGCAAGAGTTTTTCAGAGTTAGTGTATAATATAATAATATTGAGAGTTTAAAAGAATTGAAAATATAATAATTAATAAAGACAAACAATATTTAGTTTTAAATACCTAATTTAGATCCAAAAGTGTCAATTAATGGGATTTCCTTTGATGTACTTGTTTCTCCCATCACTACCAATTGTGTTTCTTCTTGATAATCTTCTAGGTCTTTAGTCATGTTAGAATGTTGTTTAATAGAGATACTTATTTCCATTGGTTTTAATGTTGACATGATTTCTTAGGATATTCATTCATTTATTGACATCCTTGATTTGAATGGATCAATAAATTCTAATAAATAATCAAATAGTGTAAATAGTCTTATTAATAATATGTGGGACTATTTTTCAAGAGTATTTAGGGTCTCACCTTGATTCCTTTCCATATATTTGTAAAAACCTTTTAACATCATATCCTAATTTTTATTTTTGACTATGAATATTACTAAATATATTTTTAAATTTGTTTTTGATTTCAATGCATCTAGTCGTAAAGAGTTATAAAAAGGAGATGAGTTTGTATTGCATCTATTAATCATTTACTCTAAAAATAACACTGATCTCTCAAGTAGAAATGGATTCTCTTATATAAGAATCTAAATATATTTTAATCACACAATATCTAAGGGATATTTATGTGACCAATAAAACCGTATTTCCACCTCTTCCACATTAATATTATATGTGTTTTGAATACCATAAATTCCATAAGTCACTGAGAATACAAAGAATAAAATAAAAATGCTTCAACCACGAGGACAAGAAAGATACAAACATAAACCAAGGCACTATAACCAATGCAAGCGAGAAGATATATAATATTAATTGATGTAATTTTTGTTGAAACATTACATAGATAAAAAATAATTACTTTAAGACTAGGGGTAGATGGTTTTTTAACCATATCAAATTTATACTCAATGTGAAATTATTTTAAAAAATAGCGAATTAGGACCAAATTATGCTATCTTAAAATATTAATTGGTTTTTAGGGATTATATAAAATTAAAAACTAAATTTTAAAATAAAATATATGAAATAATCATATTAATGTTGTCTAATTTTTCTTTTGTTTTATATAGCCATGATTGTCTCAATATTGCATTACTTTGTGAAATATTTTTTGAAACATATAATAATATATCTAATATCTTTGGCCCAAGATTAATTTGTATGGTAGCAATCCCTATGGCATATTCAATGAGTATTAAATGTATTATATATTAAAATTAGTCCCAAAATATTCCAATACTTTCTCAAGCATTACATTTAATTTCAAAGCATATCTTATTTTAGTACAATTGAAAACATAAAAATTAATCACAAAATTTAGGATGCCTTGGTCATAAATTTGGTTTTACTAGATTTATCAAACTTTTTCTTATATTTTTTTGAACAAAAATTAAACTTAGTATATACTAAAATATTATTTTTCCAAAAATTTCAAGTTGAATGTGAATTATATAAATGATTAAAAAATAGTCTAATTTAATAGGATGTGGAGCCATAGTCCCTTGATAGACTGAACTCCAAATAGTCTAGACCCAAAATTAGGAATCAAGGTAAAAAATTATGATATTATTAAATATACAAGGTAACTTCACAATTTTAATATAATATTCCCTTATATTAAAAAATAGTCTAGATCCAAAAATTGCACATAATGTTAACTTTCAAGACATAGATAGAATTTATTAATTGTAGCAACTTTTATACACATCTTAGATCATATCATCCTTAGCTTCAAATTTCCCATATAGAGATTTAAATTACACAACTTTCAATATTTTGAGCATCAAAATTTTGATCTTATTCTAGATTATCTTATCCAAATCCACCCTAATGTCATGAGTGTTATCACAATTTCCCCAAAATTTAGATACAAATAATATGTGAGAAAGTATACTTCTAGAAAGAAGAATTATTATATATTTTAATAATAATTGGGAGGGAAAAATCACCATTAAGAACATATAATTTATATTCATTTCATGTTAAATTAATTTACCAAAAATTTTAGGATGATATGCACCACTAGATTGAGTTGGATCTCCAAAAATGTCGTAGTTAATTGAAAGATGATTGCCATTTTATTTTATAACTTGTAAGTATCGATCAATATAAAGAGATTAATTTAGCCTTTATAATCTGAAAATAAAACTAAATTTGAAAAACCTTCTTACTAAATATAAATATCATATAGATATTAATATATTAAAAAAACCGTATAACATTCCCACTCTTCATAATCACATGTTTAGTCCTGAATGAACCCTTTATTAAATGTAAAATCATACCAAAAATTTGTCAGCATTGACATCTTAACATGAGATAAATCACTCAAATTTTCACCATTTTAATCTCTTACATTAATTTAACACCATCTAAATCATTTTCATCATTAATGACAAAGTAATCAATCATAATGAATGTTTGATGCCACAAAAGAGTACTTAACCCAAGATTTATTTCTTAAATAATGTTTTAGTGGATGACCACTCACTCTAAGAGTTAATATAGTCTTATGTATAATGGACACATGCCCATTTTGAACAAGATAAGAATAATGAGCATCCACTCTATAGACAATATGTTGTAACACAATTTTTAGGGGATTGTTTAGTGGAGTAGTGGACATAAAAGTTAACTGAAAGATGATTGTCATTTTATTTTATAATTTAGGTGTATCAATCAAGATAAGAAGATGATTTTAACATTTACAATTTGAAAATAAAACTAATGTTGAAAAACATTTTGACTAATTATAAATAATTTTTAGACTATTAATATGTAAGAAAACATGTAACATTCTCACTCTTCTTAATCACATGTCTAGACATGAATAAAACCTTTATTAAATATTAAATAATGCCATTTTTTTATTGGCATTGACACCCTTAGCAAAATATTAATCAATAAAATATCACAATTTTAATCTCTCACATTAATTTAACACCATATAAATCAATTATAATAATGATGATAACTAGCATAATCAATCATCATTAATGTTGTATGCCATAAAAAGAGTACTTAACATAATTTTTTTCACAGATAATGTTCTAGATTGACTACAAGATACTTTATCCATTAATGATGCTAATCGAATGAGATTTTGACATCATCAAAAACATAAAATATATTAATTATCCATTTATATTAATTTCTCACATGTATCTATGAATATGTAAAGTACATGTGAATCTCATCATATCCAATTTAATATCTCACATTATTCATATGTAAATTATATATGAACACTATTACTCTATGTAAATTATGGATCAACACTATTCTATGTAATAAATATAGTGAAGACATATTAACATATAATTTATTTTTCCAAATAATAATACTTTGCAACTAATTTAGGATTAATAGTATTTTTTTCAAAATTTAGAGTGGGTTTCCACCAACTCTAACTAAGGTTTCTTATGATTAACTTAGTGAACAAAGGGTGAGTTACATGTTTGTTATCACTCATACTATGTAAATGTGGTTGAAAAAAACATGTAAATATTTTAAAATACTAATATATAATTATGGGTACTGATGGTTATCACTCTATCTAGTAGTTTTCATTTAGAGTGGATGGACATCTATTCTAATATCTATTCCAATCTTGTGTAAAATGGGCACATGCACATTTTGAACAAGATAAGAATAATATGAACATCTACCTTCTAACTAGTATGATGTAACATAATCTTGAGTGGATTATTCAATGGAGTATTAAACATAATAGTGTACCAAAAACCTATCAATGGTTTCATGATATCATACAACTACATAATTCATTTTTGGTATAATCGATTGTACCTAGTAGCTTCCAATGTATAATTAGACCTAAAAAAATTATACACGATGATGAGATGTGACTATTTGATATTAAATGTGTATTATTGTATTTGGTATTAATAATGCATTGTAATAAAATGGAAATTATATTTTACAAATTGATTAGAATGGGCTTGTGCTTGATTTTACACAAGACATTAATAATTTTATCAATTAATCACATTCTACACAAGATAAAGATTTTTGATAGTTTATAGTATTCCAATATTTTACATAATGGGCACATTCTCATTTAAAAAAAGATAAGAATAATATGAACATACACATGGTAACAAGATTGAAGGGATAGAAAAGATAGTTTTGTGGTACATTTAACCATTATGAATGACCAACTTAGTAAAACAAATAGATTAATGATCAATAAGAAATTTGACTAGAGATCTCACTCCATTCCCCATTAACCCAAAACTTTTGAAAACACTAAAAAATAATGAACACATCCTACACTACAAATATATTATATAACACCCAATAAGAATCAAAAACAAAAAATCTAAAGAAAAAATCCCCACATAACAAAACAAAAAGCAAACAAGAGGGTGAAGAAGAAGAACACATAGTATAAAAAACCTCAACTATCAGATTGGCCAAGGAACAACAACAAGCCATATAATAAGTTACATAAGTGTCAAGGTCATTTTTTTACACTTAATATTAAAACAAACATGACTACCATTAACTTGCATGTAATTAGACCCTAAAATCATAAGCACACACACACACGCACACACACACACACACACACACACACACACACACACACACACACACACACACACACACACACACACACACACACACACACACACACACACACACACACACACATATATATATATATAATCCTATGGTTTTGACATTAAATACATTAATTTGGTTTTCATTCTTAACCTCAGTCCATCGATGACATAGTCAGGCACCACATGGCCCATTCAGGTCTACTCCATGTCTAAACTCATAGTGGGTTATGGTCATGTCATATGTAAAGATCATAGGCCCTCAGTCCAATTCTAAATTCCAAGCCCTCTAAGATTTTTAGTAGTGAGATGTTACCATTTGGAAGCATCTCATGTCCTCAAGCCCTTATAGAAATTAATGGGCTTGGGCCCTAGTTTAAGGTCTAATCCCTTAGGGCTTCCTAGTACCATGCTACTTATACCTAGTATATCATAGGTCCTTTGACCCCAAAAGGCATTAAGGGACTGGGCCCTAGCTTTAAGGTATAATCCCTCTATGATTATTATTAATAGTATGTTACCACTTGTTAACATCTTAGGTCCCTAGAGCCATATAGGCACTAATGGATTTCTTGGGGCTCAAAATCCCCTTAGGCTCTAGCTCCATAATATATTTACACCTAGTGGCATGTTGATACTCAAATAATAGATTACTAGACATAATAGTGTACTATAGAAACTTGTAATGATCTCTTGGCATCAAATAACTACATATGCCATCCGATGTGTAATTGATTATACCTAGTGTATTCCCATAGATAATTATACCTAAAATGTATATGCATGAGGATGATATGTTTCTATTTGATATTAAGTTTATATTATTATTTTTGGTCTTAAAAAAACATTGTAATCACATGGAGATGATATTTTATATCTTGATCAAAATAGGATTATGATTAATTTTACACAAGACATTAGGAATTTTATCAATTACTCCCATTCTACATAAGATAAATATTTTTTGAAGTTGGTAGTATTCAAATATTGTGTAGAATTAGCACATACCCATTTTTAAGAAGATAGTAATAATATCCCCATCCACATGGTTTCCATTTTTATGTAACAATCTTAAGGGGATTATTTAGTGGAGTATTGGACATAATAGTATATCATAGATCCTTTTGATGGTAGCATGGCATCAGAGAGATACATATGTCATTTGTAGTATAATCAATTGTAACTATCGACATCTCACACTTAATTAGACCTAAAATAAATTTTCAATAAATTACACTTAGGCACCCCATTTTTTGAAATAAAATGGGGACCCAATATTAATTGAATATCTCATTTATAGGATTCAAATATTGTGTAGAATGGGCACATGCCCATTTTGAGCAATATAATAATAATATGAACATCCACATTCTAGCCAATATGTTGTAACACAAGATTTGAGGAATTTTTTAGTGGAGTAATATACATAAGAGTGTGCCACATAACCTTGTGATGGTACCATAGTGTCAGACAACTATATATGTTTTTCATGGTATAATAAAATATACCTAGCATATTCCCATTAATAATTAGACCTAAAATGTATATGCATGAGGATGATATGTCTCCATTTTATATTAAATTTGTATTATTTTATTTGGTCTTAATAATTAATTGAAATAAAATGGATTTGATATTTTATTTCTTGATCAAAACAAGAATAGGCCTTACTTTACATAAGACATTAAAAATTTAACAATTAATCCCATTCTACACAAGATAAGGATTTTTGGCAATTGATAATTTTAAAAGCTTGTGTAGAATGAGAACATGCCCATTATAAACATGATAAAAATAACATGAACATCCATATGGTTTCCTTTTTTATGTAACAAAATCTTGGGGGGATTCTTTAGTGGAGTATTGGAACTAATACTATACCATAGAACCTTTTAATAGTACCATGGCATCAGACAACTACATATGTCATTCATGGTATAATCTATTATAACAAGAATCATTTCATAAATAATTACACCTAGAATATTGTTTCAACAACTTGCACTTAGACCAAAGAGCTTAGTTAAGAAGAATTGTTCATGAAAAGGGATGTTAAGAAATATACTATGTAGATTCAATATCATAATCAATATAGTTAATTAAGATATGAAAAAATAAATTTAAGTAAAAAGGCCAAATATGTAGAGTCAAAAATTTTAAAACTAAAAAATAGGGTAAAATATATGAGTTAGTTAACATTGTAAAGATTAATTTTTAGACCTTCTATAAGATTTTATATTGTGTACCTTGAGGAGTAGTGATTAAAATTATAGTTCACGAGAGTTTATTATGAGACTACCATTTAACTAATAAGTAAGCCTCACTCCTTTTGACTATATAATAATGGAACCCCTAAGGATCAAAATCAATTGTGTTAATTCTATACATAACTATGTTGTTCCTCATGACCAATAATGCAATCCCAACTAGTATTTAGGTGATGTGCTTCTAATATATTTTAATTCTTATCTTGATAATGATTAAAAAAAGAGTTGAATAATTATGTGCATCATGAGAAAAATAAATAAACCACATTAATGATAATATAAGAGGCTACTAGGATATATGTGATACAATTATATTGGATTGCATTAATGAACAAAAGGGAGGTAGCAAAGAGAACTTGGATGAAACAAATATAGGACCAAAATCAGCACTTGTCCTTGATCATAGAACTAGTTCAATAAACTTACAATGCTTATTTATTTATATGTAATGAGATTACCCCTAAATTTAAATGGAATTCTTTGTTGTCAAAGTATACCATGAAGCCTTGTGATGATACCGTAACATCAGACAACTACATATGTTATTCATAGTATAATTGATTGTACCTGGAAGAATAACATAGATAATTAAACCAAGAATATTTTTTCAAAAAATTATACTTAGATAAAAGATATCAATTAGGAATAATTATTCATGAAAAGGTATGTTAATATATGGCCCATGCAAATTCAATGGCACAATCATTGTAGTCAATTAAGAGATGAAAACATAGCTTTAAATAAAAAAGGTCAATGATGTGGAGTCAAAAAAAATTATACTAAAAAATAATGTATAAGATATGATTCAATTAAAACTACAAGAATTAATTTATATACCACATAAAAGAGTTTTTACTATCTATGTTGAGGAGTAATGGATAAAATTATAGGTCATGAGAGTCTATTGCAAGATGGCCATTTAACTAGTAAGTGTGCCTCACTCCATCTTTGAAATATATAATAGTGGAAATCCTAAGGATAAAAATAAATTATTTGAATTATATACACACAATTATATTTTTCCTCCTGACTAATAATTAAATCCAAACCTGTATTTGAGTGTTGTGCTTCTTAGATCTTTTACTTCCTATCCTTCTCATGAGAAAAGAAGAGGTGAGGAATTGGATGAGTATCATGAGAAAGAGAAATAAACCACATTAATTATAAAAGGGAAGGATAGTAGGACATCTTCGATATAATTATATTATATTTTATTAATGATAAAAAATCAAGTTGCTATATGAACTATGATGGACAAATAGAGGCCCAAAATTAGTACTTGTCCTTCATCACATAAATAGTTCAATAAACCTACAATGTTTATTTAGTTAAATGGAATGAGAAATTATAAAGGTATAATTTGGTAGTATATTTCAAAATATTCACCAAATATATTGTCATGGTAAGAATGAAGAGTTTGAGATGGATTTCCATAACATATCAATCTCCTATTATCTAAATTCTTATTCCTTATTAGAAGGGAATAGAGAAATAGAATGAAATAACTAAAGATAGAAAATGGAAGAGAATAGAATATAATTTTGGGTTTTTTTAAAAACAAGGGACACATACAATAAAAACATTTTACTTCTAATAATTATGTTATTGTGTATAGAGGTTTAGATTACTCAAGGACTAGTAAAAAGTTCAACTAGTAGTGTGATGAGTTGAGAAAACATTAATAGCATTACTCCTCCAATCATCTTTTTTTAATGTCATCCTACCAATATTAAGTATATAAATTTACCTTTTGTATCCATTTCTTGTAAAATGGTACTAATAAATATGATGTACACATATTTTTGTTTTATGTTTAAAACTATTTTTTCTTAACGAAGCTTACATGTACTTTTATAATTATTTTGGTTTTACTACTTATTACATAGTAAAATAAATAAATGGGAGATGAGATGGATAATAATAATAATTATGGAGTAATAAAAAATTATTTTTATTGATAAATTAAAGGTTTACTTATAATAAATGTTTTGTTGAAATAATAATGTAGTGGTTACAAATCCAATTCCATGAATAAAAATCAATTATTATAAATAGGATTTGACAATGTAGATTAATGTGAATATTTATTTATATCAAATATAAATGATATATTATGGTAAATTAATTAAAATTATAACATTAAATAATACATATATAGACATACTATTCACTATTGTTAATGCTTCATAATGCTAGACATTCACAGTATCTTTAGAATTTAAATATTATTTTTTGTTTTAATATTTTTAGATGGATGTTGGGGGTTGAAGGGGCCATAGATTTTTAAAAAACTAGAGAGTATCACAAAATTTAAATAAAACATGAAAACATTCATGATCTACCCCCATACCAAATCTTCATAATTTAAAGGAAAGCAGAGGAGAGGCTCAACAAAACATGGGGGATCAACCCCAATAATAAAATAAAATGAAGCAAAATGAAAGTTTGTATTTATTTTTCATAGTGAATAGAAGATATATATTTTAATAATTTTCATGAAACCAAAAATAATTTATGGGACTCCATACCAAAATATATATCCAAAAGTAGTGAAGAAGTCTTAGTAATAATAAAAACAATTTAAGTTGTTGGACCCTAGTTCACAAGCCTGCCTATCACTCTTCTACCTTTGAAGGTTTATTCTCTTACATTTTTTTTATTTTGATAAAAATTACTCAATTATATCAATGTTATAAACTTAAAATATGGTTAACTTAGTTATTCCCTATATTTTTTCCATGTATTTAGCTCGAATATCATCATATGCGGATCACTCCATCCATATTCATGTTACAACATCACACACATTTATCTTATTACTTGCATATATTGGAATGGAAAATAATACTTATAACTTAATTAAAATAATATTATATTAAAATAAAATAAAATAAATATCCCTACATATCATGGTCTTAAAAATTAAAAAACAAACATTTATGTGTCTTATATACACTAATAAGTCTATATTTTAGTGCATCGATATTCAAATTTGGGTTCTAGCATAAGTTTTAAAAATTTTAACATGGAATGAAATTTATAATATTGATGGTCTAGAAAAATATTAATATAATATGAGTCCACTTAAATTCCATGTGAATGTGTATATACAAGGTCATCTTATGACTTATTTTAGCTACTATCAAATAACAAACTACTTGATATACTCATTGGTGTTGTTAAAATATTGGAGAAAGTTTGAATGCCAAAATAAACTACCGATAATATTAATTCCATCTAGATTTTAATTAATAATAATGAATGTGTCAATGTTCAAATGTAATTAGTAACCACCTATTCCTAATTCCCTATGTTATGTACTGGTTACAGGCTTACATGGGTATATATAATTCATTTAATTTAAGAGTCTCATGCTACTAGGCTCAATCTTCATAAGCGATCCTCCACACTTTAAATCTCAATAAGCCAAAAAATTTGGGTAATTATAGGTTATAAAAAAATACATCTATTTTTTACAAATATATAAAAATAAATCTTGAATGGTTGTGCACATGGAAAAATAAAACATGCTTTAGCCTAGCATAATTATTTACTAGAAAATCCCACTGTGTTAGGCTTCAATATAGACCAAGACCATAGGAGGATTATAGCAAGTTTCACTATGCATATTTAATTAAATACACCCAAAGGATTCTACTAGAAAACTATTCAATTATAGCACCTCAATTTCCCACTAACTTTTCTCTCTACTTTTAAAACTTAAATGTTGAGGCACTGATTTTCTTGTATGCGGCACTAGTACTAATATGACATAGAGAGAAACCCTTGTCAAATAGTATAAATAGATGAATTATATTTAATAATATTTATGAAATGATTTAATGTATATTATTATAGGTTTGTGATCAATTTTTTTTTTGTTGTAGGAATTACTTTTTAAAATATATTAATTATTATATATTTACGTTATATTTATTTATTTTTAGTGTTAAATTCTTTTACAATATATAATATTTTTTTAATATAATTAAGCCAAATTAGTTTATCTAATGTCAAATTAATATTTATATGGCCATACTCAAATATATTTAAACATCATGTACTAAAGTCACGTCTGACACTTCTTTAAATATGGTTTTCATAACTTTTGAATTGAAATTTTTAATGAATAATAGTCAAAAAAAATTCCATATTATATCTATGGATACCTATAAAATTTAACTCTTACATAGAGGCCCTTAAAATTCCCTTAAAATTTGGAACCGTGTCCAGAGTTTTTTCTTTTTTATTTCTCATGCAAAGTTGCATTAAAACCATGTTATCTTAAATGTTCCTTTCCTACCATGCTTCAAGCCTAGTTTCCTTTACTTGAACTGAGTGATCAAATATTTTCATGATATTTCAATATATATGAATATTTTCATTAATTATCTTCCATCATTGGATTGTCATCCTTTCTTGGAGGTTGTGAATCTTGACACATCATTTAAAATGTATGTGATTGCATGGTTTAGTAAGTCTTGTAGCATGGACCATTGATTAAAAGAAGGGATAAAAAAACCAATATTGACCATGTTATCCACCCCTTTTTTACCTTTGATATAAATATGTCATATTGAGACTTTTTTGAAATGATGTAAGATCTATTTGGCATCCTCAATTTCTCTTTAGATAGACCATGAAGATATAGTTTTGTTTAATTTACCAAAAAAGATGTTTTTACAAATAAAGATGTTGTTATCAATAATGAGCCCACCCAATTTACAAATTAATATGTTGTTACTCAATTTTTTCAAGTGTTTCAAATATATTGGCATCTCTCAATAATTAATGGTGATAATGTCTCATTATTTTCATGATAGTATGTTGAGATCATATTTGAATTAGACATTATTTGTATTCACATATCATCTTGCTCACATGTTTTTATTTTTATATAATATATATTTATTCTTAGAAACACATGGATTCTAAGTAGATGAGACTTATATTAAATTTAATAATTGTTATATATTTTATATTTCATCTCACATTTATGTTTAATTTTTATATCTAATAAGGTTTTACATATTTTTACTTTGATTTGATATTATTTTCACTATTGCATAAAGTATCTTGTATTTTGAGATGATAATCATGTGAGATTATTTTTAAAAGGCACCAAATTTATAAATGACATAGTGTATCCAAGTATAATAATACTAAATTATAGAGATGTAGGAAGAGGATTTGTTGTTTTCAGTGTTGACATAGTATTGGATGCAAAAGTATAATTGCCCTATTCAATTGATGGATTTAAAACCTTAGTATATGCTGATAAAAAAATATAATACATTCCATGGGGAAAGATTGATTTATCAAAGTATGTAGATCCATCCATTCCAATAGTTTGTATTTATTACATTTTTAATGACTCAGAGGATTTTAGTGTCATGCAAGAGGGAGATTGTAGTGATGATAATGAAAGCACCACAACTTATAGAGGACATAAAGATATAGTTGATTTTGTCATAGAAAATGTTGTTGTCAAACAAAAATGTTCTAGTAGAGATGAAAATATAGCCCAAGGTTTTATAAATCATGTTTTATAAGATCAAAAAATTCATGAAGAGGGATTGGGACCCTTGATGTTTGGTGTAATGATTAAAAATATGGTAAATGTATGACTTGATTTCTCAAACTTACTACAACCCAATAAATTAATATTTTGGCTTGTAAAATATTTAGTTTTCCATGAAACAATAAGCACCATTATGGTCAATAAAATTAGTGAACAATTGGATGTTTTTTACCTTGTGCATATAGGTGAACACAATTTGAAGTTCAAGGTAGTTTCTACCAAATTGATCCATTTGTACTCATCTAAGAGTAATTATGTTGTAGAGGTAATAATTACAAATGTACTTGAAGTAGACATGGTAAAATTTAAGGAATTGGAAGCTAACACCTTTGATTTTCATATTGATAGAGCATTCATCCATATTTACAAAGGATGCTCCCTATCTAAAGGATCTCTTATATAATGGCTTACTAAGCAATTGGTTGACATAAATAGTTATCCTCTAGATGTGAGATTCAAAAAAATCCTAGATGAGATTGAGGTGAACATGTGGGATGAATTATAATATTAATAATCATATATGGTATATATAATTTATTTTGATGCCACCAATTACAATCATTCCAAAAAAGTGATCAAAAGAACCTAAAATGCTCAAAAATGTCAAAAATTGAATGTCCCTCTACCCATTTCATCAAATCCAAATATTGATGAGGATATAAAATGTTCATTTTTTTGGATGGAGTGAAAGATGTGAAAAATCATTGTCAAATATCTGATTATCTCAAAAAATTGCCTCCATCTCCAGTCATATGTCTATAGCACAAAATTAGATCCATGAATGAAGAATATAGAAATAATTATGTGTTAGATGAATTAACAAAAAAATTGATGTTTAATATGGGAAATGAACATATGGAGGTACATAAAATGAGAATTTTTAGGATGGATGTCTGTCAAAATGCATGACACAAAGCTTATGGGTACCTAAAGAGTACCTTTTATAATCATAAAGTATACTAGATAAATGGTCACAAATATGTAGTAAATGGTAACATCACGAAAGATAAAGAAAGGTAAAATACCACTATAATAGTTATTTTCATATAAAGAATGGTTAGGTTAGATTCTAATATTTCTCTGCATTTACCTTGTTGTTTAGGATAAAATGGAATCAATGTTACTCAAAGGTTGCTTCTTATATTGTATACCCATAATTTAATGTGAAAGTAGTGAGGAGCTTGAATGGTTAAAAATTTGATCAATGTTGTAGCCAAGTTTTAGTAATATAATGACCAAAATATTTCAACATGTTTTAGTTTTAAACAAAAATGTATTCACCAAGTGTGATGAGTGTACTTATCTATACAAAAAACTTAGAACCACCACATTCCAAGAATAACTTTTAAAACTTGAAAAGGAATAAACATGGCATAATGAATGCATTCAAAGTTATCATGTGTATTATTACTCCCATATATTACAATCAAAAGAACAACATTAAGTATTCTTGAGCATTCTGCATGATATAATGGACAAAATTAAAACTTTCATACCAAGGATGGGAAAAAATGTAAATTCAATAAGTGATTTTATGAACCTCCTAGGTACTTTGACTAGTATGCTCACACATGGACATAACACTGGGGGTTTGTCTAGTTCAACTACATAGTAACAT
This sequence comes from Torreya grandis, assembly GCA_037957365.1. Lineage (NCBI taxonomy): Eukaryota > Viridiplantae > Streptophyta > Pinopsida > Cupressales > Taxaceae > Torreya > Torreya grandis. The sequence continues at coordinate 991,143 of JARHVA010001976.1, read as the reverse complement.
CATTATCTTTATGTCTCAGGAAACTCAAAGAGCCCATCATTAAAGAGTATGGGGACTTATTGTATAATTTTGGATCATCCAGATAACCATTTCATGATGTAATATTAAAAAATGAAGTGCATGATAAGTGTAAATGGTACTAGGAGAATGTTATCCATGATGAATACATTAATAGTTTTGATAGTACAAGTACTTCATTAAAAAACCCTTCAATCCTCTACTTGTAAATAGATAATGATTAGAGTGATAATAAGAATCATATCTTATTTGAATTTTCATCAATGTTAACAAAAATAAGGGTATTAAATATTATGTATGTAAGTTTCCTCTCAGAGGGACACACCCATGAGGATATAGATGGGAATTTTAGTAGATTAGTATCATTATTATGAAAACTAGACACATCTTCTTTTTCACATAGCATGGACACCTACAAAACATGTCGAGAGGGTTTAAGAACATTCACTAATTAACTTATTAAGGAAGTGTATTACATAAAATCATTTATAAAGCCACACTTTTTAGATGGAAGCTACAATATAGTGGGTATTAACAAACCTAATATGTTCAAGTTCCATGTTGTGGATGACATACCAGTGATGGAATATAAATCAATAGTAAAATACCTCCAATGGTCTAGTCCAATCCCAATTTGGCATACAAAGGATAATGGTGAACCAAACTTACCAGAAGGGAATCCTCCTATAGCACCTTTCATATAACTCAAATAAATTTAAGATCTAAAAAAGGGAATAAAATCATATAGTATAAATTAGGGAAAAAGTGCAATAGGAGGAGGTAGATAATACTAGCTTCTAAAGATAACATATAGGGAAAATGTTTTGTTTGATTTGGATAGACCATTTTAAAATTGTGGTAGGATTTTAATATTTATTTTTTTCCACAAAAAATACAAGAGAATGACATATATGACCAAATAATAGGAGCCATTCATTTACATAGATAATATTACATTAATAAACATATCCCAAGTAATAATGATATTTATGTTGGGCCTATTTTTGAAATATCTAAATAAGCATTTAGTCCATTGATAGATGTGTATGTGGGATATATGCTTATAGTAAGACCAATAAATGAAAATGAAAATATATGGATGGGAAGGGGAAATGGGGATATTTACATTAAACTAGAAGGTTAGAATGTGGTTAACAAGGTGAGGATTCAATATTGGTGACCCTTAGAGAGAGAAGTTGGTGAAACATTATATTTGGATTATTTGAAACCTATTAAAATATGGATCAAATCATATAAAATCAAATAAGATGTTTACTTGGATAGCATCATTTGGGCATGGAAAATAAACAAAAAATGGAAATTCAAATTGATCAATATTCCTAAAAAAGGACATGAGACCATTGATTCATACCTTGCACTACTTGAATAGGGTAATGAATACTAAGATGAAACATTTAAGGTCATAAATTAATATGTTATATCATCTTGGCCAGGATGTTGGTATTTTTAAATTTATATTCCAAATTAGGATCCAATAACATGTCCTTGCATTTTTACCATAATTGTTTAATATGAATTGAAGATTAACATCGATTTCTTCTATTTGACAAGCTTCTATTTAATATTTATATCCACACTTCTATTAAAGATTTTTACTATTGACTAATTAACAAGGTAACCATATTGTTTATTAAATATGAATGTAATATTAATACATTTTTCAAAATATTAATTTACATAATTGTGAAGAGTTAATAATATATTTCAATTAATGTTGAAGTGTTAAATCAAAATAGTTTTCATTTAATAGAATTATTCTACTTAAGTTCATGTGAAATGTGTTATTATAAATGCATCACTATAATTTTTGGGGTTACATCACACTAATTTGATGATGTGTTTAAAAAACAAAACAAAACTTCACATTGTGAGTGATTGATATTCTTGCTAACTACCACACTTTAATTACTAGTCATGTGCCACAAAATAAGAGGTTGAAGAGTTCACATTGTTCAACCATGAATGCTAAGGATTAATTTTTAATCCAAAACACAAGATTATTATGTCAAAATGATAATTTTTCAGTCATAAAATTTATTCCAAACCATTATTAATACAATCAAGTACCATATGGATGCTTCAGGTCTACTCAAGCTTATTCCACTAGCATTGTAAATGTGCCACTTATCTTATTTATGAAACCTTGAGTCTTATTTTAAATGCCCAATCCACTAGATTTTGATATTTGGGATGCTTCCACTTAACATTTCCTTTTTCATTTGGGACATTGATATCTTTAATCCATTATGGCCTAATCCCCTAATGCCTTTAAGGTTCCAAGGGATTGAGAATCTACCAAGTGATAGTGTTTTAGAGAATGAAAAATAAAAAAAATTAAACCATTGGTGTATTTTAATGATAAAAAAAAAATTATTAAAAATTTATTTATACAGGAATTCAATCCGTTGATGAACATGTATGTGGCTAAAAATGTGAGGTTTCAATATTCTTAAGTTTTTCAAAGAGAAAGAGGTGAAACATTATATCTAGATTATTTGATGACTATTAAAACATGAATAAAACAAGTTAAAAAACATAGTTACCTCTCACTCACATAGATGTATTCCATACACATTATTAATAAATAAATATATAGTATTTAAAATATTTAAAGCACATCAATGTGGCTATAAAGTGATTAATTATTTATAGAATATACTAGTACATAAAGTGTGAACTTTTAAAAAATTTATTAGTATATGTGGTAACCATATTTGTTTTTGCAATAACATACCCATTCTAAACAAGTATATATGAATATTATGAGAAATAGAGACCTATATTATTATCTTATGTAGAATGGGCACATACCCATTCTACACATTGAGATAAGAATAATGACTCTAAATTGGTAATATGATCAACAAAGTATTATGTTATTATCTCTTGTAGATTAGATGCTTGCCCATTATACATAATATTATTGATAATAATGATAACTATGTTTTACATTGAGCACATGGAAAAATGAAAAGTGTTGTCCAATACTTGTACTTGGTGACAGTAAGTGTGTTTTACAATGCTACAATAATATTTTTAACTTTCAATGTCATGATGTGATTGGTTAACATATGGTAAGTTTTAGATATATATTAAATATTACTATTAAAACTATAATTAGGAAATAGTATGATAACTATGGAATCACATTATTTAAATTATCATGACTCATTTATACTATTGGATGATGCTAAAATATTGGCCCATTTCTCCCAAATATGAATTTAAAGGTGAAAAATATTTTAAGATATAATTGGAATTTGATTCCACACTAGAATTTAGAATCTAATAATAACTATATTTGAATCCAATATCACACTAACTAGAATCAATAATAAAAATATTAGATATCCCACTAGTTAAAAACCAATAATAACAATATGGAAATCTAATATAAATAATTATAAAACATGAAATGCCAATACTATAAGTCTAGATTCATAGATTTCATGAAATGATGTTTATTATTTATCTTCCCATTAGAGGTAAGATATTTCATGTTGTTAGATATGGCATCCCTATTTATATTCAGTGCTCTCACATATATTTTAGTGCCTAAAGGGATCTAGATGTACAGTCAATTAGGATGATTCAGCTGGACAACATTATTAGAGGTGATGCTCTATGATTGAAAAAAAATATTTATGTTTTATTGGTGTCATTCATACAAGTATTGGGTGGCATAATGGTTATCTCATATCATATGTATCATACAGCTCATATATTGATCTTGAATATACCATATATTATTGGGGTTCTACTATTTTATCCCACTTATGTAGGGATCTTTATAGATTTGCACTAAATAGTTATGGTGGATGGTTTGGAGAAGATACTCTTTTACATGTTTGGGCATATGATCACTTTACAGTGGTATAGTTGATTGGTGGAAAACTAGATGAGTGGGCCCATTCATAGATATTTATAGAGCGGTGGGTATTTCCCTATAGTAGACTACACACCACTATGGAATACCATGTTATTATATATAATCTGACCTCAGATTATATTATATGGTGTCCATATAGGAAATTTTATGGATTTTTTGAGGATGGGTATGAGTTATAGAGGGTCTAGATCAACATGTGCTTAGTTGACCAATTTCTCTATGTTTATAAGTTGTTCTAGTATGACTATTTTTATTATAGTTTGGTATAGAGTAGGGAGTGACATAGGCACCCTACCCTAGCATTAAATAAAATGGATTGGGCATAGTCTCCATGATAGGCCAACACCCAAAACTATATATCTGGCTCCATGTCTTACTGATGAAAGTCATGGTTCCCCTAGTTTTAGGGGATGATATAAGATGTATAGATGGTTATATGTAGTGATGGGTAGGGGCTTGGTAGCCATTATTTTTCCCTATTATATTTATGCCTAGGTGTCATTCTTATATCCCAAGGGGATGCATGAGTATAGATAGGTGGAGATGCAAGCAATGATGGCCTTATGTGACCAACACTAGTATATGAGGTGGCCATTCGAGCCACACATGTGTACCATAGTTTTTAAAATTGACATTTTATTTAGGCACAATATTAAATAAATCATTTTATTCCATATATTTAGCTAATTGGTATTATATTTCATTATCTTGCAAGTAATCAAAAGTGGGTGACAATGGTAGATCATGTGATATAGGCCCTCACTCATAGCATACACATGGATATAGCTAGGGATAGTTTTATTGAGAGGGTAGTTGATATTACAAGTGCCCATGCACATTTACATTATCTTGTATAGATGGTTTTGGTTGTGTATCATATTATGGAAATTGAGCATGAGCAGTTGTGTCTTGAGTTAGATATATGGGACATCTCACATCATAGTTCCACAAAGATCATGTAGGTTCTAATTGAGCTATATGACACTCTACTACATGAGAATAAGGATATGATGTAGTGTTTGGATCTTTAGAGGAGAGATTATGTGAGTTATCCCATGCTTATGGGCCCCAATTGGATCCTGATGGTCTGACATCAAGAGGTGTGAGGACCATGGATATAGATAATGATGAAGAGTACACACTAAGGATAAGCCCCCAACATACAATTGATGTCCTTATTTTTAATTATTTTTATCATTTGATATATGTATATATAACATTATTCACAATGTTTATTTTATGTTAAATGAATGTGTGACATCTAGTGTTTTATATTTGATTTTTAAGTTTATTTTTGTAATGTGTGATTAGATGTTTTTAAATTATATAACTAATATTTTAATAAAATTGTATGTTTGGATTATAGTGATAGTAGAATAATCATCGCATGTATTATAACCTAGAAGCAAATAAAAATTCTTGATTATAATGATCATGGGTTGGTAGAATCATTAATTTTGTTTCTATAGGTAACTATATCATATCTATAGAAGACACATGTGAGTTTATAGGTACTAGTTTTCACCCAAATATTTTATGTATGTGCATAACCTCCACATGTCACTTTATTTAGGACTTGACCAACCAATGATTCCTTAATAGAATCAGTGTGGGAGAAATCAATCCTAGTAGAGAGTACACTAGGAGAAGGACTTATACTAGTGTTCAACTTCTATGAGGGTCAATGGACCATGTGTTCCTCAAAAGGAGTAGTATGGGATGGCTCTGCCCTCTTATATGAACCTCTAGGAGAAGTATGTGAAATAGTTCTAGATATGTGAAATTGGATAACTATGTAAGATTTTGACCAAGAGCAAAACACTCATTATCTTAGTGTCCATTAATACCATGGTAAGTATGAAAGTGTTGTCCTTTTGCCTTTTCAAATTGGTGTGGTGGATAATGTGAATTAGGAGAAATTATTATAATTTGTTTATCCAATAATGTCCATAATATATCATGAGGTCTATCATGGTAGCAATCAAATGAAGAGGCTATCATTTTGAAGAGGTATATGGTCTAACTATGGGAGATATTCTATAATCATATTACTTTCATTTTTTCAAAACCTTTATCATATTTTCTTTGACATATACTATTAGTTCTATAAAATATATTTGAATTGGTTCATGATCTTTTGTAACTTGTTTATTTTCCTTAGAAACATGATTATTTCAATGCACAGTTTTCAATGAAGAGATAGATAACTTGGTTTGAGTATTTATTACAGTGCATACATATTTGTGCACATCCCAATATAAGGTATCAATGAGGTAAAAGGATTATTAAATGATATTTATCTGAGTGGAGAAATAATAATTGTAATAAATATTAATTGTACTTCCAAATCTAAGGGTGTATAATTTGAGGAATACAAAGCATCCTTAAATCAAATAACACAATCTTCTATAGACTCATTTTTATTTGTGTTAATGCTTTTAAATGTTTCAATGGTAAATTATTTAAGGTATAAAAATTAAAATTTGATATAAATACATCTTATATTTTTTTTTAATTTGATAAGGAACCACTTGGAAGATATAAAAGTAATCGAGAGCCCCTTGAGTTAAGCTGCAATGAAAATCCTTTAAGAGAAAGATTAGATTTTGGGCCCAATTTTAAAAGGAATGTATATACTTTTTTTAAATGGATAGAAATATCCCCTTAACCATAAAATGAGGATAAATTTGACATAATAAATTTTTAAGGTTATGGATGCTCAAATACATCCTTAGTAAGATGTTACTTTACTAATATATTTTCCTTAAAAAATTCCTCATGAGAAGAAACTTATAGCTTAAGAGTGTTGACTTATTTTTGAAAATCTCCCATGGTATTCATAAAAGATAAAATATCACTAGAATAATTTGATGATTTTGATAGCATCTTTAAATTACCATGGAAACAAAACATAGGAAAAATTAAATCTTTTTTGTTTGTCCCAGTTGACACTTTTGGGAGGTGTAATGTTAATATAATGTCAATGTTGTGTGATAGTAATGGTATGTGGAATGGTAATGGAATGGAAAGAGGCCACACAATCTTCTTAGAAGATACTAGGAGAACTTTTGTCAAAGATGAGTAATCATCTTAAAAAATCATGGAATGATCACAAATGTATTCAAATTGATATGATAGGCATGCGTACCCAATATTATAACAACCATGAATGTATTTTGAGTATGAATTTGATTCCAACTTAAGGGACTCTGAATTCAATATTGAGACTGACATTAATTCTACTTATGATGCTAAATTTATTGTTAGTTTAAAAATAGAACCTTAAATTTAAATTTGATTCTTCATCTAGTGTGGATGCTTCTGCAATGATGTATTGTTGAATGTTTGGTATTAGATAAGTAATGGCATGTGATGGCATAATGGGATCCATAGAGACTAGTTTGTGAAATTGGGACTCCTCCATGAGGATAAAATGTTCAAGAGATAAATCTTTAGAAACTGAATTGTCAAAGGGAGGCTCTTTAAAAACAAGCATATGGTCAATATTATTTTCCCAAAGGTGTTTATAATCATTAATAAGTGACTCAACAAATATTGGCTTGTCAAAGTGAAAATCCTCTATAATAGTTAGAGGATAAAAAGGTGATTCATCATAGGTTGACTCATCACAAACTTTTGGTTCAAAAAAAACATTTTAGATTAATTTATTGTCTTGGCCTTGGCTTAAAAGTAGTTATAAAATACTATTTTTGAATATATCTTAGTCCTAAAATGATTGGCTTAATTGGAGAGGTACTGATTGGTTTAATTAAGGTTGGATGATTGGCAATGGTTTTATAAAGTGGGGCATAGTTGGTAATAAATGAATACCGATTGGTGGTTGGATAAGGGTAGGCTTAACAAAGGATTGTTTATGGCTTACAATAGTAATTATGGCCCATCTAGTTGTGATTAAACAACTTTGTGGTAATGAGATACCATACTTTAATGGTAGGGTGCTGCAAAGCATGGTTGCTATCACAACCCAAAGGATAAGGTCACGAGATAGAAATGTTAGGGAATTGTGAAGTTAGGTAGCTTACATAAGATAAATGAAAAGGTCATGGTATAGAAATGGTAGGGAATTATGGAGATTGGTTACTCACACAAGCCAAAGGATGTGGCCTTGGTATAGAAATGTTAGGGCATTACAAAGCTTGATTGATCAAACAAGTCAAAGGATGAGCTCTTGGTATAAAAATGGTAAGGTGTTTTAGAGCTTAGTTTCTTGCACAAGCCAAAGGAAAAGGGCCTAGTATAGAAATACTTAGATGTTATAGATCTTGGTGATTTGAATAATCTAAAGGAGGGTTAACAGTATTGGTGGGGGATCAAATGGTCATGAAAGCACAAGAATCATACGTCAAGTATCCAAAAGAATGAATTATTGAATATTGCACTTGGCTTTTTTCCCTAGATTAAGTATTACAAAGAGGATAAGGATCTATCTCAAAAACCACTTCTTCACCATAGGTGTCTTAAAAAAGGTCAATTTGTGCAACCATTCTATTATAACTTGGATTCTACATGAATCCACCATAAATGTAGAGAGACATATCCACATCAATGTTGAACATTTTGAAAAAATTGCTAGAGTTCTACAAACTCCAAAAAATAATTTTCAAAAGACAAAGAGTTCAAACTTAGTCTAACTTGGTCTATGGGAGCCGTATATCCAAAATGGTTTGTGCTAAAAATTGGTATAAAACCACCTAATATCAAATTTCCAATGTCTAAATATCTCACACAAAAGTTTAAGTGGATGAAATAAAATTGGAATGCCAAACTATAGGTTCAAACTATTCCAAATAAGTCTAATATAGGAAAAATAAAGGTTGTTAGGTTGTTTGGCCAAATGTGGTGTCAAAATTTAGGCTCAAACAAGGGCATGTACCAGGACTTTTAGAAAAATAAGCTCACAATTTATAATTTAAATAAAAGGATGATTTAATCTAAAGAATCTAAAACACTTTGTCATAGACTAGGGATTTGACTTAAGACATGAACTTAGTCAATTTTGTATGAGGCATAAAATAAAAGACATTGGGGATAGACTATTTTCTCCCAAATGATGTTACAAACAAATGGTTTTTGAATTTATGTAAATAATTAACCTATTTTACGCAACCCAAAAGCCAAAGATTAGTATCTAAGCCCTAATTAATCAAGGCCTAAATAGAAATCAATCAATATTTGAATCTAAAGTTATCAAGGTTAATTAAAAAATCAACTTAAAAAGACTTTAAGATTTTTTCACAAACAAGCTAGACAAATTTGAATAGCACAATCACACTAGACAAAGACCACAAAGGCATACATGGTTTGGTTTCAAGTCTAAAACTTGGACACAATACAACACAAGTCAATGAAATAATTTGAGTAGTGTAATGGAATTATCTCTCTCAAAAGATATAAATAATAGTTGGTTTCAAAGACTTTCAAGTCACAAACTTGAAATGATTTGGGTAGCTTAACGTTACCCATTTCAATCAAGTGATGTACACAATGTTTTTGACAAAAAAAGTCTAAGGTAAAATCATGGTGTCAAAGGGTCACCATAACACTTCCTCAAACAAAGGAGTAGTTTGGACAAATAACTTGTTTTGATGTGGGGAAGACAAAAACAATTTTAGACTCCAAACATGAAGACATAAAGTAAAAAGACCAAATACAATGAAGTAAATCATCTTATGCCCTAAAATAACAAGGTATGACAAGTGGGGTTGACTAAACTATAGTTTTTGAATGTCTAGATTAATCCCAAGTGTGGTTAACACTAGAGAAGCATCATTTCAATTAAGTTCATACCAATTAGCTTACTATGTTAGGATATATTCCTTTGCATAGCAATTACATCCATGGACTATTTAGTGGAATCCTTTGGTTAACCAGACTTGACTTGGGTCTTCATTACAAAGGGAGAGGTTAGTCACTCAACCCTTGGATCTCATAGTATATGTACCCTAGTTTTTATACCCTATCATAAAGTAGGGGTGAAACATTACTAGGAAATGAAACCTTAGGTCAGTGATTCCATAAAGAACTAATGAAGAGGTAATGACCTCCCCTCTACAAGAAAAAATTTATGAAAGAAATGACTAAGTGGAAAGAATTTTGATTTTGGTTTTAGATCACCCAAATCATGTGGGTTTTTGGGATATCCTAGATAAATTTTTATCCATGCTTTGGATTAGGCACAAATTACAAGTGAAAAGGCACTTTTGGTCACCCAAGTTCCCTATAAGGGATGAGGGAGAGCATACATGCAATCTTCATTTTACACAAAAAATACAAGTAACAAATACTTTTAAGAAATTGAAACCTAAATGACTTGCAATTCAATGCACCAAATTAAATGTTTGATTAAATTCTTTAATTGACCCCTTGGCTTAGATTCAAAAGCTTGAAAGAAATTATACAAAACTACTTAAGAAAAAACACCTATGTTCAGTTTAAGCACTAAAACCAAATATTTAAGACTTAATAAATTCATTTTAGGCACCAAAATGAAGTGTTTAAGAATTAGCAATTCTAGGTTCATTTTAAGCACTAAAGTCAAATATTTAAGATTTAACCATTATTTTTAGACACCAAAATGAAGTGTTCAAGAGTTAGTATTTGCAAATTTATGTTCTTATTGTGCCTTGGTCCTAAAAATGTTGGAGGGTTTGCTATATGTTTTTTGGAGGGTAATATTTAAAAATCAAAAACCTATAAAATCAAAACATTAGAAATCTCTCAAATACCAAATACCTCCAAGTTAGAAATTACAAACTTAAAACAAAATTAGAAAACAACTAAATCAAAAATTAACAAATAAAAGGGATAGTTAATAAAATAATGATATTTAAAAACTATAAGTTTTATTTTAATGAAATTTATATATGATGTAGATAACACAAATACACACTATCTTTAAATAAGTCAAAAAAAAATTAGTTTATCAACTAAAAAATATGATTATTTTAATGACCATGTATTTAGAAAAAATAGTCAGTCACTAAAAGAGTCACAAATTCTAAAATATATCAGATTTTAATAAAATTTTGAGATAATTAGGATGAATCCAGAAAGAACACCTTAAAAAAAAATCATAAAAAATATAAAATAGATTACAAATTATATCTATTTCAACATCCCCTTTTTTTAGAAGGAAGATAAAATAAAACTCACTAAAAGCCATTATAACTACCTCATTATCCATCACCAGGAATGTCATTTATGATCATAAGAATAAAAGAAGGGATATTAGTAACATTCTATTTCAAGAAATAAAAACTTCAATAAACACAATAACACTTACACTCTAGGCATATATCTTATAGGTGAGCTTAGTAATAAAATACAAATGAAAACACAACTAAAAATCAAAAGACACAAAATCCTTTACCTTCCTTGGGAGATCCAAATTATTATTTTGAGTGGCTTGTTTGGCTTGTGATTCAATAAATCTTTGACAAATTAATCTTATTGTCTCATTCTCTCCTTGACACCTTAGTTTGATTGTTGTTGCTTGGCTAAAGATTTGGGCATAGTAACATTACTTGTATGAGTCTTATGGAGCAAATCCTACATAAATAATCTACAATATCCAAGATTATGTCTATTCAAATTTTTATTATAAATTTGGCTTATGAGAGCTCAAAAATGAGTGGGCATGGCCTTGTATTTATATCTTTAGGAATTAACTCTCACCCAAGGTGAGTTAAGGTTGAGTTGAGTTAAAAGTTGTCATGTAATTATGACTTTGACTTACTAGTCATAGTTCTAAAATTAGAAGGTTAAGTTGAGACTAAATCTAGTTGAGTTAAAAGTTGTCATGCAATTATGGCTTTCAGTTACTAGTCATAGTTCTCAATTTAGACATTTTGGGATATTTTGACAACTCATAATGATAAGTATGAAAGGTTAGGATATTTTGATTTTTTCAATTTCCTTTTTTAGATATTTATTAATTTCAAATGGATAATTAAATTAGGTATTTAATATTATTTAATTGTTTTAATTGATTTTAATTAGCCTTTTAGCTCTTGCAATATTTAATTAAGTGTGAAAGTGCCCCATTTAATAGGTCCATAAGCTAGATTGATAGTTATGATGTTGTAAGGTGATTGGAGATGAATCCATGAGAGGTTATTGTTGCATACAGGATAGTAGAAAAAATATGGATGCCAAAACATGATTTAGATATTTTATAAATGATTTACAATGAATTTTTAGATGTTAATTTTTAATGTTTGGTAAGTATTAGTGTGAAGTTTGATTGAAGGCTAGTTGTGGCCAGTTTTAGGTGTCTACAAGGTTCACCAGATTTTTATGGATTTTGAGGATTTTTATAGATAACACACAAACTAGTAAGCTATTTGAAAGGAATGAAAATATTCATACTTATACTAAAATACAATCAATAATATATATTTTTCCTAATTTAGCATGTGCAATAAATATAGTAACTACAAGGTAGCCAAGGGGTAAAAGAAAGCATATATTGTTTGATATTATGTCCTAAGGTATGACAATGATTAGGCTTCATTAAAGGGATGCATTAGAGGTTTTGACCTTGTTCATTCTATGTTTTTTATTTTTTTTCCCACTATACACTTGCATTGAATAGATACAATAGTGTTGATATAGGTGTTTGCCTATGACAAATGTTCTAATTAAAGATACAGACATGAATGGATATAAATTTGTACCAAACATGTTCTATCACTTGTATAACTTCCCTATGCCTCAAATTATATCTAAATATGTGACCAATTCATCCAATGAACAAAACCCTAGTTATTTTGCATAGAACCTCTTATAACTAGGTAAAAAGGGGTCAGAATGTGAGTCAAGCTAACCCTAACAAAACCCAGTTGCTTGTAAGTGATACATACATAGACAATATTCCAAAGAGGACATTAGAGGATTTAATTCTCCCTCATAGGAATGTGTGTATGTAATTATAATTATACAATTATATGTTCTTTATCTTAGTAACCCTTGGTACAAGTAATAAATAGTATATTTGATCTTTTTAATGCTTTAGATGTTCAATTAAATATTGTAATGTAATTTTATAGATTAAATTATACAATGTTTTCCAATTTTTTAATTATGAAATCAAATTACTAGATGGTGTAATTAAACTATATACTTTGTATATATAGGGACCTCTTGATTTTGCATGAGGATCTAGTGATACATGGAAAGTTGATAATAGGCTAGGAAAATATGGTTAAAAAAATGGTCACAAAGAGAAGTATATAGAAAATTACAATAAGATAAGCCTAAGAACCTACTTCATAATTGTACACTAGTGTCTAAAATGGATATAAATGTCCATGGGCTAAAATTTACATATAGTAGGAAATAAAAGGTAGGGATCCCTGACATACATTGGATAAAGAGTAATAAAATAACATACATGCCCAATGGGTAGCTAAATTAAGTGAAAAAAGATGGAATAAAATAGACTCAAAGAGGCTACATCATTAGATATATAATTTGCATTGAAGAAATGTATACATGCAAAGAGGATATTAAAATATGTTGCACAATTATGTTTGTACCAAATTTGGGTGTCTACAAGTGTAACTAGGTTGGGTGTGTTTGATTTTTAAGCTCTCAGATATAATAATATTATTCATAAATCATGAATAATGTCCAAATGAGAAATATATATGGATTCCATTTTCCTATACCCATAATATCCCATATCTAAGGTATGTTGAGAGTAACTTCTAATGGATAGCTACTTATTGGTGCACTACAAGACCAAATACTTGAAAGGCTTCCTGTGGTTGAAAATTAAAACCTTGTGCACTTCTCACATAATTTTTAGGTATGTGGAAGATAAATTTTATATACATTATTTTTTTAATGGTTTGATTATTAGATCAAAACCCCTCACACCATGGCTTAGTTAAAAAACTAACAACCGCTTTGCCTAGAACGATAACTCCGATGAGTTTTAAAACTACTAGAACATTGTCTAAAAATTAAATTTAAACCATAAAATTATTTGTGTATGAAAATTATGAAGTCAATTTAAAACCCTATGTTAAATATAAATCTTAGAGAATAGGTCAATAAAAGCCTAAAAGGACAATCGTTATTCTCTTTAGTGTACGGGAATCATGAATTCAAACACTAGATTAAAAATATAAAAATAAATTCTATAAAAATTGTACAAGGTCACAAATATGTTTTAACCTATTTTTTATTTAACAAATGTTTAATAGTCATAAGACATTGAAAGATTATTCAGATTGTATTATATGAAATTAAGCATAAATTTGAATGTAAAGATTGAATTATTTAGCACCTCAGTCTTGTATACTTAAAAAATACATGCCTTAGTTATTAATCTCAATTCAAGGTGGTCTAATGTATTCCCTCTATATTATAGTATGGTATATGGGAGCACTATAAATAATTTCATCATTGTATCTCCTCTCATCAACCTTTATGGTATGGTGGTTAGATCACTATATATGTTAGTTATATAGCAACTTTCATCACTATAGTCTCCCTCTCTCATGGTCATAATGGGATATAAATAACTACATTATAATATTTATCCCTTTATCATGTTTATAATGTTGTGGACATTTCTTGATGCTAAAAGTCTTGCATACACTATGTCTTTGTTCCTAGTTACTTATCTCTTAGTTGACCAATGTTATTATAATGACCCAGGCCTTATATCATGGTCATAATTATATAAACCTATTTATATTATATCTTTATAAGTTTTAGATCTACACCTATTTTCCATCTACCAAGACACTCATGTCCTAGTCAAATGCCTATGTCAATGCAAGTGTCCTACTCTAATGCAAGTGTCAAGTGCCCTAAATTCATCTAATTAAAAAATGAAATGTACTCCTATGGTCATCCTAATTTCTTTAATGTGAGATATTATCCATAAGGATTGGTATGAATATAATATCAACCCTCATTCATTCAAAACTTATAAAATACCTAGTAGAGACCAATGTAACTTACCAAAAGCATTCTATCAATCACTCAAGAAAGAAAAGCTTCCCTATTTCAACCTATTTATGTATTAGTCATAGGGATAAAACATATATAGGTCTAAAGTACTGAAATATAAATAAATGAGCAAAATTATCCAGGTTATGAACTAGGTCACTATTGTACTTGTTTTTCACACATTGCATGATTCACACACAAGAAAACATGTAGGGGAAAACTACATAATTTTTATACCCTATTCAGAGTATTAGTTATGTAGGTAGTGTTCATTAAAAGAGGGGTATTTGGGGTAGCTCAACATTATGTACCCATTAATTTTTTTCCCATGGCAACTATGAAGTTGAATAATTAGGGTTGTTTCACATTTGGCAATGAATGATAACTATGACTTAGATCTAAATGCAGTAGAGAAAAGGTGACACATAATCCATAAAAAAACTAGGTGGTTACATCATATTTCAAAAGGTATTTCATACTAGATACCTACATCTGAGTCAGATAGTAGCATTGATGGAACCATCCTAGGTCAATACAAGCGTCCATGGTTATAAAGGTCAAACTTCCAAAATTAGGTAACTATTCTAGTATCCATATCTATTCTAATTTTTGCTTTTTCTAGATCTAGATATCTATTAACATCAAAATAACATAAGTATCTTGTGTTCATTGTTATCACAATATCTAACATACTTATACTTTCTATTTTTAGCATCTTAGTATAATAAATTGAGTATATGTTATGTCTAAGTTTTAAAAGAAATTATCCTTCTTTAGAGATAGTCTACCATCCTTGTGCCCTAGGCTATCTCTTCCCCCTTTAACATGGATTACCCTAATATAGATTTTGGGGTTAAACATTTGGTGAATCCAATTCTTATGAATACAAAAAAAAATTGATTCATACTTTTTCAAATTTTATATTTTTCATTTCTAAGTAATGCAAAATAGTAATAAAAAACTTGAGTTCAAATGGTATATAAAGAATCACTAATCACTCATCTCATGGATTAATAGATGCATTATTTTATTTTACCATAGATAATATTAGTAATCATTATAAGGCTAAGGCTTTCTCACATAGTAATGGTGACTCTTTAGAAGGTACTACAACTAATTCCATACCAATGAATCTACCTACTTCTAATGGGGGCATGGGATATGTATTCCAACCTTTATTCCCTAAAACTACTATTCATATATATACCCATCCTATGAGTACACCTCCTTTGGTAACTTATCAAATGTCTACCCTAATATGCTAAGAGGTGCAAGCTCTTTTCCGGATTTCAAAAAAAACTAAAAACTAAGGTTACAAATATTGAAAAAAATTATATGAAATCTCCTTATGTTATTGATTCATAATATGTGTTGCATAATCCTCTTGCGATAGAGATATTTTTTCACAACTTGACTATTTTTTTTGCACCTAATTCAAATTTTATGATGGCAAGGGTGATCTTGAACATCTTGGATGCTTTTATGTGGAATTCATTGATTATGTATCCAATGATAAAATTTCAACCAAATTATTACAAAGAGATTAAAATATTATGCTTTAAAGTGTTTCTAAGATTTACAAACTTAATCAATAAATGACTTCCAACCCCTTATGGATCAATTTATGGCATACTTATCTACTAACATCACTAAAAAGATTTCATATTTCTTAACTGGATAAATAAAATAAGGAAACAATGAACTTATCAATGAATAAGTGTTAAGATATAAAATAATGTTAGATAAAATGATCAATCTTATGGTAGATAAATAAATTTAAGATATTTTCAATAAATTTTCACTTATTCCTTTACAGAATCCATTATGTTCAAAAATTTCAAATATTTTAGTGAATATACTACATTGTTCACAACCATGAAATAAAACTTATCTCATTGAAAAAACTTATGTATGTAGAAAATACACCAACTACATCTACATTTAATATTAAGCTTACTACCAAACCAAGTTATAAGTTCAAACCTCTTGAGCCTTAAAAATAAATATCCAACATGGTTAATGTGGTCTCATAATAACCTAATTAGCTTGTCTTATCCAATGAACTATATACATATTTTACATGCTTACCTGAGTCTCCCACTTATTTACTCTCATGGCTTGTAGAGTGTTACCTCATATCTCTACTTCATCCTATATAGGTTGATATGAGTATACCTCTACCCAAGGGGTATGATGCAAATGCTTATTTTGATTATCACCAAGGCCCTAGGCATTCTATGACTATGTTTTTTATCTTGAAGCATAAGATATAATACCTCATCAATAATGAAAATATTACATTTAATGATCATTTAAAGGAATCAGGTTCATAACCTAGTGATCACCATAAACAAAAATATTTAACAATCCTTTGCAATATCATTAAATGAAGGATCCAGAAGTGTATATGGCATATAATTTTAACCCTCCTCCATCTCATTAGGAGAACCCACTAGATGGTATTATTGGTACCTATATGTGGCATTCACCTCCTATGGTTTAGATATCCTCCATTAATTTGAATGAAAATTAGATTAGATAGGATGACTCTTATCTTCATTACTTATCATTTGATCATACCTTGATCACAAACCTATACACAATGTTATGATTAATAATGGTGAAATTAATAATATTTATACCATGACATTACTTATGCATTTGAGTTACACAAATCATGATTTACACCCTTCAACCAAATTAGTTAGATAATTTTATAAGACTTCACAATAGGTTATTAGTGATATTAACTTACCTTTATAGGTGGGTACCAAATTTGGTTACTAACTTCTCAATTATAACTTCTATGGGCGTGTTTTATATGTTATTGGGATCATCTTGGAAACATACACTTTGAGAAGTACCTTATGTAGTACATGGGTGTGTTGAATACAATCATATCAATCAAGTACTTACAATTTCTAAAATTTCATATCAACATCCTCTTGAGAAAGATAAATTTATACCCAAGCATATAATTATCAAACCTCATATAGTTTATAATCTACAAAAGGGTAAGTAATAGGTAATTCCCTTTATTAGGTGACTAGTTCTTAAGATACCATTACATATAAGATCCATAATGGGTTCCATAGAATCCTCATCTAATATATACCATATTTAGATATCTAGGTCACTTACACATATTCCTATTATTTTTATTCCAAAGAAACCATAAACCATTTAACAATGGGTTTCAATAACCCTTACTCCTACTATTTCTACTTCATAACCATAAGGTCCTAATTTAAATATGCATAACATCACATATACTATAGTGACATATATTACACCTATACATACTCATCAATAATATCACCAGTTTATTAAACCAAGTTCATAGTGGGGAGATACATATGACCATAATTTGGATGTGATCATATGAATTTTTTTTCCTTTTGCAAATATTCCAAAAATACAAAAAAATAAAAAACTAAAAAAGACCAAAATATTTTCAGCATTTACAAGTCCTATTAGCTCCATGGCATATGTGTCAAGTTCCATGTTGATAGATGGCATATCATTATTTCATATATATGCATGTGTTTCACACATTGTTTTAATGTGATAAAAGCATACATAAATACATGATATATGCATTTTTGGATGTTAGTATTTTCCTCTATTCATGTCACTAGGAAGTTGGGGGCATACACCTCTATGATCATGATACATCAGAGTTATATCATTATATGGTTTCTTTGCATTACCATGTTTGATCTCATATATGTACTTACACATGCCTTTATCTATGCTTATATAATTCATAGTGTACCCTATGTTGTGTACTTAAATTTTTTTACTAACACATATATCTAGGGACTAATATGATATGTTTTTATTAGTTTATTATTATTTCATTTATGCACTTCCTTAAGTTTCTTGCCTTGATATTGTATTCCTTTTTTGAGAATTTGAATATGATCCATTTTTTATGTCCCCTATGCCTGTGTTTGCCTCTTTGACATTTCAATATGTCATTGCTTGTTGTATGTTGACATTTGAATATGATATTTATTATTTTGTGTACATTTGACTAAGTCATGTACCTTAAATTGTGTGATATTTTAACATTCCCCTTGTTTGTGGTCTCTTTGGACCTTTGTCTCATGATTTTCTTTTTGAGTGATCTTATGTGTGTTTTTCATTTCTTATTGAGATTGTACTATTACTATATAGATTTTTCTATGATCTACACAATGTATCTTAGGACTTTGTGTGATCACATTCTTCATGATTCAATGATATATCTAGCTAGATACACTCCATCTATATGATACATGGTAAATTCATAGTTTACATGATTATCTTATCCTTTTGAGGTAAGGTAACTACTAGTTTATACTTCAACTCACCTTAAAAGGGGGATAGATCAATGGGGTCATGTCATAGAGTAATGAATTCCACATTGCTTAATAATTTTAGATTCTATGGGGGAATTTTTTGGAAACATCTTTTCCACACTTATTTAGTATTTAACATACCCAGATTAGAATGGGGGCACATTTTAGAAACATGTCCTCTACATTAGCACTTACACCAGTTCTCAAATCTAGATTATAGTGGGGGAATGTTTTGGAAACACGTTTTCCACACATACACTAGTTTTTAGTTTGATACTATAGTTGGGGCATGTTTTTTTAATATGTTCTCCACACTTGCACAATTTCAAATTGGCCAAAATTCATAGTTGTATGATTCAAAAACACATTTTTGGTAAAATATATATATATATATATATATATATATATATATATTAGTAACATTTCCATACATAGTTTCTACATGAGACATATCTAAGATGCATATGTAATGAAATGTGCACCTAATACTAAAAAATTAAATTAGTTTTAGATTTAAAACACTTCTAGGGACTACCAAAACCCACCAAGTTGGACTATTATAGACAATATTGAACCAATTTACTATAGCAACTGGTTTGATTTTTTGTATGGTTGAGGTGATTAACTCATACAATCTTACCAAATGTATAGGTTGGACTTGATTGCATCATCTGGCCTCACCATTTTTATAGTGTGAGTTGACTTGGTTTACTCACACTCACAAAGTTATAAGTATGATTAGGTTACAAAGTTCAACTAATCTCAATTATTGGGTGGTAACTCATCTTCCTCCAAGGTTGTGGGCATGTGTTCTCCAATATCTCTCTATTCTTTAGATATATGCACTTTCTAGATTTTACATTTTTCCTAATCACAGTTTCATTGATTCATAATAATACATATTTCAAATTAAATTTCTAAAAGGCAAGATGGTTTCATCAATACACATGTGCACTCTTAAACCTTACTCTCTTTTAATTTAAATCATTGAAATGATTTAAATTTAAGATTATATATATATATATATATATATATATATATCCTATCAATTTTGGACCTTTCCTATTATCAAAAGGATCACATACACTATATCTCTATGAATAATAGATTATCTCTTAGTCAAACCAATGTTATTCTAATGACCCAAGACTATTATCATGTTTTAAATGTTATAAACCTACTTCTCTTATGTATTTGTAAATTTTGGTCTGAAACCTATTTTCCACTTGCCTAGACACTTACTTCGCTATCATACACCTACATTAATGCAAGTGTATTATTCCAATGCAAGTGTCTAATGACCTAAATTCATCCAATTCCTAAAAACAATATTCATATGGTTGACATATGAGAGATGTAAATAATAATATATCTAGATTAAAACTAGAATGCATTATAGGGGCTATTATATAGCCAAAACAATAGCATAACAATATCCTAAAATATAGGATGGTGTAATACAATATACCCAAAAGGGATGTCACAAGTAAAATAAATTAACTATAAAATATTAATTACCTATGGTGAATTAATCACCTTATTAAAATATAACATTCTCCCTCTTAATTTAGCATATATTGAAGAAAATAAGGGAGAAATTATCTAAATGAATCAAATTTATCACGTGCAAGTGACTTGGTGAAGAAATCTACTTTTTATTCTATCAAACAATACTGGAGCTGGATGTTTTTAGATTAAGGTAAAAGTAGGTTTTGAAGGGACCCTGAAACCCTTTAATAGAATCAAGAAAGATAAAGCATTAACAACCAACAGGAAAAGCATTCCTAAATCCTACTGAAGAACAGTATCAAAATCAAGTTTTATAGGGACCTAAAACCATAATCATAGACCAATAAAAGCACCCAGGTTTTACAAGGACCTGAATCCTTAACAAAACTAGGTTTTACAACTTGAAACAAGTACCCAAGTTTTACAAGGACCTATAACCTTAAAAAGCTTACAGCATAGGGAAAAAATTCTAATATATATATATATATATATATCTTTAGCATTCTACCCTAGCCAACAATGCAGGTTGCCATTGCAATAATGACACACAAGCATTTACTGTGACAATAAAAAACCCCAAAAATGCCTCTGGTTTATCTATCACTAAGATTTTATGGATACACCATCAGATCTAGCAATAAAGATGGCCAAATGATAGCCATAGCCATGTTGAGAAAAAGGCCATGTTTCACCATGCCTTCTAACCCTAAAATCACACTACCTATAAAAAGCAGCACCACAAACAAAGAAACAAACCCTAAAACTAGTGTCACTAGTGCCCAATCCATCCACTCGATCATCTACCCATTCTCCCCCTCTATTAATCTTAGAGGATTTACTACCATGGAAATCAAAACATCATCAAAGAAATCCCCAACGTCTAAAAGCACATCAACATGAGCCATGACCCCAGTCGATAGAAGGCGATGGTGAATAACTAGATCTAGTCAACAAAGGCTAATCAGGCTTAATAAAACATGGTTATGAAGTGATCCACCTTCTGCATGAGGCACACCAACATAGAGGAAACAAAGTTTCCCCCATCTATTCACTATTCCCTATGTAAACTAGATTGGTATGGAAATCTAACTTAGGTTGGAAATCCAACCTGGGTTCCATCCACAATACAGAAATATGAGGTAAAAATAGAGTTCCACACAATAATATATCTCCCATTACTATGTCGCATAGACACAAGGAAGGTTTTGAGGGGGCCACATAGACATGAGCCCCCAGCACTTCCTCTAACATTAATTATTGGAGCTGGATGTTATGTTATTGTACATGTTTGTAAATGAAATAAACTTGCACCTCAATCTATTTTTTGCATTCATGAAAGAATGAATTGTGAAAAAGTTTGAGAACACCCTCATTATCACATTATAGGATGGTATGTGTCTTCTATGGTACTTCTAATCCTTATAATATGTGACATAACCATATCACTTCACAGATAGCTCCTCCTATAACACGATATCTTACTTTAGTGGAAGATCAATAAAAAAATTATTTCTTGCTCCCTTGGGATATATGACCAGATCCTAAAAAGAACACATATCTATAAGTGGATTTTATCTAATCAATATTTCTTACATGATTTAAGTCTAAATATCTTATCAAGAAGAGATTATAATTCTTCCTATATTCTAGGTTGAAGCCCATTATACCCATGATATATCTTAGTATTCTCTTTTCTACTTTATAGTGAGACATCTTTGGCTCTTGCATGAACCTTGAAAGATAGCTAACCACATACTTGATGTCTATCCTAGTATATGTTAAATCAATAAGACTCCCAAGAAACTACCAATAGAGAGTTGTATTTACTTGTGGTGATAGATCTATATGAGATAACTAAAGCCTTGTCTCCATAGGTGTAGTAATTAGATTACTCTCCATCATCTTGAATTTCTTGAGCATTGTCTTGGCATATTTCATCTAGGACACAAAGATGTGGTATTCTTTTTATTGTACTTCTAATCCAAGACAATACTGTATAAGCCTGATATTTGTCATGTCAAATGATCAATTAAGATATTTCTTGGTTACATCTATCATCTTCACTAGACTACTAGTGATGACTAGATCATCAAAATATATTGAAATAATTACAATATCTCCCTCTTGTTTTAGGTAGACATTTGGATCATATGGACACCTCTAGAATCTATGTTGGATGAGATATACATCAATATTTATGTATCAAACTCAGGGAGCCTATTTGAGACCATATAAATATTTTATGATTTTACATACTTTTCCTTCATTAACAAGTGAGACAAAACCTTTTGGTTGTGTCATGTAAAATTCTTGTAGATATTCATTGAGAAAGGCACTTTTTACATCCATTTGGTGGATATTCCATCCAAATTGTATAGCCACATAAAATATAATTAAGATTGTTTTGATCTTGGCCATAGGAGAAAATATCTTCTCATAATTTATGCCTTCCTTCTATGCATATCCTTTAGCCAAAAGTTGAGCCTTATACTTTTCTATACTACCGTTTCCTTTGTATTTTGTTTTGAAAACCCATTTATAGCTGATTGTCTTCTTCTCTGGTGGAAGATCTTCAAGATGACATGTTTTATGTTTCATCAATGATTGATATTATACATCCATGGCATCCTTATAATATTTATACTCTAGGGATTCATGAACTATCAAGGACTCTACTAATTCTACAATTATGCTCATTAGGGCTAAATTGACCTCATCTTGAGTCTTTGGTCAAATAGTCGATGTGTCTAGAACTCTATCTAGTTTAGCGTGTCTTAATGTACTTATATACAATTCAGGCATATGTTTCACTATTCTTGTGGGTTAATCTATATTAACTGACTAATCATCCTCATCATTATTGTTACCTTCAGTGTTGTTATGACCTTCTAAATTGTTTAGAGGTCTAATTATTGAATCATGTGAGTTTGTGGAAGGCAAACTAGTTTTAATTTTCTTATCAAACTCTAAATCCCTAATGATGGATATCTTCTTTGTTCTAATGTCCATCAATTTTTAGGCTAATTAATATTCACTATATTCTAAGAAGATATAAGGCATGGATCTAGTATCCAGTTTCTTTCTCTTCTTTTTAAGAACATGCATATAAGCCTTACATTCAAAAACTCAAAGATGAGAAATGGAAGGTTTATGCCCTATGTAGGCTTCATGTGGGGTCATACTATGAAAATATGTAGTGGGTGACCTATTTAAAAAATAAACTATTGTTTTCACTACTTTAACCCAATATGTCCATGTAAAACTTAAATGTTCAATCATTATACACACCATTTCTTTGATAGTGTAGTTTTTCTATTCTATAACACCATTATATTGTAGACTGTATGGTGGAGTCATTTGTTGATAAATTCAATGTTTTTTAAAGTAAGTAAAAAAATCTTTATTTCTAAATTCTCCCCCTTGATCTAAGTGGAGAGCCTTGATTTTTTGACTAGAGTTCTAGTTTAATTGCTATTTTAAACTCTTTGAAAGTATTATAGTCTTGGTATTTGGTATTTAGATAGTAAACCCACATATTTTTGTGATTATTAATCAACAAAGATCATGAAATATTGAAACTCATAGTGATTGGATCTCATGGGTCCACATAGATCAATATGCACCAGATCAAGCTTGCCATATGCTCTTGAAGAACTTTAACCAAAAGATGTTTGAGGTTATTTCCCTACTAGACAACTAGTGTAGAGATATATATTTTTATTCAACTGAGGAATTACATGAATCATGTTCTTATTTTTGAGTGATTTGAGGTATCCAAAACTAACACGACCATATCTACAATGCCACAAATTGGCTGAGTCTGAATCTTAAGCTAAAATTACTTGATTATGTGATTGAAAAAAGTTAATTTGGAACTTTTTAATAATTTATAAGTCTCATGTAACTATTCTTGAGCATTCTAACTTATCTTTGATAAAACACATCTTTTTTCCTCTTTTTTAATCAAAGTTAACCTTGAGGTTTTGTTCAAGTAACTGATTGACTAATAGAAGATTCTTTATGAGTCTTAGGACATACTAGACATCTGATATTTTACAATCATGTCATCCAAGTGGTAAGTAAATATTACCAATGCCTTGAAACCAGTAGGATGAGTCATCACCCAAAGAGACATGATTTTTAGGTAAGTCTCATTCGTGTTGTAGAACCAATCTTGTCTTCCAATCATATGTCAAGTTATACCTAAGTTGACATACCAGATAGAAATTTATGATGTTGATTTAGCATAAGACTGTGTAGCATATGATAAGTCCTTATTAGAGTGGGTGTCTTCATATTTGGAAATGTTGCCTTGTTGATTGGATTTATTCTTCTAATTCCCTTTCTTTTATCCTTGTCTTTTAGGTGGATGAGATGATTATTGGTGACTAGGCTTCTTGTTGCTTGAAGATCCCTATGTAAAGGAGTTATACCAACAATTATTTAGCTCATGGCCTATTTTTACACATTTACATCAATATTTTTGTTGTTTATCCCCCTATGAATGACACTATTGACCTTAGTTTTATTTAAAAGACTTGATCTACTATTTACCTTTCTGTTGATTAGAGACAAGAGTATGTTCTTTAGATTCTTATTCTTTTGTATGCATAGACTCTTTTGGTTGCAACATGTTTACCAACTTGTACAAAGATGGTTTCTATTTTGTGATTTTTAAAGTAGTCATGAATATCCTATAGGAGGGTGGTAGTGATCTCACGATAATAGGTATAAGAGATGTATCTAACACTATTTTTACAAATGCTTAGATCAAAGCCCTTAGGGTTAAAACACAGTGTAGGAAAGATTCCACATTTTCACTACACTTCAATTTGAGAGAATTAAGTTGACTCTATAAATGAAAAATGTTTCCTTCATTTTTGGCCTCATAGATTTTATAGAGCTTATCCCAAGAATATTTTGCTAATTAGGTCTCATGGATATGAGGTTATACCTCATCTAATAATCTGAACATGATTATCAACTTTTCCTTTTAATGACCTTTGTTCAACTTATTTTGATGATCAACATCAGTAGCATGCCAGGTAAGAGTATCATTTATAATAGGCTAAATATCTTCAAATTCTAAATTAGTCTTGATTTTTGTTTTCCAAGCAGCATAATTGTCACCATGAAGAAGTTGTGAGTCTGGTAAAAATAATTTTGGACCATTTCCATCTATTATGTTGAATCTGACCAAATGTGATATACTTGTTTATTATCACTCCAGTATCAAGTTCTCCCTTTTGTTATACAATCAATATGGGATACCAATCTTTTCTTTATATGTGTCCTTATATTATACACATTAGTTGTGGAAGAAGCTCATGCTTTCTTTATACCTAGTGGTACATGAAATAAGTGTAAATGTACATGAAATATATTGATACATGGTACTTAAATAGTATTTAAAAGGGTTCATCTAATCACTAACACCTAATTAAATGGAATTTTGCATACGCATGTGTAACTTTGATATATACTTGTAAATACTAGTAGTCAAGATATACACCCTTTGATTAAATAAAATGGGTAGATGAAGGGAAGTATATGAGTGAATTTGTCTTATTTATCCCTAATTATTTAAAGGGATGATTCGTATACCTCATTATTGTATCTATGTTAGGTTGTGTATGTAGTAACTCAAGTGTGATGGCATTACCCATAAACATGAGTTAGAGGCATAGCTATGACCAAACACTACATTGAGTTTTAAAAAATCATTATTTTGTGCAATATGTAAAATAAT
Source organism: Torreya grandis (assembly GCA_037957365.1). NCBI lineage: Eukaryota > Viridiplantae > Streptophyta > Pinopsida > Cupressales > Taxaceae > Torreya > Torreya grandis. The sequence goes on along the minus strand of JARHVA010001976.1, from coordinate 964,631 downwards.
TATAATATTTTGTAAAAAAAAATTACAATTCTTTTCAAAAAATTAAAAGAGCCCTAAGAGCCCAAAATGAAAGAAACAAGTGTTTTTTCATTTTTTAAAAAGCATTATAATTTTCTTTTACAAAATATTGTAATTGTTTTACATATTTAAATTATAATTGGAATGCATTACAAGGGTATTATATATCCAAAATAATAGCACAATATTATCCTAAAATATAGGATGGTGCAATAACATTATACCTAGAATAGATGTCACAGGTAAAATAAATTAACGATAAAACAATAATATGCCTATGGTGAATTAATCACTTTATTAAAATAAAATAACATAAGTGATTTAATGTGAGATATTATCCAATGGAATTGTTATAAATTTAATATCGACCCTCACTCATTCCTAACCTAGAAATTACCTAGTAAAGACCAAGGAAACTTACCAAAAATATTATTTCAAGCACTCAAATGAGCAATGCTTCCCTATTTTCCCTATTTTCATATAAGTCATAGGTATAATAAATAGAGAGATATTAATTACTAAAGTATCACTCTTTGAGCCACACTTACCAAATTATAATATATGTCATTGTTGTACTTGCTTATCACACATTACATGATTCACCCACAATCCAACACATAGGGTAGAACTACATAAGTCCGAAGCCCTCTTCAGAGTATTAGATATGTAGGTATATCTCATTTATAGAGGTGTATTTATGGAAAACTAACACCATATGCCTAGTAACCTATTTTTCTAACAACCACTATGAAGATGAAAAAGTAGAGTTTTCTCATTTAACAATGAGTGACATTTCATGACCTAGATCTAAATGTACCATAGTAAAGATGACACAAAACCTAGAAGCATCCAAATGGTTACATCCTATTTAAATAATCATTTTTTTATAGACACCTACATCTTAGGTATATAGTAGCATCTATGTAACCTTCCTAGGTAGATGCAAGTTTTCATGTCTACAGAGATCAAATTTCTAGAATCAATAAATTTTTCAATAATCTAGATCCACTCTAATTTCTTCATGTTCAAGATTTAGATCTGTATTATCATACAAACTAGATAATTATCTTGAGTTCATTTTTATTTAAATATCTAGCATATTTATACATTTTATCTTCATCATCTTAGTATAATAAATTTAGTATATATTCTATCTAAATTCCACAAACAATTACATTTCTTTAGAGATAGTATACCATCCTTGTACCCTAGGCTATCTCTTCCCCCTTTAACCCTAAATTCCTTAAATATATATTTTAATCTTAAATATTCAAGGGATTTTAGATATGTTAGGATTTAACATTGTCAGCTACCTATGGTTGGATTTAGGTATCTACATGAAGCATCAACAATATAAAAATTTAAAACATTAATTACATTAGATTACATCACTTTCAAGTTGTAACTTGGTTCCAAGTGAGTTGGTTAATTTTATTAGAAATAAATATAGTTAGGAATGTAGATAAATCTATTTAAGACAAAGAAAATTGTAAATCTATTGCATTTTTAAAAAAAAAAGAATCTCATTTTGAGTTAATATGAAAAATTTATTGCCTTTAAAAGTTATCAATTTTATGAAATATGCATAGAATATGTGCATAAATATAAAAAATATATAAATTTTCACAAAATGCACACAAATGTTATAGAATGTGCTTATAAGTTTTTAGAATGTGTATATATGTGTATAAGTATGTGTGTAAAGAAAGTAGAATGTGCATAAGATTTCACAAAAGTGTGCAAGAGTACACTAAAGTGTACATAAACAATTAGGTTATATAATGACTTGATATTTAAGGACTATAGTAAGAAGATAAACCCTTACATGTTTTGTAAATGAAATGGTTGTCCTTATATAATGGTTCTTATAGGATTTAAAATATAATTAAATGTGTCCTTTGTAAAAATAGTTCCTCTATCTTAATTAATGAGATATTATTAGCTAGAGTTAGGAAATTATAAACTCTGAAATGCTAAGAATCTATTCTTGCACTTATGTCAATTTATAGGGATGAGGAAATAAATAAGAGGCTTATTTTAGTGTATAGATTAAGTAGTGAGTTTTAGAATTGAAACTTGTGACATAGGAATCCAAGAGGGGATTTATTCAAGTCTTAGTATGATAAACCTCAATGAAAATACAAAAATAAAAATAACACCTCAAGCCTATCCACTCAAGGATCAAGACAACAGTGCAAGTAACAAATAAAAGAAGATAAAACAAGTATTATTCACCTTACTTATAAGTAATATTTGCACATTTGCCTTGAAGGAATGTGCTTGATTGTATTCTCAAATATTCTTTGATAATGGTTCTCCTTGCATCATTTTTCCTTGTCACTTTGGCAATGTTTGGCTTAGATTTGGAAAGATGTACGAATTTATCAATAATTTTGCATTACAACATTATAATAAAGTTTACATGAAATAATTACTTCATAATAACATTAAATAGAAAAGCTTGTTTTGATATTGGGTGAGTCCTTATATTTATATCCTTTCAAACTAACCCTAACCCAAGTGTAGTTAGATTAGATTTAACCGTGGTTAGGATTAGTTCAACCCTAGTTAAGTTAAAGAAGGGACAAGAAATTAATATTTGGAATAGAGATCCCATTTATTAATCATGGCTATCCATTTATGAATTCAAGGCTTTAATAGAGATATTTTCAATTCCTTGACTTTGAAGATTATGACATAATCATGATCTCAATTTTATTGGAATTTCCTTTTTACAAAATTAATATTCACTAATTACACATGAAAATTTCACTTAAGCATTTAATTTGATTTACTTACATAATTCATTCTAATTAGCATTTAATGAATTATTTAAGTGCCCCTCTTAATGGATCCAAAGTCCAAATTGTCAATTTTCTAGGTCACAACTTGACTGGAGATGAATCTATGAGAGGTTATTATTGCATACAAGATAATACCCTAAATAGGGATTCCTCAACATGATTTTGGGTGCCAATGTCTAATGTGAAGATGAAATTTGGAAATTTAGTGATTCTTAGGATAAATTTTCCCTATTTGGTAGAAATCAATCTAAATTTTGGTTGGAATACAATTGTGGCCAAAATGATGTGTATACTATTTGCCCTTATTTAGGAAGGTGTTGCAAGACATAGGCACAATAATTCTTAGCCAAATTTTTGCTACCATTACCTAAGTTTTAAAAAAAAATCTTGGCATGCTTTATGACCTAGATCATAACCAATTCCATGTTTTATAAGGTCTTGAAATGGTCTTCTTGAGGTATTGTAGCATAGTTTAAGGTTGTTTTGACAATATTAAGGTAAATCCATATATTAAGTCTTATGTTAGCATAGACATAAAATGGTGTAAAGAGGTTGTTCCAAAAACTCTCAAAATTTGTAAAGTGTCTTTAAAATTCATATCACATTTTTAACACATTTTAGTAACACTTTACATTAGTTTGGAGAAGCTAAGGTTCTTTTGCAAAATTTAAAGTGAAAATCAAGAGAAAAGAGGCATATAACTAATTCCAAAGAATTTCATGCCAATAAGGACCAAATTACCATATAATCACAGTTTTAAAAGCTTATAAATGAGTTATCTAATGTGAATATATGTTAAGAATGTCATATTTTGTCAGTTTTATAGGTGTAACATCTATAAAAGAGAAAATAAATCCAAAAATGGGATTTTTAGTCACTTTTGTGGACTTAGGAGGATATAATTTTAGGAGAAACCATATAATTATCTCTTAACATTATATAGGTTATATATATATATATATATATATATATATATATATATATATATATATATATATATATATATATATATATATATATATATATATATATATATATATATATATCTTGTATAGGTCTTGAAAAGTCAAAATGTGCCTTGAAACCTCCATCGCTCCCTTGGCAAGCTAGTAAGGGTCAACTCCATATGCTTAGTATGAATAAAGGAGAGAGGGTTAGGGTTTGATATTGTGGTTAGAGTAAAGGGACCTAATTTCCTTTATTTTTTTTAAATTTTTTCTCATATTGGTTCCTTCATCTTTATGAACAATTGTTAATACCAACATGTGGTCTTAAACCTCACTTAAACTCCAATGTCTCTATTTTGAGCATGTTTCAAGCATAAATGAACTATTAAAGGTAAATTGAGTGATTTAAATGACTCAAAAAAATTAAATAAACCTCCTCACACTTTCATATTCCATCTTATTAGTACATGTGGCATTTGGAAGTTAGTAAAAGGTTTCCATAAGATAAGATACAAGTTGGCACTTTAAGGTTGGGAAGTCTCTATAGGTTTAAATGCATACCAATGATTGTTAAATTTACTTCACCATATTTTGACTTAATTAAATATTTCCATCATGACTAAGTAATCCATGATAGCTTCTTTAAGTAGTTTTTAGTGTATTTAAGCCTAAATATAGTCTATAGGCTACCTACACATAATTGATTTGAAAAAGTCTAACCCTATAATATTTAAGAAGTATGAGGGTAAAAAAATAATAATAGAGGTGTCATCAAAGTTTTAAGAGTTAAAAACAATCTTAAAATAAGGTTTAGAATAGGAAAATGCAAACTTATAGGCATGTAGCCCTATAGGTATGTATTCCTATAGGCCTACATTCATGTGAAATGCATACTTCAAGGATTGGAAAGTTACTTTTGACTTTAGTCTTGAAAATGAAGGAATAAATTAATATAAGGTGTGTGAATGATTATATTAGATATTCACAAATATAAAGTGATAGAGGATAAAATTTAGGATGTAACCTTGAATATCACACACAACCATATCTAGACAATTTTTGGGAAAATGATGTATACTTGTGTTATGAAAGTAAATCATTAAAGGGTTAGTAGGGTTCATAGATAAATTTATGACCTATGTGACCTTGGATAAATTTAGAATAAATTAATAAAAATTTTCCTTAGAGCCTAATATCCAAGATAATCAAACTAACCTTTATAGGCCATCTAGAAAGTGCAACCTTTGAGTATGAGTGAGAAGATGTAATGTATACATGGAGATTGGTTTGAATGAAAAAGTAGATTTTATAAAACCACTAAATTTTAAAATAGGACCAAAGTAAGATAGGAGAGGATGATCAAGACTAATCTACTTTAGATCCTATAGTCACATAGTCAATTTTCTCCTAAAAGGCCTATGTTTTCATGAAATAAATGTCTATTGGTGAATGAAATATTAAGGCCTTAGTGAAGATAAACCACATTAAAAAGACTCTAATTTTAACCTATTTCATATTCTTTTCAATTTAAATGAAAACATTTACAAGTCTTGAGAAACCTACTCAAGCCTAACAGGCCCAAACCTACACCTATAGGCTTATGTTCAAAGTTGTGGTGAAGAGTTTGTTTCATTAAAGGAGAGAGGGAAACATAAATAACATAATAAGGTGGTAATAATTTATTGGATAATTAACCTTAATATGGTTCCTTCTTATGTTTATAGGCTTATCCTAAGTCTTATTTATGTGTGCATTTATTATATTTAGAAATGCATTTTATTCTTACCTTTATGAGGTGTCACTCACCTCCCTAATCTACTTATTGGATTTAGATTTACTTGAATGTAAATATACCTCCTCCACATGGAACACACTTCCCTACACTATCTAAGGGAATAGACCATAAGTGGAACACACATAGGAGGTTTGTAAGGTAATAATGGGATTCCTTATAACTCCCATTCTCTTCCTCTAACTCTATAAAATTTTCCTTTTTCTCCTCTTTTCCTCACTAGAAACATGAAGTTATCTCTCTTATTCTCTTATTCTCTTGATTAAATTTTATACTTATGAAGATTTTGGTTGAAGCATTATAATATGATCAAGTGGGATTTTCTCTGATACATTTGGTTTCCCATTTTAAAATCTTGTCTCAAATTGTGGTTTGCACCTTAAGAGGTAACTTAGCTTCTTTCTTGTTTTCATTTCTACACTTTCAATGTTATTTATAAACATTATTAGCATAAATCCTTTCATGGTATCAAATATATGGCTTTTTTAATGTTCAATATTGAGTTTTTTTTTACAATTTTTAAGGGTGGAAATGAAGTTTTTTGTTCCCCTTTCTTATAACTAGTACTTGTCCATTTGAATGCTTAATTATTTTTTTCTAATTCAAAGACTTTTTCTTATATGCAAATTCTCAAATTTTAAATTTTTTTTTTTTTTTAATAGTTAATAGGTAAAATGAATCCTTATCTTGCATATAAGCAAATTTTGATACTTGAATTAGCATTATCTTTGAATATTCTTGTTTGCGTTGTCTCTATATGATTTTAAGGCTAATGCCCCTCAGCTAATCTCTTTGTTCTTTGTGTTTGGTTGCTATTTGTAACTCTTTTCATTGGTATTTACAAGGTATTTTATTTTAGCTATGCGAGAAATCAATTTTTTTACCCTTTTTTCCTTCATTGTGAGTTGATCTTCATAGTTGTTCACTTTTAGCATCATATTTTTTCTCTAGAAGGGAGCGTATCTTTCTATGAGTTTTTTTTTGTATTCTTTTCCCTTCCTTTAGTTGCACCTATCCGTTCTCACTATGTTATTATTTTGATATATCATTTATTTGATGAGATGTTTAAAGTCATTTGACCCTTTATGTGTAGTTTTTTTTACCACTTCACTTAATGTGATATTTATTGCATTTATCTCATGTTCTATAAATATTTATCTTAGTTACCTATATTGTGGATTTTGTTCAATTTTTTGAATCTTAGGCTTGTCTTTATATTTTAACTCACCCCTGGTTTTGTGCATAGTATTATTACACCTTTACCACTTTTGATTGAATTTATTTTTTGCTTTTCCTATGTATGTTATGTTTTTTGGTTCCTTCTTCTAGCATCATTGGATGTTTTGGTATAATTTGTTTTAAAAAAGTAAAAAACCTTTGTGGTTTTCCTTTCACTTTAGTCTTTTACATTTGTTCTAATCAATTCTATTATGTTATTTCCCTTCTCTTTAACTAGTGTAGCTTGTAGGAGGGATATTATTTTTATCTAGATCTTTCATTCTCACATATTTTTACTTGGCACTTGATTTGACCTATAATGCACCTTCTTCAAAACAATTATTCATTTTTTACTAAATCATTTTATTTTTTATTTGATTCATTTTTCTTGAAGTGTCATTTTCTAATGTATCATTTTATAAATGCCTTCCTATTTTTTTCTCTTATCCAATATTACATGATGCATACTTTTTTTTTTTTTTTAAATCCCAAAAAAACATAAAAGCAAAAACTCTTTCTTTCACATGGCACCTTTAATTTTTGTTATAAGATTTTTTTCATGATTTTATAGACTTTTTTAATGCATTGTAATAACATATAATAATACTTATTGGCATTCATAATGCCTTAATACTTTTCCTTGTAATACACTAGTGGATAAGGGAGGTTTTTGTTTTAGTTTTTAAACATTATTAAAAAATATCTAAGCACTAAAAACCATTTAATGTTTTTTGTAAAAAACTTTTGTTCTCATGGAATGAGCTCTATGGACATTCTCATCTTTTTATTGACATAAGTCACCACTTAATTTATGTCTTTATAGTACTTTAAAGGTTTTATTTATTTTTATTTGGGATACACTTATTTTCTCTTATAAGAGTAAATCTATAAGTTAAAATTCAAATTTAAAGTTTTTTTTTTTAAATATCACTTAATTTAAATCATATTTATTGGCAAGTTTATCATGTTTTAATTAGATTGTAATTTTTATACATGACATTTTTAGTGTATTTGTAATTTATAATTTGTTTTATCAAAATCATTCTTCAAAATATGACTATGTAAGAGGAACACTATTTTAATTGATCAAGTTCAGCATCAAATTATTGAAAAAACAAAGAAATTATTTCTTTACAAAATCAACTTGAATGTAAAAATCAAATCATTTTTATTTTGTAAAACTCACACAATGAAAAATTAAGCAAAATACAAAACTTAGTTGATTCTTTAACTACCAAAATTGCATCTGTTGAAAATGTGAAAACATGCAATATTTCTTCACCTTGTAAAGAGTGTATTACTCCATAAAATGATGCTTCTAACCCTATATTTAAAATTATGAAATCTATAGTTTATTCTAGCAGTTTGTTTGCTAAATGAAAATATGGTACTCTTAAACCTCTTTTTCTTAAATCGAATGCAAATTATAAAGGTCTTGGTTTTGATGATTTGTCTACTTGTAATACAAATTCAAAATATTATTGTATTCCTAATTGATGGACTTATAATGCATTTTATTTTGATTATACTACTTCTAATACTCATGGTTTAGTTAAACATGTTAAACCTTTTACGTATTTTGGAAAATAAAAACATCAAATAACTAAATGTTGGAAATTGCACCCATGCAAATTTTGTAGTAAATCCACACATGATACTTTGCATTGTTAGAACACTACAAAATCTAAGGGTATAACTATTTGGATTCATAAATAAAATGAATCTTATAAAGACTTTGATATATCTTCTTGCAACAATTATTCTAATGCTTCATGTAAATATCTTTTGCAAGTGACACATCTTCATTGTCTCTATTTTGATAACTCTATATCTTTTATGCATTATTTGATTTTGATTGAAAATGTAAGATGATTTGAATATGTTGACTGACTTATTTTCATGTATTTTTATGCACATTATGATCAAAGTTGTATTTACTCCATTGACTAGTTGTACATATACTTTTCTTACTTTATGTATATAGATAGTATTTTTGGTATATTGGTAACTTAACTTTAAACATTGATGTTAGCTTACTTATTTTATAGGTTTGTGAATCACTACTCCTTTTGGTTGGTCTTTGTTCCATTGAGGATTGACCACCTTATCTCAAGTTGATTCTTGGATATTCTTGGTGATCACCTTCTCCTCTTTATTATATCTAAACTTTTATAATTCCTCTTGAAGGGAATTTATATTAAGGAAGATTATTATGTAATTTCAACTCCATTATTTGTTTATAAATACTTTTTCCACTTTTTTAACTTCAAATTAAGCCTAAAGGTAAGTGTTGGATAATTAACATTAATATGGGTCCTTCCTAGGTTTATAGGCTTATCCTAAGTCTTACTTATTTGTGCATTGATTATATTTTTAAATGCCTTTTATTCTTACCTTTATGAGGTATCAATCACATCCCTAATCCACTTGTTGGATTTATATTTACTTGCATGTAACTCTCCCTCTCCCACATGGTACATACTTACCTACACTCTCTAAGGGAATAATCCACAAGTGACACACACATAGGAGACATGTAAGGTAATAATTTGTTTATGTGTAACTTTGATTCTCTTCTTCTATCTATATAAAAGAGTCCTTCCTCTCCTCTTCTCCTCATTATAAATTTGAATCCCTCTCTCTTCTTCTCTTGTGCTCTTCATTCAATCTTGTACTTGTGTATATTTTGGTTGCAATCCTTCTAATAATATCACATTGATTTTTGTCTAATACATTTGATTTCCCACTTTAAAATCTTATCTCGATTTGAGGTTTGTACCTTAGGAGGTAACTTATCTTCTTTATTGTTTTCATTTATGAAATTTCAACTTTATTTATAAACAGTCTTGGCATAAATCTTTTTTTTTAATTTAGGAAAACACCTTATGAGGTTGTGAACTCTCCAATAGTGAGAAAAAAGAGAGATTTAAACCATGGAAACCTACAAGCATAATGAAGATTGTGCAGGCATGATTATAAAGATTTATGATTTACACGAGTATGATTTGGATTTAAAGGATAAATGGGCATGAAAGGCTTATATAACATTGAACACATAATTTCATAAAATTCAAGCTCATAAAATGGAGAAGAGATAACTCAAGTATAGACACTTGTGTCATTAGTATTGGTTTGTTAGATAAACCTAAGCATTAGCCAATAAAGGTTATAAGAGGTTTAATAAATATAAAGGGAAGTAATATAATTGGATCAAATTAATATGATAATAAAAAATCTCCCTAAAATGTTTCTATATAAAACCAAACTTGAAAATGCTAGTTCAAACTCACTTTCTCTCTCAAGCTAGGCAAATGCAAACTTTCTAGCTTGAGAGACACTTTCTTATGCTTAGAATAGTATAAAGGTTTTTCATGGTAAACCAAACTCATTGGGGATGATAGGAGACCTTTTATACTTATAATTTTTGGAACTTTTTTATTGGTTAATGGCATGTACTTTATGAATCATCTTAAAGATGATAATTATGTTTTTGGCTACCTAGAGGCAAGAATGATCCACTTAGAGAAATTAACTTACAAAGTTATTTGAATGAGTTGTAATTACCTTGAAACCACATATAAATTATTCCTCGCTCTCAATATACCCTTACAATGAAATTTGTTTGTACATACAATTATATGGATGTATTAAATGTTGTACTTTTATGAGATTTTGGGCTCAAAATAGGGTATAAAAGATCTTAGACTGATGAAAACTATTGGAGAAGATATATTTAGGTGTTTTAAATATCAAAAAGTCTAAAAATACATACATGTCACCTTAAAAGTGATCCTACTAGTCTAATTATTGAAGGTAGTGTGAAGAAGGCTTGTGAAGAGTAAATTTTTTGGCCATTTCATGGTTTGCCTACCTACACATGGTTTTAAAATCCAAATTTTATCATGGAAAATTTTCATTGGGTCCTCAAAGGTAATCAAACACTTATTGTGGTTTCACATATGCTAGATAATTTTAGATCCAAAACTCAGTTTTTAGGCTTAAGAGGCCTAATTGAGGCCTAATTGAAGAGATAAAAGGGATGAATACATATACTTGCACTTGTTTCTAGGTCATTAAAATTGGAATAGAGATCAAAGGGAATACTAGGTACTCAAAAATACCTTTATTTTACCAATATAATTTGTATATTCTTCCACATAAGGAGCTTTGTGTGTTTTTAAGGCTACAAGGAATTGAGACCAAGTGATAACTTTGGGTTCAAGATGAAGCATTGGAAAGTGATTGAAGCTTCTAGAAGATTTTATTTATGTAAGACAAGGTATATAGATGAATTTCATGGATATATATTGCATTCTTTAATATAAAATCAAGATTTTATACTTACAACTAAGGAAAGTTGTAATGAAGCCAAAGGTATTTCAAGACACCTAAGGAAGAATGATCATCACTTCAATATTAGTTTAGAAGATTATAAAGTATAATAAAGGTGTCAATAATAGGGGTGGTGTGTAAAAAAACATGACTTGATGATGAATAGTTCCACTTGTCACATCACAAGTCAAGAGAAGGGAAATTTTAAAGAGGATGATCAAGGCGTAAAGCTAAGTTTGAAACTCTTGCACCATTTGGAAGAGTATGCATATTGAAGGAATCAACACATATCTTTGAAGACTTGATGGGATTATTCTCTAATTCCTTTCTTGATTGTAACTCTCTTACTAGACACTTTTCATAGCTCACTTTTATGACCATCTCTCTCTTTTAGTTTCTTTTCTCTATAAATTTAGCCTTAATATGTTCTATATCCATCCTCCACCTAGGTATTGTGAATCCCTTCCAATTTGTATGACTTTCATCAATGAGAAAAAAATATTTTTACCTCTTTTGATTTTTCTTAGTGTGTATTCATGAACAATTTATCTTTTCAAGTGAATTAACTAGTATTACTAGTCATGTTGTCCTTTTCTAACACCTATATGTAGTTTGAAAGTTTCTTTTATAGTTCATGTGAAGTATATAAGTGTGTTCTAAGGGTTGGGTGATCTTGTCTATCTTTTATTGTCATCCAAGACCTCTTTTTTAGTCATCATAACCTAAAAAACCATCACAACCTTCACATTAAAACATTTATGTGAGATATTAAAATTACAAGTAGTGTATGTAAGGTTAGTTTTATTGATCTATAAGTCCACATGCAATTCGTTGGTAGAGATCAATTTTTTGGTGTATCACTCCCCTTTTTTATAATTTTATCATAATCCTTTTTCCTTATAAGTTAGTATTATTTTAGATCCTAATTAATATATCAAGGGGAGTTATCTCTATAACCTAGAGGTTTAATCCATTTAAAGGTCACCCACAACCTAGGATGAATCCCATTACATAGTTCAAGTTGAGAGGGCTTGAATCACCCCCTCAATGGTGAAAATTTGAGATATAAAAATTATATCATGCCTGATGTGATAGGATTTCAATCAATTGAATATTTTTTGGTCTTGTTATTCAATGTACCAGCCTTTAGAGGTAGTTTAATAAACATCAATGGTGACTCTCAATGCATTCAACTAGTTACAGTATCCCAAATACCATTCCAAGAAAGTGTTCTTTCATTTATGCCTATCTCATAAAGTCTCATGGATGGGTTTGATGTTGATTTTTATTTTTCACAAGTTAAAAATCTATATAAAACTCATATTAGTCTTTATCAATAGTTTTTAAACCCGTATCAGTAATATGTTTAACCTTGTTAGCCTTGTTATCAAATGTATTATCCTCCTTTTCCTCAACAATCATACCAAGATATTCCACTTATTTGTAAACAATCTATTTCCTTTAATCATCCTTATCAAGACCATGTTACCCCTAGTCAACATAACCACTTTTCAAATTAGTCTATCTCAAGTTTCAAGCAAACTCTCTTGGTTAAAATGTCCCTAGTCATCTCATTCACAATGTGAGAGATTCATTGCATCTGATAAATAGATAGTGGACACCTATTAACAGAATAAATTGGAAAATACTTATAAGTAACATGATGGAATAAGTGGACTAATCTAAGGCATATATGATAAGATAAGAGTTTATGAAGGACAACATTTCCAATGCTATTAGCCTTATATACCTTCATCTATACCACCTCAACACTCTTATGTGTCACCCATGCTTCCTCAAAATACCATTTTAACTGATCTTAAATGTGAATCAAGTCCTTTACACACCCTTCAATATTTCCCATATTATAAATTAATCCAAGAGACCATCCAAAATAAGAAAGAGGTTATTGTTGAGCAACCTATTATTGAGAATAAAAACAAATTTGAATTGGATATATTGATTGGTACTTGAAGAGAAGATAATGAATATATCTTGGCACAAAATTTTACTCATCTTACTCAAAAACCCCTCAAGAAATCCATTAATATTCTAAGTTGGAATCATGTGGTGAAATCATGGGATATATAAAGTGGAACAAGAATGGATTGATGAATAGATATCAAGGAAGAATCTAAAACTATTCAATCCCCTCCCATTCCTCCTCAAGATCCTAAATCCTTCCCATCTTGTAAGTCCATTTAAGAAAGAATCCAAAGTAAAAAAATATAACCTTATAGATAACCTTGAATAACTAAAGAAGTTTCCATCTTGGAAGTCCATTTAAGAGAGTATTCAAATGAAGAATTAGGCCCTTGTGGAGAAGATTGAAAGCCAAAATATTCCAAAGATGGAGGGATTCATTAATGAATATACGGAAGATAAGAATAAACAAATTGAGAATGAGAATAAAAAATTTCTTTGTGAATATGATCACCCTTATTTTCAGCAAAACAATCAAGTTTTACCTAAATATCACTCCAAAGAAGGTTATGAGGATGAAATTTAAAGTGTATGTGAAGAGGAGTTCACTATTGGAACTCTACTAGGTCAAGATAGATTTAAATCAGCCTTTAAAGTTGAAGAAGGTGACATTAGTAGATTAAAATCTAATCAAGTTTCCACAATAGAATAATAAGCTTATAAGGATTTATTATAGGTGGAAAGAAGTTGTTTTGATTAGTATGAGCATGATTAAATAGGTAAAAAATTTAACTCCTCAAATTGTGTTATGCCTACACCTACATCAACTCATATCAATCTTGAAGAAAGTTTAAATGAAATAGAACTAGGTGAAGATAAATTTAAGGAATTTTTTGAGGTCATAAGATCCAGCTACACACTCCTAGATACATTTCATGGTCTAATTCAAAAAGAAAATGGTATTTTTGTTAAGAAATGTAGGTCTCCAAACATACCATTCCAAGAGGTTCTTCCATTTGAAGAGGACTTGTTTGATGTCCTTAAAAAAGGTTATCAACTTTTTATTCCATTTTTAGGTGCTTATTCACTCTTGGAAAATTAAATTAAGCTTCATTGGCCTCAAGTTCTCAAGAATCAAGATACACTTCTTATTGAAGCTAATAATACAAGCATGCCAAGAGATTGATCTAAGATTATTTAGCTTGATCAAGAGAATCCTATGGATGAGGTAGAAATGAGATTATTTACACCAAAAAACTTAATTTAAAATGATTATGATTTAATACTTAACTCAAATAGCTATCCTATGTATAAGGGAATGAATAAAAAAGTTCTAGTCATTGGTTAAAGAGGCTATAATCATGTTAGTATCTCCAAAAACAAGAAAAAACATCCACTCTATGAACCATGCCTTGTCAGATTCTACTGAACATGTAGCAACCTTATTCCATGGTGTCATGTTGATCTCCATAACTTCCCATTTGATATTTTAAGATAAAGAAAAATTGAGGTTAGATGTGTATAGTTTTAAATTTTGCTTAGTGTTCCCTAACTGCTTATGAGCACAAGTGTGTGTGTGTGTGTGTGTGTGTGTGTGTGTGTGTGTGTGTGTGTGTGTGTGTGTGTGTGTGTGTGTGTGTATGTGTGTGTGTGTGTGTGTGTGTGTGTGTGTGTGTGTGTGTGTGTGTGTGTGTGTGTGTGTGTGTGTGTGTGTGTGTGTGTGTGTGTTGTCTTGTTTTGTGTGTTGTCTTTGTATGTTATGTGGTTGGAGGTAAAATTACTTATTTTATATCAAAGTTATTTCAGGTCTAATTTTAATTAGTATATGAATCCATTTCCCAATATATTCACAAGGAAACAAGTTTATATGCTTAGAAAGCAAGCATCCCTAAGAGATCGCTAAAGATGTTAACCAAATTTTGGCTACCATTACCAAGGTTCACAAAAAAACATACTTATCATGCCTTATAACCTAGTTCATAATCCATTTCATGTTTTAAAAAGTATTTAAATGGTCTTATTGAGGTATTTTAACATATTTTAAATTGATTTTGACAATATTAAGGTAATTCCTTATATTAAGTCTTATCCTAGCCTAATCACAAAATGGTGTGAAGAGGTCGGTCCAAAAATTGTCAAAGGTTATAAAGTGTCTTTAAAAGTCATATCATGATCCATAAAATATAGTAGACCTCATACTAATAAATAGTTTACAAAAGTATATTTTAAATTCTTAGTTTTTCATGATTAAAATGAATCTAAAATTGATCAAAAATTAGAAATTTAGTTGATGTAAATTGATCAAAATCTATTTTTAGAATTCACCAAATTTAGTTCAATCAATTGTTTGATCAATCAATCCAAATTTAATTTATACCAATTTTATATAAATGTCCTAAAATAATAAAATATTCTTTTCTAAAAATTAAACTTGACCGATTAAATGTGGAAAATAAATCAAAAATCAGAATGCAAAATTAGAATAAAGATGAAACTAGAATTGTTTGTAAAGTTTGGTAATTACCTACATCTCCAGGTTCATTTGAAATGATCCATTAAAAATAAATTTAAAATACAAATTAAAAACTTAAAATACCATAATGGAATCATAAGACCTAAAAAAATATGCCAATAGGCCTTTGAAATACTTTGATCACACTTAATAATGTCAATCCAACTCCATGTAGCATTTACATGATCAATTTCTAAACATTCTACATCAAAAAATCATTTTAAATGATTAAAAAGACATAAAAAGAACACAAAATTAGGATCCCAAATATACCATGTGGAGCATCCATAATTCTAAACATCTTATTAGTTTACACCAAGACCTGAATTCCCTAGGATTGGTCAAAATGCAAATCTTTACTATCTACTATTAAATTTTATACACGGTCATTTTTAATTATCCTATATAAATAAAATTTCATCCCTTTTATATCACTTTCAAAGGTAAGGCATATTTTTAATTTTGATTAACTATTTTTCCACAAGACATGGGTTCAAATCCATAGACTTTGCTTTGTCTAACCCCATAACCCACAAATTTACCATCTCGGGATTAATATCCCACATGTAATAATTCACAACATTTATTAAGCCTAAATTAGGATACCATTAGTGCATGTGATGTGGATTAGTCCATGTCTATATCTTTTTTAGGTTTGGGCTTATCCCTCTATTCCAAACATGGTCAGTTTTAAAATCATCGAGCTCGGTTTAGAAGAGCCCATGTGGATAAGGAGGTGAACTATTGGATCTACCTACAAGGTAGTTGGATTCTTAAATTGGAATAGCTTGAACTTGGATGATAAAAATTGATGTTATTGAAGGACATGTGGTGATTTGAGGACCCACCACATGGAGCTCTCCAAAAATACCACAATGAGGCTTCTCATCTTGCACTTGTCAAAATGAGATGTGACAAAATAATATGTGGTATTTTTTTAATAATTCAAGATTTTTAGCTCCACATGCAACATGTAAACAACATAGAGGCATATATAAACAAAAAAAAACAATGGTAATATGAAGTAATGAAGGCAAAGGCACCCCTCTACAAAAAGAGTGTGTCAAACATGGTTGAGGGCCATCAACCAACAAATAGCAAGGCCCATTTATCTGAATATGAGTGTTAAAGAATGGAGGTAAAAACCATACATATTTTTACCATTTTACTACCATGTGTCACATTTTTATTGGTCCACTTGACAACCATACATGCATCCATGTCACTATAGACCTATTAACCATTTTTAATCCAAACTTTGACCAACAATATCTAGAGCATATGATGTCTATTTTATGCATTCCAATAGGTGTTGGAAAGATCTCAGAATGATATTCAGTACTATAATAGTTTTAGGATATATAGAGAACTTACAAACCCCAAAAATTACCTCTAGATCACACCTCCCCAATAAGACCCTTTTGGTCTCTAAAAGGAGAATAACCCACTAAATCTGCTAAATGGCTCTTTGTATCACACCAAAGTATAAAAACTAGAATATAGCATAGTGGTTGAGGTTTCCAAATGTATTGTAATGCCATAAATATCACAATAAATGGATTACTATAAATAGACACAAATTTATTTCCAAAGAGGCAATATCTTAATGAACCCACATGAATTGGCCAATACTGCAACTATAAAAGTATACTAGTATGAAATAGACAACTAAATAACAAACATAGGTGAGTGTCCACTAACCCTAAAAAATTGTCAAGATACTCTACAAAATATCATTAAAATGAATCAATATGAAATAGACAAAAAATTCCAAACATAAACAAGTGTCCACCAATTTTGTGAATTGCAAAGTATTATAAATTTCACTAAAAAATATCATGGAAATGATTTAGAAATAAAACTAAAAAATGGCTACAATAAGGCAAATAGTTAGACTTAATCCTTGAAACTACATGTGAATAATTATGTCAACCAAATTTCATAATCCAAAATGGTGAAACTGCCATAACTACAAAATATCACTTGGTGTAACTAAAAACATGTTTGTTACAGTAATCAAAATGTACTCTAACATTGTAACCATGTTTAAAAATCACATTTATTGCTCACATGGGTCTTATACCATGTGTTATTTATAGGTATGGTAACAATACAACTTATACATTATGATTACAATTAAAAATATGCCCAAAATATGGATCTTAAAATGCATCCAACATATACATACCAAAAATAGATGTATTCCCAAAATAATAGTTACTTAGAAATGCAAGTATGGAAAACTAAACACTACCAATGTACCTATCAATCTATGTAAATTGGTATAAAAAATCTCTAAAGATGAATGATATGAGTTTAATTCCCAAACTATATCAGGGAGTAAAAATTTTAAATAGGATATTCAAATGCATTTTTATCAAATTTTCAAATATAAGTAGATCATTAAACATGATAGACAAGTCTCTCAGTTCCTCTCATAAATATGAACTCCAAAAATTGAAACTAAACAATATGGGAAAAATATTTCCTTTTAACATAAAACAAGAATCACATATAACCAAATTCTTTAAATTATTTTCATGCCATTCAACAATCATCAACTATGCAACATATAATTAAATAATTTTTTACCAACCCATATTAATGGATTTTCCTTTTCAATTAATTTTGTTTCCTCAATAATTGTTCATGAAAAAACTTCATTAATTAATTCACTTTTAATAGGTGAATAAACCATATTTTTATTACCATTTTTAGGATAGCTTGATGGTTGAAGTTTCCAGCACTGTTCAACCTGATGTCCATTCATATGACAATCAGTGTAAAAATTCCTCATCCTAGATGAAGAAACCTATTTCCCATTTCTCACCTCAAAATGATGAGATTGGTCTTTAGTACTGATTTCATCATAAAACCAATTTTGTAAGAAAGACTTTCTCTTCCAAAATTAGGTAATAGAATGATTATTTAACCAACAAAAAGTACATGGAAAAGTATACATCATTTTTTGTATATCCAAACCATATTGTTTATATTGAAAGAGTGCATCAAAAAATTTACATTTCCCCTTATTTTTATGTTTATAATTTGTGTAATAATGAGTAAGTGTAATCTCATTACCTCTTCTCTAAAATTTCTTACATCTTTCATCCTATGATGATGAATCAACAATCTACTACAAAGAATCTTCCTATAGGACTAGTGGGGTAATCACTTGGCTATCAGAAGCTTGTCTCCCTTAAGCATTCTTAGATCAGTCTCCAATTTCCATTCCCACACTATAATAACCCAAACCTAAAAAATTAGGATGATCCTCTACACATATTGGGTAATAAATACATTGGCTATTTTTACCAAGGCCTCTTCCATATAATCTCATTTTAATTAATAATTTAGATCAAGTGCCTTTAGTAATTTTTCAAAATCACTAAAAGCATTACTTGAATATAAATCTAAATAAAAGGAGGAAAAACATGGTGATAAACTTATATTGCATTTATCTATCATGGATTTTGCATCGACATGGAAGGAAAATCCTTCTTGTATTCACCACATTATAATTGTATCAAGAGCTCATCTTTAGTTTTTTAGCTCTAATTTCAAGCATGAAATTTATAATTCAATGAAGTAGAGCTTGGATCTCAAGAAATCATTCTAATCTTGAATTTTTTTTTTGATTATTTCAAGAGCTACTTACAAACAACCTATGCTTCCAAAATAATGCACACTGCAAATAGAAAATTAATAAGCCCAAATGTCTATAAACACTGAATTAAAACCAAATTGATATCAAATTTAAAATGAAAGAAAGCCATTGAATTCAACTACTCTAATACCAAAACTTGATCTATAAACTATAGTATACACCCTAGTAATAAATATTTTACAAATGGATCTTTTAATTTATTAGTTTTCATGATTTAAATGAATCTAAAACTGATAAAAATTTGGGAATTTAGCTAATATAAATTAATCAAAATTTGATTTTAGAATTCACCAAATTCAATTCAATCAAAATTTTGATCAATCAATCTATAGTTCACTTATACTTATTTTATATGAATTATAAAATATGATTTTATAAAAATTAAACTTGACTAATAAAATGTAGAAAATAAATCAAAATAAAGATGACACCAAAATTATTTATAGAGTTCAATAATTGCCTACATCTCTAGGTTCATTCAAACCAATCCATTAAAATTCAATTAAAATTATAAATTAAAAACTTAAAATACCATAATGGAATCATAGTAACTATAAAAATATGCCAACGGACCTCTGAAATACTCTAATCACACTCAACAAAGTCAATCCAACTCCTTGTAGAATTTGTAGGATCAATTTCCCAATGTTCTACATCAAAGTGTCACTTAAAATGTTTCAAAATACATCAAAATAACACCATATCAGGATCACAAATATATCATGTTGAGCATCTTGTAACTTTGAACAACTTTATAGTTTATACCAAGACCTAAAAATGCCTTAGGATTGGTCAAAAATTCAAATATTTACAATCTACCATTAAATTCCTTACACAGTCATTTTAATTATCCTATATAGATAAAAGTTCATCCCTTTTATATCACTTTCAAAGTTAAGGAATATTCTTAATTCCACTTAAATAGATTTCCACAAGTCATGGGTTTAAATCCCATAGAATTTACTTCATCCAACCACATAACCCATGGATTTACCATCTAGGGATTAATATCCCACATACAATAGTTTACAACATCACTTAAGACTAAAATACACTATCATTAGTGCATGTGATGTGACTTAGTACACATCTATGTCTCCTTTTAGTTTGGGATTATCCCTCTATGCCAAACTGGTTAATTTTAAAACCATCAAGCTCAGTGTGGAAGAGCCCATGTGGATAAGGGGGCAAACTGTTAGAATTGCTTGTGAATCAGTTAAATTCTTCAAGCTGGCATATCTTGAACTTGGATAATAAAAAGTGATGTGGTATCAGGCCATGTGGTGGGCTTAGGAATAACCATGTGGACCTCTCCAAAAAATCCACAATGAGGCTTCTAATCCTACCACTTGTCAAAACAAGACGTAGAAAAATAATACATGGTATTTGGTTTAATAATTCAAGATTATTAGTCCCACATGCAGCATGTAAACAATAAAGAGACATAAACAAAAAAATAATAATGGTAATATGAAATAATGGATTGAAAGGCACCCCTTCACAAAAAGAGTGTTTTAACCCTGGTTGAAGGCCCCCAATGGACAAATAGTGGGGCCCATTTATTTGAATATGAGTGTTGAAGACTAGAGGTAAAAAATAAACACCTTTTTACCATTGTACTACCACGTGTCACACATTGATTGGTCCACTTGAAAACCATACACACATCCATGTCACTATAGGCATATTGATCATTTTTAATCCAAATTTTGACCAATGATATCTAGATCATATGATGTATATTTTATGAATTGTAATAGGTGTTGGAAACCTATCAAAATGATCTTCAGTACTATACTAGTTTTGGGAGATATTGGGAACTTATGACACTTAAAAATGACCTAAAAATCATGTCATTTTTTACCACCTTGTATTAACATTTTGCACTAGTTTGGAGAAGTTAAGCTTCTTTTACAAACTTTAAGGTAAGTGAAAATCAAGAGAAACAGGGCATATAACTAAATCTAACACTTTTCAATCCAACAAAGAAAAAATGCACATATAATCACACTTTTACAATCTTATAAAAGAGTTATATAAAGTGAATCTATGTTATAAATGTCATACTTTGTTAATTTTTCAAGCGTAATGTCTAGAAAAGAGAAAAAACTCCAAAAATGGCATTTTTAGTTAGTTATACAGACTTGGAAGGATCTACTTTTAGGATAAAATGTCTTTAGAGTGTTCCTTCACCTTCTCTAGGTCATATCAATGGATATATAGCTTATACAGGTCTTAAAAAGTGAAAACCCTCACCAAAACCTCCATTGTTCCCTTAGAAAGCTAGTAAGGGTTAAATTTATATTCTCACTAAGGAGAGAGAGTCATGTTCTAAGCTTGTGGTTAGAGGAAGGGGGCCTGATAGCCTTTAGTTTTATGGCATTGATTTTTATATTGGTGCTTCCATCTTTATGAACAATTGTTAAGACTAACAGGTGGTCTTAAACCTTAATTAAACCCCAACATCACTTTTTTGAGCATGTTTCAAGCTTGAGTAAACTAGTAAAGGTAATGTGAGTGATATAACTAATTCCTCAAACCCAAAAAAACCTCCTCACACTTTCATATTCCATCTTATTAGCATGTGTGGCATTTAGAAGTGAGTAAAATATCTCCATAAGATAGGCTACAAGTTGGTAATTCAAGTTTGGGAAGTCTCTACAAGATTAAATTCATACCAATTATTATTAAATTCCCTTCACCATATTCTCACCTCATTCATGCTTTCCAACATAATCGAGTAATCCATATGAGATTTTCCAGGCAATTTTTAATGTTTTCAAGGCTAAAGACAATATAAAGGATACCTACACATAATTAATCTGAAAAATTCAAACCCTATAATATTGAAGAGTATGAGGGTCATAAACCCATAGGATAGGTGTCTTAAAAGTTTGAAATTTTCAAAACACTATTCAAAGATTTAGAACATGAAAATAGGGACCTATAGGTATGTAGACTTGTAGGTCTGCATTCATGTGAAATACATACTTTAATAAATAGAAATTTAGTTATGACTTTAGTCTTAAAAATGAAGGAATAAATTAATATAAGGTGTGTGTATCATTTGTTAGGATCTAAATCGATATAAAGTGATAGAGGAAAAAATGTAGGATGTAACCCTAACTATAACACACATCTATGTCTAGATAGTTTTGGTAAATTGATTTATATTTGTGTTGTGAAAGTGAATTATTGAAAGGTTATAAGGTTTCATATAGAAATGTATAACCTCTGTGACCTTGGAGAAAAGTAGGACCAAAGCCTCAAAGCCTAATATTCAAGATAGTCAAACTAATGCCTACAAGCAAACTAGAAAGTGTAAGATTCAGCTTCAAGTATGAGTGGGAAGATGTAATGTGTACATGGATATTTTTTTTGAATGAATAATTATATTTAATATAACCACTAGAGATCAAAATAGAACCTAAGGAATATAGGAGAGGGTGAAGAAGACCAACCTACTTTAGACCCTATACTCACATAGTTAATTTAATCCTATAGACTTTTATTTTCATGAGAGAAATGTTTATTAGTGAATGAAATCCTAAGGTATTGGTGAAGAGAAACAAAATGAAAAATAATATCTAATATCAACCTCTCTTTCATATGATTTTCAAGGTAAATGAAGACATTTCCAAGTCTAGAAAAACCTATTCAAGCCTAGCAAGCCCAAGCATACATCTACAAGCCTATGTTCAAAGTTATGGTGAAGAGTTTATTTGATATAAGGAGAGAGGGAAACATAAATAACCTAATAAGGTGGTAATAATTTAGGGAAATGCCTTATGAGGTTGTGAACTCTCCAACAATGAGAAAAATGGGATATGTCAACCATACAAACCTACAGGCCTAATGAAGACCATGCAAGAATGCTCATAGAGATTATCGATTTACAATGATATGAGTTAGATTTGAAATATAAATGGGAATGAAAGGATTATATAAAATTAGACATGGACTTTCATAAGCTTCAATATTAGAAAATAGAGAAGAGGTAACTTAAACATAGACACTTGGGTTACTAGCATTGGTTTGCTAGAGAATGTTCGGTATCAACTAATGAATCTTATAGGAGATTTAATGAATATAAACAGAATTAATATCATAGGAACAAGTTAATATGAGCATAAAAAATCTCCCTAAATTTTATAGAGATAAAACCAAACTCTAAAACACCATTTCAAACTCCCTTTTTCTCTCAAGCTCACCAAATGTAGACTTTCTAGCCCGAGAGGCACTTTCTTAGGCTCAAAATATTATGCAGGTTTTTCATGGTAACCCAATATAATTTTGAATGATATTATAACTTTTATACTTTAAATTTGTGGCATTTATTCATTGTTTAAGGGCATGTACTCTATGAATCATCATTAAGATGATAAATATGTTTTTGACTACCTAGAGGCTATAATTGACTCAATTGGATAAATTTACTTCTCAAGTGATTTAAAATGAGTTTTAATGACCTTAAAACCACTTTTATATTATTCCTCACTCTTAATACACCATTACCATGAAATTGTTTTGTGTTTGCAATTGTATTGATGCATTAAATATTGTACTTTTGGGAGATTTTGGGCTCAAAATAGGGTATTGAAGATACTAGACTAATGAAAACTATTTTAAAAGGTATATTTAGGTTTTTTACATCTCAAAAATTCATAAATTTCATACATGACACCATGGAAGTCCTCCTATAGTTTGATTGTTGAAAGTAGTGTAAAGACTAGATTTTTTGGACATTTTTTCATTTTCTTACCTACACATTCTTTCAAAAGGCCAAATTTGACATGGATAATGCTATTGGGGTAATAAAAGTGAACCAAACACTCTTTTATGGTTTCACATGTGTGGGATAATTTTAGAGACAAAACTCATTTTTTAGGCCTAGAGGCCTAATCGAGGCCTAATTAGAGAGAGAAAATGGATGAATAAGTGTACTTGAACTTAATTTCAGGTCATGAAAATTGGTATGTATTTATAAGGGAATAATGGGTACTCAAAAATACCTTTATTTTTACAATATAATTCATACATTATTCCACACAAGGTGTTGTGTGTGTTTTCAAGGCTATAAGGAATTGAGGTCTAGTGAGAGCTTTGGGTGCAAGATGAAGCACTAAGAAGCACTTGAGGTTTAAAAAGCTTGGTTAAATTTAGATAAGGTATAGATTTTAATTTAATAGAGAAACATTGTATTTGTGAATATAAAATTAATATTTGACACTTTTAAGCAAGGAAAGGCATAATAAAGCCAACGGGGTGCCAAGACACCTAAGGAAGAATGATCATCACTTAAATGCCAATTTATAAGATTATTAAGTAGAATGAATGTGTCAAGTATTGGTTTATAGTGTAAATAAACATGTATTTATGTTGAATGGTGCCACTTCTCACCTCACAAGTTAAGAGAAGGGTAATTTTAAAGACGAAGATCAAGGTATCAAGCTACGTTTGAAACTCCTACACCATTTGGAAGAGTATGCATCTTTAAGGAATCAACTCATATATTAAAAGACTTAATGATACTATTACCCAAATATTTTCCTTATTTTTACTCTGTCTCACTAGACACTTTTCATGGCTCACTTTTGTGCTCCCTCTCTCTCTCTTCTAGTCTCTTTTCTCTATAAATTCAGCCTTGATAGGCTTTGTATCCATCCTCCACCTAGGTATGGCAAATCCAAACCCATTTATATTAATTTTATCAATGAGAAAAAACTATTTTTACCTCCTCATATGACTATTCTTAGTGTGTATGAAAGAATAGTTGATCTTTTCAAGTGAATTGACTAGTCTTCCTTGGTGTGTTATCCTTTTATAACACCTATATGTAGTTTTAAAGTTTCTTTTGTAGGTCATGTGAAGTGTAAAATCACGTTACAAGGGTTGAGTGATTTTATATATCCTTTAGTGTCATTAAAGACCTATTGGTTAGTCATCCTAACCTAAGCAACCATCACAACCTTCATATTGAAACACTTATGTGAGAGATTTAGATTGGAAGTAGTGTATGTAAAGTTAGTTTTCCTGATCTATAAGTGCACGCGTAATTCATTGGTAGAGATCAACTATCTAGTGTATCACCCCCTTTATTTTCATGTTATCCTTATCCCTTTTATTGGTAAGTTAGTAGTGCAGTAGATCCTAATTAATACATCAATGGTAAATAGACTTGTAACCTAGAGTTTTGATCCATCTAAATGCCACCGACAATGTAGGACCAATCCTATTACATAACTCAAGTTGAGATGTCTTGAATTACCCTCCCAATAGTGAAAATTTGAGCTATAAAGGTAACATCTTCTAAAAGAATGAAAAGTTTATTAATGCCTTATGTAATTCCCTAGAAGGTGATGGATGAGAATTGGATTCACCCTTAAGGGATCAGGTAGTGAAATAGAGTCTTGAACATTCCCTCAAAAAGAAGGAAACTATGTGATATATAGGTAATGTGGGTGGAGTTACTAATTTACCCAATGGTAGTTATAATCAATGGAATAGTGAGATGCCCTAGTAGTTTAGATGAGTGGAAATTATGTTTTTCCCAAAGTCAATTATAATCATTTTCATGGTGAGGCATCCCATTAGGGAAGATAAGTGAAAATAATGATATTATCAAAGGTAGTTATAATCATTGACATAGTGAGGCATCTTAATAGGGTAGATAAAGGAAAATAATGATTTAGCCAAAGGTGGTTATAATCATTGGCATAGTGAGGTGCCCAAATAGGGAAGATAAGTGAAAATAATGATTTTCCCAAATATGGTTATAATTATTATAATAGTGAGGTTCCATATTAGGGTAGATAGAAGTGTGATGCAATTTATTTTTACCCTAATAGGGAAAATATGATTAGGAAAGGACCACATAATTTTCTTCAGTATGGAAAATTAGGAAAGGGGGATTACATACAAAATCCATACTTATGGAGTAACAATAATCCAACATATAGGATAGAATTTAATTTGGGATAACTATTAGTATGGAGATGAAAATCCTAGCCAATAGGGACTATTATTCAATTGTAATACAACTATTCTGCATTTGGGTAGTGTTTTGGTAGGTCTACGATTTATCAGGTATGAACATGGATAAGTACTACCCACTAAATTTACTGATAGATCTTTTGGCCTATTTTTTGTTATACATTTTGATATTATATATCATAATTATTGACATATTATAATAACAATGTTTATTTAAATCATGGGAAACTCATAAAGTACAAATCACTTAGGCATAATATATGAAAAATTAAATCTTAAGTGAATATAATGCAATAAAATAAGTGTAATAATGTACAATAATTCATAATTCAATTATAAGACATGGGTAATAAAGACTCAAGTGTAGATAAAGTGTAAGAATCCTATAGTAATCAATAAACAAAAAGACAAAAAGGAAACAAACAAATGAAACAAATAAAACACTAATAAACAAGAAATAAACAAACTAAACACTAATAAATACAAATAAACCAACAATCCAAGAGAAACAAGACTCAAAGAAATAAAACAAACTTAAACAAAAAAATAAAACAAAAAAAAGATAAAATAAAGAAAGAAATAAGGTCATAAATAAAGAAAATAAAATAATCAAAATAAATAAACAATCCAAAGAAAATAAAAGTGAAATAAATAAAATATTCTAAATAGATAAAGGAAATATATAAAAAATGGCTAATCACAATGTTAGTACAAATAGAAAACAAATTATTCATGCATGTGTAATAGAGGTGTTACTTTTGGTAACAGGGTGTAGGTAGTAATGGCATAGGTAAAACAACATAATAATAAAAGAGTAACAATGTTTACCTTATGCTATAGGGAATGATGACATAAAAAAGATGGAAAACATTTCCCTAAGGATATTGGAGACAATAAAATTAAAAAAATTAAAAATGAGTGGGGGCGGGGGGTGGGAAGAGAAGAAAAGGAAGGGGTAGCTGAGCTAACTCTAGATGTACTAGGCAAGTGCATGTTTTCTACATAGTTCCATGGACACAAGATCCAACATGAACTTTAGGGAAAATGTAGTTCTCTAAGGATATGTGATATAATAAAATTTATGATAAGAAAAAATGATTGATGTGTAGATGAAAATAGGAATGGATTCACAAAGTGATGAGTACATAATAAAATAGAGGATGATGGTCATAGTCATGAAAATGATAACACAAACAAATTATGTGAATGGTAGAGTATGGTTTAGGATAAAACCACACTAAAAATAGGATATGAGTACCCACTAATGAATGAAATTGGTGATTCATAATGTTTACTACATATATGGCATGAAATGAAAATGTGATTATAAAATGGTGAGAGCGTAAGAAATGGTTCATCATAAAATGGTGAAAGCATATGGCTAAGACCAATAAAGATAATAAAACTAAAGTACAAGTGGTTACTTTTGAAATAGATAGGATACCTAGAATCCTTAAGGCAAAGAAGTGGTTTAAAAAAATAGAAGGTGAAGTGGTGGTAGTCGTGCTAACCTGAGATACTCCATGTATCCAAGTACTACCTACATAGTCTATGTGTACCATCAACCAATGTATTTATACCATAAATAGGATAAAAAAACCAAAGTGGCCTAGAAATGAAGTTAACTAGATAATATAGTTCATCCCAAAAAAAATTGATAGATTTTCATCTTGCATGAAAATTTGAAGCCAATTTTCATGATTTTGTGATTTTTAAGATTATGGAAATTTTCAAATGTTTTTGGAATTTTCTAGGCATCTCAACTCAATTGTGAATTATGAGAGAAAAAATGGTCCAATTCAAAAAATATTGAGAGCATGGCATAAAGTTGCCCTCAAAATGGTGAGAGTGTTTATAAGTAAAATGCTCATAAAATGACATGAGCGTGGCAAAGGGGTGACTAAGCTGAACATGAATCGAGCATTATCTACATAGTCCTATAGGACCTCAAGTCATTGTAGCTATATATATATATATATATATATATATATATATATATATATATATATATAGTGAAAATTCAAATAGGTAACACTAATTTCATGAATAGGCAAATGGAAAAGTATAGAACATTAATGCGATAATGTGGATCAAATGGGGTTATTCCTAATTGCCTAAAGGAAGTTATAATGAGGAAAAATGGCATGGGCTAGTGATACTACTTTACCCAAAGGAAATTATAATTTGTAGCACCATAAATGAGATAAAATGTGACAAAAGTTAAGAATGCAATTATGAAAGCACTATCATACTACCCCAAGATACTATCTTATTCTAAAAAATATGCACTCAATGAATAGCCATATTGAATCAATCACTAAAAATTAATTTGAATATAATATTTGAAGGTCTCTAAAGAACCAATTTATTAGAAGAAAGTTCAAAAAGGGTTTGGTACGAGAGGGGTAAACAACTTCTCTTAAATAGAGTCATCGAACCTTCCCTTGAAAAGAAGGAAATGATGTGATCTATAGGTAATGAGGGTAGAGTTATTGATTTAACCAAAGGTATTCATAATAATTGGTATAGTAAAATGCCCCAATAGGGTTGAGGAGTGGAAATTATGATTTTCCCAAAATTATTTATAATCATTGGCACAATGAAGCATCGCAATAGGGAAGATAAGTGAATATAATGATTTTCACAAAGGCAATTATAATCATTGGCATAGTGAGGTTCCCTAATAGGGAGGATAAGTGAAAATAATGATTTTCCCAATGGTGGTTATAATCATTACCATAATGAGGCACCACATTAGGGTAGATAAATGAAAATTATGATTTTCCCAAAGGTAGTTATAATAATTGACATAGTGAGGTTCCCTAGTAGGGCAGATAAGTGAAAATAATAATTTTCCCAAAGGTGGTTATAATCATTAGCATGGTGAGGTTACTTAGAAGGATAGATGGAAGTGTGATGGAATTCATCTCTGCCTTAGTAGGTTGGATATGATTAGGGAAATTCCACATAATTTACTTCAATATAGAAAATTAGGAAAGGGGGCTTATGTACTGAATCCATACTTATAGAATAACAATAATACAACATAGAGGTTATACATGAATTTAGTATACCTACTAACACTAAGATACACATCCCAACCATCAAGGATTATTATTCAGTTGTAGTTTGACTACTCTAGATTTGGGTATTGTTTGGGTAGGTCTAGAATTTACCAAGTGTGAATATGGAAAAGTAGTTCCCAATAAATTTTATGAAAGATATTTTTCCTATTTTTTATTGTAGATTATGATATTATTTATCATAGTTATAAACAACTTATAATAAAAATGTGTATACAAATCATGGGAAACTTAATTTTAAATGTAAATAAAAATCACTTAGGCATAAGACATGAACAATTAAATCCTAAGTGAATATAATGCAGTAAACTAAGTGTAGGAATGTACACTAATTCATAACTCAAGTACAAGATATGAGTAATCAAGACTCAAGTGTAAATAAAGTGTACTAATCCTGTGACAACCAAGAAATGAAAAGGCAAAAAGGAAATAAAAAACAAAAGAAACAAATAAATAAAATAATAATAAGCAAACAACAAAACACCAATAAACAAAAATAAACCAACAACGCAAGAAAAACAAGACTCAAAGAAACAACATAAACTTAAACAAACAAAATAAATAAATAAAATGAGATAAAATGAACAAACAAACAAGGTTGTAAATAAAGAAAATAAAATAATCAAATCAATAATTAATCCAAAGAAAAAAAAAGTAAAAGAAATAAAGTATTCTAAATAGACAAAGGAAATATACAAAAAATGGTTAATCATAATGTTAGTACAAATAGGAAATAGATTTTTTATGCATGTGTAATAGAGGTGTTACTCTTGGTGACATGGTGACCCCTAGGATAGACAATAATGACATAGGTAAAACAACATAAGAAAAAAAGAGTAACAATGTCTCCCTTAGGATATAGGGAACAATGACACAAACATGATAGAAAACATTGCTCATATGATATAAAAGATAATGAAACAAGTAAATAAAAATAAGGGGAGATAATAAAAGTAAAGGGTATCTAAGCTAACTCTAAATGCACTAGGCAAGTGGGCATTACCTACATAGTTCCATGGACACAAGATACAATGTGAGCTTTAGGTAAAATGTAGTTTTATAAGGATATGGGATATAATAAAATTGATGATAATAAATCATTATTGATATGTAAAGGAAAATAGGAATGGTCTCGCAAAATGATGAGTACATAAAAAAATAAGGGGATGATGCTCATAGTCATGAAAATGTCAAGACAAACAAATTATGTGAATGGGAAAGTATGGTTTAGGTTAAAACCACCTTAAAATATAAGAGACGAGTACCCACTAATGAACTAAATTTTTAATTCATAGTTTTTACTACATCCATGACATAAAATGAGAATGAGCTCACAAATTAATGAGAGCATAAGTAATGATTGTGTATAAAATAATGAAAAAATATAGATAAGGCCAATAAGGATAAAAAAATTAAAAGATAAATGGTTACTTGTGAAATATCTAGGAGTCACATAATCCTTAAGTCAAAGAAGCAGTGGAAAGAAAAATGAAGGAAAAGTGGTGACAACTTAGCTAACCTGAGATACCCCATGTAACCAAGTGTTGCCTACATAGTCTGTGTGAACCTATGATCAATGTAGTTCTCCTAGAAATAAGATATAAAAAACCCAAGGTGGCCTAGAAATGAAGCTATCTATATAAGATAGTCCATCCTAGATAATTTTGATGGCTTTTCATCTCGTATCGAAATTTGAAGCCAATTTTCATGATTTTTAGGATTGTGGAAATTTCCAAATATTATTGGAATTTTATAGGCATCTCAACTCAATTAAAAATAATGCTATACAAAATGGTATAGCTCATAAAAAAGTGAGAACGTGTAATAAATATAATCTCAAAATGGTGAGAGAATTTAAAATTAAAATGCTCATAAAATGGTAAGAGCATTATATTGGGGTGACTGAGTTAAACATGAATCAAAATTTGCCTACATATTCTTGCAAGGCCTTAAGTCATTTTAGTTTCACCTATAGTGAAAGATTAAACTTGGTAATAGTAATTTTGTGAATAGGAAAAAGGAAAAGTATAGAACATGTATGTGGCAATATGGATAAAATGGGATTATTCCTAATTTGACCAAAGGCAATTATATTGAGAAAAAAATAGCTAGGGTCAATGATACTAATTTACCCAAAGGTGGTTATAATTATTATCATTGGAAATGAGATACAACATGACAATAATGAAGAATTAAATTTCCAAATAACTATAATACTACGTTGTTATTAAAAATATGCACTTAATGAATTACCATACTAAATCAACTACTAAAAGTTCATCTGAATCCAATCTTTGAAGGTCTCAAAAGAACCAATGGATCATAAGCAAGGACAAAAATGGGTGGGTAAGGGAGGGGTAAACAACATTGGCTAAATAAGTAAGCTATACAAGAAATGGTATGTGATATGGTATAAGGAAGGTGACATTATGATAAGATACAAATAATTCTCATAGATAATATGTCTAGTCTCTCAAATGAAATAAATTTTGAGTTGTATTATGTTCATAGGTTCATCAAGTTTAACTCCTATCATTTATAGTTGATATTCCCCAAATCCATAATTATAAATAATGATATATGGTCCTATCCAATCAAGCTTGAACTTTCCTTTCTTCTTTTTATCAGTCATGGTGTTTTTCTAGTTTTCTTTGAGGACAAGATCACCAAACTTGAACTCTTTATGCTTGACATGCCTATTATAATAACCACAAAACCAATTTTGATCATTTTGAAGTCTATTTATAGCATGCATGAATTTTTCAACTAATAAATCTAGGTTCTCTAGATGAGCAACTCCATAATCCTCATCATCAGGGATGTGCTTCAATGAGGTATATAGATAAGGTAAATTGACCTTGATGGTAAGAATGGATTCAATCGCATAGATAAAGGAATGTGGGTGGATCTTATTGGAGTAAAATAATTAGTATAGTAATCATAGAAGGCATACAAGATATGTAGGTTCTAATCACAACTAACATCATTGATAATATTCTTAAGAAAATTTGTAATGGTTGTGTTAGATGCCTCTACTTGGACATTATCTTGGGGGTAATATGTAGTGGAAAATTTATGGGTAATGTTAAGTGTGAAACAAAGTGCCTTGACATATTTATAATTAAATTATCTACCATTATCAGATATTATGTGAGGTAGGATACCATAATGGTAAATGAGATGGTTTAAGATGAATTTCAAAATTTGTTTTTTGGTCATGTAAGTGAGGGGTATAGCTTTAAACCACGTAGTGAAGTACTAGGTGGTAGTAAGGATATGTTTATGGCTATTTGAGGAGGTAGAGTTAATATTCCCTAGGAGATCTAGTCCATATATTAAAAATGGCCATGGTGTATTCATTGGTATAGTCATATTAAATTTCCAAATTGGTAGTTTGAGTGTGTCTTGAGACACCCCATCCATAGGTCATTTTTACATGTTCTAGTGACCCTTCTAGACACCTTTTTCCTCATTACTAATCATCAAGAACCTTCTGAATAGTTATTCCACCTCAGATACATAGTATTCCCCATGTTAATTTTGTTCTCCTAGGTCTTGAGCCTATAGGACAAGAGCACCCCATAGAGAAGTGTCCCATTTTTGGTGGTCTTGTCCATTTTAACTTTAAGCCCCAGTGGTCATTTTTATCTGGTCCTTATCCTTAATTAGGTTAGGCTAACTAGAATACATCTAGCCCATGACCAATTATTCCCTATAAAATCCCACTCAAATATCATTTACAAGGGAGGTGACCAAAAATACAAAGTAAGCAAGAATAAAAACAAATAAATAAGGCAAACTTCCCTATTCTTTGTATATAGTCACCTAACATGGTTATAAACCTACTCAAATCCTCATACTAGTCCCTAGCCACCTCAAACACTATCAAATTGGCATTTGCATTTGCATCACACTATTTCAAAAAGCACACTAGGTGGGAGAACTATATATGTATTTATCCCTTTTCAGAATATTGGTATGGAGGCAAAATGCCCACATAAGGGGTGTGGATTGCACATTTAGTAAATCTTTCACACTAAAATCCTCTTTCTCGAGTGACTCAAATGCCATTTTATCAAGCGTGATGGAGTGTTAGGGTTTAAAGACAAAACCAACTCTATATCAAGTTCCATCAGCAACCAACACTCAATTTTACATAGACATGCTCACATAGGCACAATGCAACTACATAAAAAAATTTAGGTCTCTATGAACAGTTTGGACAACATCAACAAGAATGAACAATAGTGTTGGATACCAAAGTGCCACTTTTTGGTGCTCTTGTCCTTTCACCCAATGAAATCTAGATTCAAGTTTACGACACCTTCCCAATCCTACAAAACCATTTTAACCTATGTATCAGTCATCTCAATTTATTTTCTAGCTATGTTATATTTCTTCTTATTTATTACTATTTTTGGAAAGGTGAAAAAGACAAAAAAAATACACAAATCAAGTTTGTATTTATTTCTATATTCTATATTGATTTATTAACCCAAACCCTTAACTAAAATAGGAATAAAAATAAATTATTCCTAAATAATTTATATCATTTGGTGAACCTGACTTACTTTATTTGTGTATAAAACCCCTATAAACCCTAGGGAAAATTCCTTGCTGATTTTAGCAATAGTCTTCTAATTTTTCCTAGATATATAAATCAAAATTTCACATTTTATTTTTAAAATTCACTGTATTAATTTTACAAATTATTTATTTCAAACCTTAGTAGAATATACTGAGTCCATATGCTTTTTTAGGTATCACCTTACATGTTAGTAAACTTCATATCTTTTTTATGCATATTCTAGTTTGCTATTTTTAGGACTTTACATTTCCTTAATTCAATACTTTCCTTCCATCAAATTTTTATTATTGCAACTTATAAAAAACATTTCAATCCGCTTTCACTTTGTTTTCCTACTTTGATAATGGCCCAATATATCAGCTTTGACAAAACTGATAAGAGGGAACTTCAAGACCTTTTAACTAAAAATATCGATATGTAAGATGATATGCTTAAAATACTACAAGAAGAAAAACAAAAATCAAATAATGTTCAATCTTCTCAAACCATAGAACAACCAATTGCAAATGACACTATAAGGACAACTATGTCTTAACAACCCCTTATAACAGCCCAACCTTCCTATGTGGCACAACAAGTTACATCTAGTACATCTTCACCTCCTTATGTGGCTACCCTTATGTAAGAGATTATATATCTTCAATCCAAGGTGATACATCTTAATCAAGGTAACTCTAGAAAAAAATATGCTTTGGAATCTTTTTCTCTACTTCATAACCATTGGCATGCCATATTTATTCTACACCCTTGCCACCAGGTTTTATTCAACCCAAACTCACTCTATATAATGGCAAGGGTGACCCAGAGACACACTTAAGACATTTTCACATAACATGCTTGGAGTATGTGCCAAATGATTGGTTACTAACCAAGCTATTTCTATGAAGTTTAAATTATTATTCCCTATAATGGTTCTATAGTCTACCAAATTAGTCGATCAAAAAATTCAATCCTTTAACTGACATGTTCCTAGCTCATTTCAGCATTAACATATGTGACAAGATTTATTATGCCCAAGTTGCACAATAGAAATAAAGGTCAAATGAGCATCTCATAGATTATGTTGTTATATATATATATATATATATATATATATATATATATATATATATATATATATATATATATATATATATATATATATATATATATATATATAAGACTATCTTGGCTGAAATGACTAGCCCCATGGCTGATCAAGAATTACAATATCTCTTCAAATAGAGTCTTTTGCCAGCTTTGCATGAGTCAATAATATTCAAAACATTTTCTTCCTTCACCGAGTTATGTCATACACTAAAATAAAGGGAAGTCAAATTACTTTAAATGGGAAAACTCAAGTACACAAGAATATTAGAAGCAACAAACAAGATTAATAGTAAAGTCCCATACAAATTAAAGGTTAATTATATCAAAAGTCAAAATCAACTACAATTAATGTGATTTCAGAGCCCCCTCAGTGAGTGGTTTTATTAGCTCCTCCTTGGTGAGACTTTACCAATCTACTAATATCTCCAGCTAGAGTCTTACAATAACTATTGGAATGTAATATCTTATCTCTCCCTCATATTCAAGAAGATGATATGACAAAGCCTCTTCCACATGGATATGATTAGAATGCATTCTATAATTTTCATAAGGCTTTAGGCCACACAATAAATAAATGCATCAGTTTACGACACAACATACAAGACTTGATAGATAAAAACCTTATTGATTTTGGAACTCTAGTTGAGCCTCCTCAAGAAAAAGCAAAAATAATACAAGGCTCTAAAAAATTTCTCAAATGCTTTCCCATAACATTTTAAATAGGAGATAGGGGGCACATCAATTATTAACCATGTGTATCATGCACACCTTACAATAAATACACACCAAGCACCATCAGTTGAGTCACATCTTTTGAGTAACATGATTGGAGTGTATAATTATAGATTTGCAACTATACCTTTGATCTCTTTCTTAGAGTAGGAGATAGTTGAGAATGATTCAGATTACTATGCACTCTTTATCAAAGCCTACATTGATCATCATCCCATTCATAGTGTTCTCATAGATAATGGATTTAGTGTGAACATGTGTACTGTGACATTAATTTAGCATTTGGGATATCCAAATTAGGATATCAACTTGACATACACAATTATTAATGAATTCAGTGGAAACATATAGAGTTCATTGGGTGAGATTGTACTTCTTCTATAGGTTGGTCTAGCACATATCACCACACCATTTACTATTTTTCCAAGTGTAGGATTCTCTGACATGTTTCTTGGTCAACCATGGATCTAGTAACTTTATGTAGTACCTTATATATTTCATAGATGCGTTAAATACATTCATGATAATCAGGTTGTTAAAGTTGGTGGAGTTTTGTATGAGTTACCACTCTCCACTTCAGAGCTATCTCTTACTCTACAGGAACTAGTTTTAGCTCTTTCACCAGTTACAATTATTCCTCTAATTGATATTTAGACATAGTTGAGGCCTCCCTCACCATCATAGAGTTTTCATACACTGCCATGAAGGCCTCTCATATATAAACCACTACATCAGTGATAGTTTCAGGACTCTAGATAATTTCTAGCTATAATATTAACACCTAGTTTTATGTCATTGAGGTCTTATGCCTCTAAACATAGATCAAATTTTTAGAGATCTTATTCTACTACCATATGGGTCCCTAATATCACCACATTTACATCCACTTCTTAAAATTATAGGGGGACCATAGTTAGTTTTTACTATGGATATTTTAGAGCACTTACAACATACACAATTTTTAGAGTCACAGTCTTAGCCCTTTCATCGTGCTTCATGATCATGT
Organism: Torreya grandis; assembly: GCA_037957365.1. Lineage (NCBI taxonomy): Eukaryota > Viridiplantae > Streptophyta > Pinopsida > Cupressales > Taxaceae > Torreya > Torreya grandis. The sequence continues at coordinate 927,927 of JARHVA010001976.1, read as the reverse complement.
ACAATCCCTCTCCTTAATAAATGACACCATGATAGGGAGTCTCCTATGAGACTCATTAATTAGTATAATTTCTTCTTAGTTTTTCTTGTACATAATTTCTCAACTTACTTATACATAGTTTCTTTTCATTTTCTTATATATAATTTCTTATCCTACTTGTACATAATTTCTTCACTTTCTTTTACATAGTTTCATTATGATTAATTGTATATAACTTATTTGAAAATAATAAAAACAATACAATATTTCAAAATATCCAAAAAATAAAACATGTCAAAATACAAAAGCATTTGATTAACTCAAAACACAAAAAACTTTTCAATTATACGCATTATCCATTCTTTACATTTCTAGTACCATATTGGACTTAAATTTTGCTATGTTATGCTATTGTTTGTCTATTTATCTACATTACCATATTTCACTTGATCTTCTTTGAGTATATGCGGTGATACCTAAGTTATTGATTTATTCACTCTACCCTTTGACGAGGCAGCCTTCTTTTACATTTGAGACTTACATTGACATATCTACCCACTAGAGGCATCTTCTACATGACTACACCATCTAGGTTATGTGATTTATACAACACACACTCTAGTTATCATGTTGTTGTATATTAATTACTAGCCTACACAAATTATTCTATCAACACTCACTAGTATATATCACTTGTGTATTTATTAGCATCTACCTTGTCTTGTACTACATGTTTTGCATACTTTCACTTCTTGCTTTGATCAATTAGATACAATAGTATTTATAGAATTTACATGCCTTTCTTGCTTTGAGTAGTTAAATGTGATTGCATTTCTCAATTCAGGACATTTGCCAATGTCCTTTGATTATACTCTTGTATATGCTTGTGGCCCTCATGCCAGTCTTGATTATTTGAAATTGTATGTGTATGTGGGAATTTTAACATGATTTGTATGAATGTTTTCCCATTTGAGTGACATGTATCCATGTCCCTTATTTTCTTGGCCCCTAGCATCTTTTGTATGCTTCTTGATTCTTGCCTTGCATTCTTGTTTGCTTATTTTCTTCTCAATTATTTATAATGCCATGATCCACATCATGAATTACATTACCTTCTTGTATTCTATGATGGAAATCATGATATATCCCTCCTTGATAACTAACCCTATTTCTAGTTTTAGTTTAGTATATTGTACATACTATTACATTTTTACATCTATCTAGGTATACCTTTATTTATCTAATAATTTCCAACACAAACTATAATATATCTTGAGATATGTTTTTTTATCATAATTGGTATATCATGTATTTCATAGCATAACACACTTGCAAGGATATTTGTTTTAAGGGTAGTCATTGTAAGGTCTTCATGCCTACCCTCAAAAGAGGGGGTAATAAACAAGGGTTTTATCATAGAGATCAAAGCCCTCTACTGATCAAAATCAATTTTTAGAACACTCATAATAGTAATAAAAATTAAAAACACATAAAATAGACTAGAAAAATAGGGACAAACATAGAAAAATCATAAAAAATAGTAGAGGACAAGAATGTCCCATTCAAAATATAATGCCCTACAATAAAGTGTCCAATTTTTAATGCTCTTGTTGAAATATCCAAAAACCCAAAATTTTTAGAAATATAAAGAAAGGTAAGGTCAATTATAATTTTTTATTTATAGTTTAGTTTAGATTGGGTAGTTTTAGTATAGTTTTACTCAAATTATCCAAATATAGCATGCATCATATGCAGCATGATGGCCCTCACTTCTAGTTTAAGATTGGGTAGGTATAATTTCTAGATCAGAATCCATGTTATAGACACCAATGATTAGGGGTAATGTGCACAATACATTTGACTTCTTTTCTCTATAGTTTATTATATTACCTAGGTATTTTTAGTATTTGCATACCTTATTCCATCTGTAGGTGGTTGACATCATTTCAGAGTGGATTTCATATAAGAATAGTTCTCAATTTTGGAGTGGCTTTCATACAAGCCTAATCTCCACCTTTCAAAGTGGACAATATTGGCCTAGTTCTCAATACACATTGGGTTATCCATGCCACATTATCAAATTACAAATCATTTATAGGCTTCATGAGCCATCTCATATGACACATGTTCATACTGGTATCAGTTAATAGTTCACACTTAGTGGGAAATGATGGAACCAAGGGACAAGCTAGCCTTTGTATTCTTGAGCCACCTACTCAAAGGGATTAGACACATAGTCCAAACATAAATTAAAGCATGCATGATCACATAGCTTCACTACATAGTGGATGATAATAGAGCCAAAAGGATAACCTTTATATTCTTAAGCCACCCTTGGGGAATTAAGCACTCATCTCCATTCATGATATTACTCTTGGTACAAAACATACCTAACATAACTCAACATCACTCAACATCACAATAGGTTTTGTATTGGTTCATATACTTAGTGAGGTGTATTCATTCCTTTCTCTTCCTCTTTCTTTTACCCAGCCTTTGTACATTATTATTTTACACATAGCATGTCTAATAAGAACTGACTACTCCTTTTTCTCCCTTATAGATTTATGTTTCATACTATGCTTTCTCTATGCACACTTAGCATTACACATCTTCATGGGCTTTACCCTTATAAGTAAGTTCAAGTACGTTGTCTATATTTCTTTTATCCAAGTATTTCACTTTGATTCATCGCTATAATAAGGGGGGGGTAAAATTAGTCATATAAAATGTCCAAATATGGAGTTTGAGTGTATCTTGTGACAACCCATCTATAGGTCCTTTTTACATGCTCTGATGACCCTTCTAGACACTTTGTTGCTTATTACTAGTTATCTAAAACCTGTTGAATGGTTATTCCAAATCATCCAGATAGTATTCCCCATACCAATCCTATTCCCCTAGGTCACAAGCCTATAGGATAGGATCACCCCATTTGGACTATAGTGCCCCATAGAGAAGAGTCCCATTTTTGGTGATCTTGTCTATTTTCACTTTGAGTCCCAATGGTCATTTTCATCTAGTCCTTATCCTTAATTAGGTTAGCCTAGCACAAAAACATCTAACCCATGACTAAATTCTCCCTATAAAATCCAACTTAAATCTCATTTACAAGGGAGGTGACCAAACTTACAAATCAATCAAGAATACAAATAAAGAAAAAAGGCAAACATACCTATTCTTTACTTATAGTCACCCAACATAATTGTAAACCTACTCAAATCCTCATACTAGTCCCTAGCCACCTCAAACACTATTAATTTAGTATTTACATCTGCATCACACTATTTCATAAAGCACAATAGGTTAAATAACTACATATGTCTTGATCCCTCTTCAGAGTATTGGTATGTAGGTAGCGTGCCCACATAAGGGGTGTAGATGGCACATTCAATACATTTTTCACACTAACCCTCCTCTTTTTCAAGTTAATTGAATGTTTTCTTATCAAGCATGATGGAGGGTTAGGGTTTGATGATAAAATCATATCCAAAATGGTTTTCATAAATAAATAACACTCAATTTTGCATAAGCATGCTCACAAAAGCACAACACAACTACCTAGAAAGTTTCAATTCTCTATGATCAATTTGGACAACAATGGTAGGAATGGATAATAAACTAGACACCAAAGCATTAACTTTTTAGCACTCCTATCCTTTCACCTAATGAAATCTGGATTCAGGTTTATGACACCGTCATAGTCCTACACAACCATTTTCAACCTCTGTATCAACCATCTCAATCTATTTTATAGCTAAGTTATATTTCTTCTTATTTATTACTATTTTTATAAAGGCAGAAAAGATAAATGATTACACAAATTAGGACTATATTTATTGATATATTCTATACTAATTTATTAATCTAAACCCTTAACTAAAATAGGAATAAAACTCCATTATTCTCAAGTAAGTTAAATCAATTAGTTTGAGTGTTCTTATGAGATCATGGACCAAACTTGAATGTATCTAACATTGTTTACATCTTTTCACATAAGTAGTTACATTTAATTCCATGGTTGGCCAGTAATAACTAGTATGTAGGAGATTTTTAGCAAGGATGACCCCATTGGTGTAAGCTCCAAAAAATCCTTCATGAATTTTCCTCAATGTTAATCTGACATTTGCCTAATTCAAACAATTAAGTAGAGTTCCATCAAAGCTTCTATGATAAAGGGTTGGGATGATTAAGGTATATCAAGAAGCTTGGTATGTGGAAGATTTTTGTACTTACATGAATGGTTTGGTGGAAGGACTTGGTCATAGAGGTAATTATATAATTAAGAATACCAAATAGAACTAAGACCAACAATATCATAGATCATTTCAATAGTTGAGGGTTCATGAGAAAGCACTAGAATATGTTCAACAAGGAACTGATAATCTCTTGCCATTTCTATCCTATATATTAAAGAACCAATGCTAGTCTTAGAATTTGTTATCATGTTATTGGCCCATGGTATGTGTTCAAATTAATTATGAGAATTATATTGCTTGAAAATTTACACCATGGATTTGTATGGTATCATCTTTGATTTGTGACCTGATTAATAATAAGTTGGGAATATCCATGAACCAATAAATGTTGAATGTTCCATGATACTACTAGATAAAGCCTTATAATGAGTGATTCATATTAAACCATGTTATTGGCATAAGTAAAGTGGATATGAAATGATTTGGGAATGATACTCCCATGTGGTGTAATAAATAGAAATCTAGATTCTAATCCATGAGATGTGAATGACCCATCAAAATATAGCTTCCACTTCTACTCCTCAGGAGGTGTTTTTATGATAGTCATAATGCACTCATCTGGTAATATAAAAGCAAATGGTTAAGTATCTTAAATGGGAGCTTAAAAAAGTTTATATTTAAGTACTTGTCCCTTAATTGCCTTTTTATTGACATATTCAATCTCAAACTCAGTTAGAATCATGATCCACTTATCCATGTGGCCCTGTAAAGCTATTTTTTATAGTAAATACTTGAGTAGATCTAATTTGGCAATGACTTTGGTCTTGTTGTTAAACATGTAATGATAGATTTTATAGGCTATAAATTCCATAGATATAGAATTTTTTTCAACTGGTTTATAGTTAAGTTCATATGCTACCGATGTATCGATTAGATAGGCATGTTCTTTTCCATGTTCATCATGTTGGGATAAAAATTCCCCTTGGGCATCTTTAGTGGTAGATAGGTAAATTAAGAATGGCCTCCCTAGAATTTGTGGTAATAGAAAAAAAGGATTGGCTGAGTTTACCTTCAAGTGCTCAAAGTATTTCTAAAATTTTTTATCCTATACAAAATTAGTAACTTTCTTCAATAAATGAGTGAAAGTATGGCATTTATTAGCCAAATGCAAACTAAAGCATCTAATAGACTAGGTTTTACCCTACAAATTATAGAATTACTTGAAAGTGGAAGGTGGAAGTATCTTGATAATGGATTAAACCTTGGTATGATCAAATTAAATGCCTTGATGAGAGACAATAAAGCCCAATAGTCTACTAGAATTAACATTGAATACGCACTTCTTGGGATTAAGTTGAACCTTGTACTCATAAAGCCTTTAAATATCCTTTGTAGTATAGATAAATGATCTACATGGGTCTTAAATTTAACTAGTATGTCATTGACATAGTATTCAATAATATCATGTATCATATCATGGAATATAATAGTCATATCCCTTTGGCACATTGCTCCAACATTATTGAGGTTGAAAAACATGACTTGATAGCAAAATGTTCCCCAAGGAGTGGTGAACATTGTTTTTTTTTGGGTTTTCTAGTGAAAACCTTTTCTAGTTATATCATAAAAATCAATCCATGAGGGAAAATATTTCATACCCAACTATGGAATCAAAAATCATGTTGATATTCGGTAGAGGAAAGTCATCCTTTGTGTAGGCCTTGTTGATGTCCCTAAAATTAGTGTAGATTCTGATACCTTCTAGATTTTTATTGACAGGAACAAATATTGGAGATCCACTCTAAATAGTAGATCAACCTAATATATCTCACTTCTAAGTGTTTCTCTAACTCTTTATTGACTAACACAACAATATAGAGATGTATTTTTTTTATAGTTTTGGATTAATAGGTTTGGAATAATGATGTAAAATGAGATGGTGTATAACCAAGGTGAGGTCCAAACCTATCATTTCTAAAAAGGCCCATGTAAATATGTTAACAAACTCCCTTAGAAGGGTTGTAAAGACTTCATCTTCCTCCTCAATAAGGGATGCACCTAATTTGATCCACTTTAGGTCCTATAGAGTTCCAATGTTGACTTATATAGTATCTTATACAATGAGAGTCGAGCCATATTCTATAATAATTGGCAAAGATGTAAATTAGCCAATAATGGCAAAGTCCTCTAGTCAGAGTGGTTCTTCCAGTTGTCACAAATAAGATGAATTTTAATATCCTAATGATGACAAGGGCCATGTAAAAAACACTTTAGGACATTATTAGATAATTTTATTAAAGTCATGTTGTTCCTCTATACTGAGATTAGACCCAAAATCAATCTCATTATTGGTGGTATCCTGAGCTTTATTTGAAGAAGGGTAAACATCCCTACCTAGTGGCACTTCAAAAAGGTTTTCACTAAGAGAATAGCCTTTTATTTACTTTTTCCTTGGTCTAAAAGCACCTCAAAGAGTTTTTCACTTTGGGACCTCAATGTTTTAATTTTTTTTGGCTAAGGATGTTTGTCTGCTCTTCAAAATAGGTAGTGAGATCCAATTTAATAGATAACCCTTATTTATGGTCTCCCAAAGGAACATTATCTCTCATGCCAAAAATCATAAAATGCCTTATCATTCTCAAACTCATTTAAAGGTACTATGTATTCTTATTGGTCCCAATCTATGAACTAAAGTTGATAAAGGATAAGTTGTAAATTTCAAGTTACTAGAGTGATGGTATAAATGACATATGCGTCGAATAAGTTCATACTATCTAGGTCTTTATATATTCTATGATCATACTCTACTTCACTATCAACATCATCATCACTAGTCATTAGTGTAGGAACATGAGTAAGATATGTGGGGTTACCCCTAGGCAATTTAAATCCAAGACCATGAGTTCCCTTGTATTTATTCATAAAGATAAGGTCAATAGTACCATGTTGATTTTCCCCCAGGCCTGTAACTTTATAATCTTGTTTATTCATAATCATGTTGGAGATAGCATACTTTGTACTTTGGTATAAATTAGATAAATTATCATTATATAACAAGGAATCATCATTGGCAATTGGGTCATGTTCTTGGCTAATGACTAGAGTGAAAATAATAGGCATTGGGCAATGAAGCTTTTCTTTTCCCTTTTATCACCATTCCATGTAAATTGGCTTAGTTGTGGGCCTTCTATAAGACTTAGAATTTTGTAGAAGATTGGATATATGGAATGTATCATGGGTAAAATACTCTCCTTAACCATTGTCTAAAATGGTAAAATGATTATAAATTTCAATAGGAGGCATATGTAAAATTGAGGCAAAGATATCAGGGTCTATGCAATTGGTATATAGTAGAAAGTATCTCCTTATCTTAATTCTTATTTTGTATTGGGTCTAGACCAAAATGGTAATTTTAGATTTCAAATTTGGATTCCAAATGCTTGTAGTGTTCATAATGTTGTAAATCTCCATGGATAGTTACTTCCATCCTAGAGTGAGGAAACTTGATACACTGGTGAAAGGTTGAAGGTATTGAATAGATTTCATCTATCCATGATCTATCCAAAAGTAGATTATATAATAAATATAGGTCTAACACATGGCAAAGTGTGTTGTAGGTCAAAGTCCAAATAATCACTAGCAAACTAATGGTTCTTTATAATTCCATCTCATCATTTACACAGGCCTTGATAGTAATAGTCTCTGGCTAAAGGTATATTATTATGTATCCTAGATGCTTGATTAGATTCAGATATACAATATTGTGGCCTGATCTATTCTCTATGATGATGTGATTAAATTTATATCACATGATAACAACTTTAATATAAAATGGGTTATTATGGAGAGGACCAAGGGATGACATATCACTTTGGTTGAAGGTTAATTATTATCCTAGGGATAGGTGTTTGACATAATGTCATTAAGCACTTGGGACTATCATAAGAGTTTAGTTAGTATATTCTTATGGATGGTAGATGTATGCAACAAATCTAGAATAGATATTTGTGTAGTTGTATTTAAGATTTGTTACATAATATCATACATTTTTATTTAATAGTAGTAATTGGATTACTCTTAGCCATCATAATGGATTGGATGGGCTCATTGGTAGGGAGTAATGGGATTGGGATGGTGACTTTAGATTGTCAAGTTGTGATTGCATAATCTGGATTGGGTAAAGGACAATCATAACTAGAAGTTGATGGAGATGGGCTAGAGAAGGAAATTATTGATTATCAGTGCACTTAGCTATGGTCACAATTCAATGAAGGGTTACGAACATAGGGACCTAAGATGGTAATATTTGGTTATTATTATGCTTGGTCATGGTCATAGGTAAAGGAAGGATTATTGACCAGTATTGGTAGGTTGATGGGCATTGTTAAGTAATGGTCTTGGTCTATTTTTATTTGGTCTAGGATTGATGTTAATGGTATAAACATGAATACATGCAATATGACCTACAACTTTATTGTAGTAATGTGCAACTTCATGATAGGTCTATTAGTTACTAAGGTCATTATAGCCTTAGTTCCATGCATTTTATGGTTAACATTATTATTGTTTCTATTATTTCTTTTATTGTTTTCATTGTTACATATGTTGTCTTCATTGCTTTTTTTATTAAAATTGTTATGTTGTGGAAAATAATATTGGTGGATACCTAGGTTTTGATTAGAAGTAGATGCTCTGTTATCTAACTAGATCTCTCTAATTTACAACATATTCTCTATAAGGTTCTTCATATGCACACAATGGTGTATCTAATGTCCGTTAACTTGATAGTATTCACATTACTCATGCTCTTTATAATATTCTAGATAAAGTACCCCTTTAAGAGAGTGTTTTAGAATTATCCAGCTAATCATATTGGTCATAGCTAACTTTCAAAACATTGCTTCAATAGGTTCACCAAGGTCACTAAAGAATCTAGGATTGGGTTTCATTCTTGGAGGATGGGATTAAAAAATTTGTGGCTATAGAATTTGACGAGTTGGTCTGGGTTGAGTCATAAACTATGTCTATTGGATAGGATACATTTGTGGAGTAATCTGAGCAGATAGTGTTTGCACTATTTGAATGTGACATGATTTAGTGCCTCCATTAACAAAAACATTCTTGTTTCATTTTTATGGATTAGATTTTTCATAGTTATTATCTTGAGCAGGTTCAATTTCTTGTGTTTGGAATAGGCTATGACTCTAACTTGGTCCTAAATTTTGGTTTTTTCTCTAGTTTTAGTTTGAATAAGATAACTTAATAATACTTTTATTAATTTGGTAATTTTAAATTTGTATACCTTTCTCAATGATATCCTTAAATGTGTGAGTACCCCAAAGCTCTAAGGGATAAGATATTTCATTATGTAACTTTTTGGTAAACACATCTATTAATTTTTTATCTACGAGGTTATGGGTGAAGTGACTAGCAAGTGTTCTCCATCACTATAAGTAACTCACAAATTTCTCACCAAATTTCTAGTTTGCCTAACTCAAATCAACTATAGAAATTACATGATCAATATTATAGGAGAAATGTTGTATAACCTTATCCAAAAGATCATCAAAGTGAGATACCTATTTCTTTAAAAACTTAAGAAGCCACTCCAAAGATTATCCAACTAGACTTTAAGTAAAAATAATAAGTAGGTATATGTCAATATATGCCATTGGATGGAAAGTGACAAAAAAATCTTTTAAATGCTACCTAGAGTCTCCTTTACCCTTGTAATTATCAAATTTTGGTCACTCATAACCTAGAGGAAATGTTATTTGGAGATATTCCATGTTAAATGGATATGAGCACATGTCATCCAATTTTGACTTCTTCATCTAATTTCTTATTTGAATTAATACAATTGCATCCTTCATATATTGTATATTTTGGTCCAAGAAACTTGATGGAATAGTTGGTTGTAGTTGTGGTTAGGTGATCAAAGGTGGATTAACTTGATCGAGTTATAGTGGGGGAATAGAGAATAATGGAATGTTAGTTTGATGGACCAATCGACCAGGAATATGCATCTGTGTATTAGGATTTAGTTATTGATATTACATGTGGTGTTTTTAAATATTCTATTTTGGATTTAGAAAATAGATGTAAGTTGGATGGAATTAGGGTTGTGATGGAAGTATGTGGACTTTTGGAAGGTACTATTCCTATTAATTTTGAGTAGGAACTTACTTCTAACTAGTTAAACCTGGTTGTATAAATGGTACTTGTTATTAAATATATACATGTCTTTGAATATGCGACACATGTTGGGTAAAAGTTAACTATTTCATAATAGGCACATATTATATGTTGGAACTTATATGTTGAGAAAACACCTATTGTGAACTAGATGTTTTTTGGGTGTTTGGTATTTCACATTGACTAATAGGGATACATTGTTGAGTAGAAAATGTCTATGATTTTTGAGGTATATTGGTCTATGTCTATTATAGTGAAACATTTATTTATACCTATTGGGATGACATAGAATTTTGACTTTGTTGAGTTGGTAAATTGGTTTGTGTCCATGGCCATGGAATATTATCCATCACCCATTGAGTTAGGGTAACATTCACCACTTATTAAGGTAAAACATTGAGTAACACTTGGTTACTTTTCCACTATTGTTGCATTCTTGAATAAGCAGTCAATTGAGGAGTGTGAGTAACATGCTATGGTTTGGAACTAGGTATGCCTAACCTATGTTGTTGTGAACCCCTCATAGTATTGGTAAGAGGCACTTTTTGATGTAAATTATTTTGTGGTACATTTAACACACCTTGGTCTGAATTGGGATAAAGTTTTATGTTATCCACTACATTTGGTACCTGGTCTTGAGTATAAGCTACAATCACTTACTTAATGAATGTAACATTAAACATGTCTACTACTTAGGTACTTTGGATAAATAGTTCCAGGCTCATATTAGTATGAAATAATGAATCAACTAGAATTCATGATGGAGTTAGCTCTATAAGTGAGGTATTCAATATGGCCATAGCATTAACATTACGCACTAGATTAAGATAATTCTGATATGCTTGATCTACATATACATGAATTGGTCTACCATGGGGCCTTTTTCCTTTACAAAAACATTCATATCTTGATTTAGCATTAGCATGAGTACCTGATGGTAACTAGTAGAGGCATGTTCAATGGGTCTAATATGAGGTATATTGTGAGGCACTCTAGCTAGACTAGGTAGATTTTCATGGGAAGCCTTCCAAAAAATTAGCTCTTACTTTTACGGCCCTAATCAAAACCTCATCCTTATTTTTAATCAAGTGACGATCGAATAAGTATGTGTCAAGCTTATTGGCATGGTAATATAGTAGGGATACTATTGGACTTATTCAATAATAAATGTCACATTAGAAGGTATTGAGTTGTCTATCTTTTATCCTGCCCTAGATAAATATGTGTACTAACTAGAAATTATGCTAATGGATTTTTCACTATTCCATATATTGAGTTATGTAAGGGGGATATGGATCTATCTCATAAACTACACCATCCCCATATAGATCTTGAAAAAAGGGATTATTCATGACTATGATTTCATAATCTAGATTTTGAATGGTCTCACTACATGTTTAGTGAGGAATTTATGAATCCATGACTAATGACTCACAAATAAAAACTTCTAAAGCTCATAAAACACTTGAAACATGGTCTAAAAATATTGGTGAGTGCTTGGAAACATATTGAAACTTGGTATAGATGGAAAACTTAGTCTATTAATGTAAATGGTTTAAACTTGACCTAGAATAAAGCTCTTCTCAAAATCTATCAATGTAAATTTGGTCTTAACTATCTCCAATACTCTAAGGTCTTTCACATAAATGTTCAAACAAAAGGCAATTTGAATCATGGTCTTGTCAAAGTGTTTCAAATATATCTAAATTAGGTTTAAAATGAAAATTTATAGGTCTTTGGTAAAATGGCACAAATCTTAACTTAAAATTCATGAATTAGATCTAAAACCTTTAATGCAATGTGAGGTCTTTGGTAAAAATTCACAAATCTAGACTTTGAAACAAACTAGGTCAACACAAATACTTGTAATTAATCTATTAGTAAACCAAATAATTTGAAATACTTTGACTCAGTGCTAGAACATGGATTTTATAAGAATTGACCTTGGTATGAAGAATTAACTCTAGGCACACACCTAAAACTAATTAGGAAAGTCAATCTTAATTTTTAAAAATAAGATCAATGAGTAAATATTTCAAGCCCAAGTGATAAGCAAGGATCCAATGTAAACTAATTATGCATAGAGTTATACTTAAAAAGTGAGTTTTGACCTTAGTTTAAGGTAATAAATTGACTTAATTCACATGTAAATAAATCACTTCCTAAATCTACGCAAAAGGGTTTTTAAATCAAGGGATTAGTCTAAGTTACACAATTCAAAGGTAAGAGGTAAACACCTAAGCCAAAATTAAGCAAGACCTAGGTGTAGGCCAATCAATTTTAAATCTAAACTTCATAAGATAAAATTTGAAATTGGTTTAAAAGACATGGATTTTTCAAATGGAGAACATCATATACCCAGATGGACAACATAGTGACACCAATTTTAGACCAAAGTTACATGTGATTTTGAACTTGGTTTGAAATAAGGAAACATTTTTGGAATAACATGAGAAACATAATGATGCCCCTTCAATTGAATGTTATGATAATGTTTTTGGATTCAAAAATCTAAGCCAAACTTTTGGGATAAAATGGGTAGTATAATGATGCCAAATTTAAATAAGTGACATAAACATTTTGGAATAAAAACTCTAAGGAAAAAGTGTGACACCAAAATGGAAAGAATAACACTTTTTAGGCTAAAGTGTGATGAAAACACATGATGTTTATGAATAATTTTGAATTTTTGACAAATAAAAAAATATAGTAATAAAACACACATGTAAATCAAAGAAAATATAAATATCACAAATGGTTCATCTTATCCCTAAAACTGGCAATTGGTATGCATAGCTTTAGCCAAAATTTCCATTGATATACCAGTGCTTGTGAGGAATTAAGTGTTAATAAAAAATTAAATAATATGTGTAGGTAGAGTTATTACTCCCCTTATATCTCTCAAGCATTGTTATGTGGCATGAACTTAGGGTGAGGAGTACTCAACATTTAGCAATAAATTTTTTGGCAAGTGGGTTTGACTAAAAATTTATAAGTTTTGAAACCCATTAGATGCTATGCTTGTGAGGAATTAAGTGTTAATAAAAATTTAAATAATAGGTGTAGGTAGAGTTATTACTCCCCCTATATCTCTCAAGCATTTTTATGTGGCATGAACTTAGAGTGAGGAGTACTCAACATTTAGCAATAAATTTTTTGGCAAGTGGGGTTGACTAAAAATTTATAAGTTTTGAAACCCACTAGACGGTATCAAGTGTGGATAACACAATGTCAAAATCACATAAATTGATATCATACCTACTAAATTAATATGTATGGTTCTATTCCTTTTCAAATCAACTCCAACCATTACTTCTTATTAGATTTTGATGTTTAACAAGACTTGACCTAGGTTTTCATTAAGAACAAAGAGGCTAGTCACTCAACCCCTGGTAATCCCAATATCTCAAGATGTAATTTACATACCCCAATATGGAGTGGGGTTGGTAAAATTATAGGACATGAAACCTCAGGTCAAATCACCCTTTAATAACTTGTGAAGAGGCAATGAACTCCTACACACAAGCCAAATGCCAAAAAAAAAAAGAAAAAAGGAAAGACTTTAGAGGTTATTTTTTAGTCACCCAAGTTACTCATAGCTTGGGGAAAGCATACGTGAAATTATTTTCAACAAGACAAAATCAATAAGGTAATAAATTAAGCACTTTTAGTCACCTAAGTTCCATAAATGGGATGGGGGAGAGCATACATGCTATAATTTTTTTTTGCTAAAGTAAATAATTTAATCTACACAATTTTAAACTAGCTAAAGAGCATTTAAATTTTTTTTAAAAACCCTTAAGAGATATAAATATAATGTATGTTCTTTTGAATAATAACAAATTTAAATGTGATTGAAATTTTTTACCCTTTGGTCTTGTTTTCACTTTATAAAGTAACTTTAAAATGCTAAAAGCTAATTGTTAAGTGATTTTTAAACACCTTGACCAAATGTGAATGAAATTTAACCTTTTGTTATGAATTTTAAAATTGAAAAAGGAAATAATGATTAAAAAACACTTCTACTTTATTCTTATTAGCCTAATTATCTAAAAATAAGGTTATTTTATTAATTTATGCTTAAGCTAAGGTGAAATCTTACAAGTTAGCATAATAAGACACAAAAATTTACTCCTCAGAATGATTTCATAGTTACATAGTGATTGTGAGCTATGAAATTATTTAGTCATAAAAAAACATAGAAAACAAAAATGTAACACAAAACTATAGAGAGTGATTTCATTATTCTTAAAAAAATTTGTAACTTGTCTCAATGATTTTTTAACTTTTCCTCGCCAATTTTGCAACTCTATGAAAAAACTATAGAAAATAGAGAATTATGATTTCATTATTTAATAATGATTTTGTAGTTAGGCATACGATTTATCAACCTATAAATAAAATTTCACAACATATAATGACAATTTCACAACTAAAAATAATGATTTTGTAACTGTAAATAACAATTTGACAAGTCAAAAAGATAATTTTTATACTTTTTAAACAATTTTACAATTAACCATAAAACAAAGGAAAAGTTGTGGTTCTTTTAGGATGAATTCATATTGTCTTGACAATTTCATTGTTTCTAGCCCCAAATTCATAGTTTCATAGAGTTTAGTTTAAATAGAGATAATTTCATGATTCTCTTAGATGATTTTATGATTTCACCTAATAATTTAATAATTTTCCCTACCAAATGCATAGTTTCGTAGGAATGAATTCATAATTTCATATTCAAAGGCCAAACATGGAAAAGTTAAATAAAATTCAAGAAATTATTGTCTAAAATGAATTATTCTTAGATCTAAGGAGGTCCAAAGATTCTCTTATTATGCATGCAAGATGTGTGGTCCCACTGGGCATGCCATTATGTGAGATAAGAATCCAAGAGGGGAATTAGTCAAGTGTTAGTATGATAAACCTCAATAAAAACACATAAATAAATATAACACTTCAATCCTATCCACTCAAGGAGAAACATAATAATGTAAGTAACAAATAAAATAAGACAAAACAAGTATTATTCACCTTCCTTATGAGCAAGAGTTACACATTAGCCTTGGAGGAATATGCTCAGTTCTATGCTCAAAAAGTCTTTGACAATAGTTCTCTTTGAATCATTTATCCTTGTCACTTTGGAAATGTTTTGTTTATCTTCATTAAGATTTAGTAATAAATCAATAATTTTGAATTATAATATTATAATAAAGTATTGATGATCAACTACCCCTATTCCCAAAATGGGGACTCTCCTTTCTTTTAAATTTCAAAAATGCTCAAGATGCCAAGCATGTTAACTCATTTAACTACATAAATAATTGATTTAATACTTCCTAGTAATATTTGGTTATTTATCCATTTTGTAGTAATGATTAGTACTTATAAATATTTGATTTATTTCAAGTCTATTTAAGTTTTCATTCAATAATGAACTATTAACCATTAACTCTTCAAAATATGTAGATAGGCCTTAAATAGGGATGCTCTGCTTGGTCCTCCAATTAGCATGAGCATAAAAAGATTATCTTGATCTTATTGGACTAACCTTATATTTTTTTTAAAGAACTTACCTGATTAATTTTTCTTTAAATTTTTTTTAATTTGCTTAAGATGAGCATTTGACATGTTTATAAGTTTGAATTAACTTCTTGCTTGATCTCACAAGACATCAAAATTAAATTAGTTTTTTGTGATGCCTCATAATAATTTAAATTAAAGAATGTGGCACAAAGGGATAGGTGTCCATTTAAATGGGCTTTGTAATGCCTTATATATTTATCGCACTCCACATAGGACACTTGGAGTAAATGTATCAAGTTTGAAAGTAACATGACATCATTTGGAGGGCTCACAAGAAGACTAACCATTATAATTCAAATACATAGGTTATGTGTCAAGTTAATATCCCCCATGATCAATACCATTCAATCTAAGTCACCACATATTCCCCACACATCCCACAATAGTCTAGAAGCCCATGAGATGCCATCATGCATCTTATATGTGACCAACCAAATCTGAGCAATTTATCAAAATGACTCATGTTCCCATAAAGTTCATTTAAGATAAAAAATATCCATGTTGTATTACAACCATCTAAATATTTCAATATACCTCAAGAAATACATCTTGTAGCACTT
Organism: Torreya grandis; assembly: GCA_037957365.1. Classification (NCBI taxonomy): domain Eukaryota; kingdom Viridiplantae; phylum Streptophyta; class Pinopsida; order Cupressales; family Taxaceae; genus Torreya; species Torreya grandis. The sequence continues at coordinate 911,411 of JARHVA010001976.1, read as the reverse complement.
GAGCCATCTATTTAAGGCTCAGTGGTATATAGCTATCCAAAGTTCCTTTTGAGAATGACAAGTGATAGAATAATGAAGAAAATACCATGAGGATAACACATGTCCCCTCTAGAGACATACGATGATGCCACATGTCATTCCCATACTAATTCTATCTAAGATCCACTAGATCGCCTCTAAAAAGATGTGTGTCTTTATTTGAGCCACATGATTAGCACCAAGTTACCAAAATTTGTCGAAGAGACTTTTAAAGGTGACACCTTTCAAATTAAAGCCATGATTACTCATTAAAGTGACACCTATCAAATAAAATCCATGATTACTCAGGAAAGAGCCACCTAATAAGGGAAAGCCCATTGTACCCATAAAAGTGACACATGAAATTCTCATAACCAATCAAAACTAAAAGGCACTACCCAAGAGTTCACCATGAATTAAAAGATGCCACATGGTAGGATAAAAATGATTGATCACACTAAGCTAAATTCTAAGATCCCATAGGAAATTAAAGGATGCTATTGTCTAGACTTCAAGTTGACTAAGTAGCTTAGTCACATCCAAAACTCATGAGTGCCTAGATAGATCTAAGGTGGCATGCCACATATGAAAACATGAAAATATTTAGTTTTAAATCTAAAATTAATGGAAAATCAAAGGCAAATCAATGTTAAATTTGAATACTTGTGAAATTAATTTCCAAAAATAATAGTTTGAAGATATGCAAATTTGATGAGCTCTCCATTAATATGGCACAAACTAGAATCACCATCAGCATTGCATCAATCAAATCAATCTTTCAAAATTCTACTCAACTTAGCTATTATTAGCTACATTTACATTTAAAGCTATACATATTTTGATGTATCTACTATCTACATTCTCCTAATACAATGAAGCTTTATCTATTCACAGATTGTACCCAACCACCATTGTTTAAGCTTGAAAGCTATAGAGAGATACAAAAAAAATTGATTTTTACCTAAAATATTGAAGAAATGGCACAAGCAAGCCCCTCAACCCTAGGTAAGAGCACCTCTTTTGTAAATGATGACTTCCTTTTCTAGTATGGCAATTTAGTTGTTTTCAAGGACACAAAATTCATCCACAAGGCCATAAACTTAGGGGGCATACATTACAGTAGCATCTATTTTAGTGTTAAATTAGCTAGAGATGTCGATGAGGCAACGATAATGCCTTACATAATCTAGTTGTCTTTGAACATCCTTGCAATACAAGTTTCCAATCTCTACAAGACCATAAAAAAACCAAATATCATGACATGTGTTGACCTAGTATATGATATCTTTAGGAGGAAGAGATGTGAAGATGGGTTACTTAAATCCATGAACCAAGGACTTCAAATCACCTTCATAATAGGGCCAATATTTTAAAAATTCAATGACTTAACTTTACCAAAAATTTACTACAACTAGAGCATCATTGATAAATAGTATGAAGTACACAAACCAAAGATAGTCTTAGCATCATGGGAAACTGACCCAACTAGAATTTAATTAATGGATAACCTAGGGAACATACCTATCCATCAATTTAGGAAAGCAGTTAGGATTGGGTTTGATCTTCTCAATAGGATATATATAAATGTGTACATTGGGTATATATACATAAGAACTATCCCACTACTATAGATAATCCTAGAGGATTACCATATTCCCTCATTTGGAGACATCATTAACAATAATCTAATATATGCATTGAATGATACTTGCAATAATGGTGATACATTATTAATGATGAGATAGCTATTAAATGTAATCTATGTAATTGACTAATTAGGTTAGAATTCATGATCCCTCACATGCCCAAAGGTTGTGTCATAGTCATTCTCAATTATGAACATTCATTACTTTAGGTAAAACATCAAGGTAATTGTAAAGGACTTCTACCTAGTTATTAACAAGTCTATCACTGAGTGTGAAAAGATGAGGGTTACCCAAAAGGTTAGGTAGACATTAAAGGACATGGGAAGCTATTTTATTTACCCAAATTGAGTAATCATCTAAATAGAGGAAGTGATGGTAGTTCCTCTTAGGTTTCCAATAAATGTGTCAATGAAGCTGGTGGAGGACGAGATGGTCTATCAACTAATCCATAGATTTGATGGTGTCTTCAAGATAAAAAAAAATACAATACCCCAAAAGACTCCTTATAAGATAAGGATGACTAAAATTATAATATGGTAGGATATTATAGTGGTTTCAAGGCATAAGGAATCATACTTATTACCTAAGAATGATTTCAAGGCATATGACCCCAACACTGTCATTACAAAGCATCTCTTAAAAATTAAATAAGGATGTGTCATTAAAATATAAGAATAAAGAAGAAGTTCATGAATAAATCTATAAATATTCTATGAATGATGAAGTAGTCCTCATAAATGTAGCCAAAAAGAATATTGAGCTAGCGATGAGGCTAGATAGAGAGAAGAAGAAAGAAGACATTGTAAGGACTCAACCACCACTAACCTAGGGAAGTATGTTTGATGTAGATTATGAGGCTAGATAAGAGGAAGAGGAAGATTAAAATGTTCTTCTCATCAAAAATAAACCCTACCTACCTCCACTATAGGTTACTCTAAGTAGCCAAGCCATGTCTCTGAACTCTGAGTAAGGAGAAGATAGTATCCAACATGACCCCTCCCAAGGGCCTATATTTATCTCTACATATGTTATGTAAGCTACCCTAAAAATCATGAGTCAACCTAAACTAGATGTCATTGACCTTGAACAACTATATCAAGGCATTGATCTCTCAATGAACTATAGACACTATCAAGGAGAAATTTTAAAAAGGTCTATAAGAGAAAGAAGGATCCAAGTAATACTATGAGGGGAGTAATCCAACCTCCACAATCAATTACATAGGATCTCAACACATTTGAGGCTCCAAATTTAAGTACTTACACATTACCTTCTTCCCTAATTATAACTACTTTTGCTTCCTCTTCCAGGTTTACTCCACCAACCATTACTTTTCCATTAGCTTTAGCATCATCAACCTCTACAACTACCACCACCACTCAGTCCTCAATTGACACTACCATGAACCAAGCTAGTTACTCCTTTAGATTAACTTTTCCCCATTTCATTACCTATACTACTGTACATATGGCTTCCTTCGAGGCTACCACAACAAGTTCCTCACTTACTATTAGTTCCCCTTTGCTTGCAAGACGATTAAAACCCATTTCAAATATGTTCCCCTTTCATAAGCCACTCAAAATTACCAATTTTGAAAAGATGAGTGTGCCTTATAAGATTCCCTCATTTATTCTTAACATGGGCCCTACCAAATATTTATTCAACTCACTTGGATAGTTGGGTCCAACAAAATTATTCATCCCTACCACAAGTTTGGCCTCTTCTTCTACCTAAGCACCTCCATTATAATCACATCCCACTCATCTAATAGATAATTCTACCCCAAATTGGGCTAGAGACATCATATAGTTAGGAAGGCAAGATAGGCCTCAAGTAATCCTCTTTGTACCACAAGTGGGCATGAGGTTTGATGCTTCCAATGACACCATGAAGAGGATGGTGAGAGGGTAGGGAAAATAGTTTCAATCAAGCTCAGTTGTGATCTATGAGAATGAAAAACCCCTCTTCACTTTGATGATGAAAAGGAAAGTTGGCCCCAGAGATGTAAATGAATATGCAAATGACCATATGTCCTCAATCTAACCCAGTTAGAGTCTACAATTGCCTTGATGAAGGGGATACAATAGGAGATAAAAAATAAAGGAACAAACACTACCCAAAATGCCAAAGGGAACTATAATTTTACTAATAAATGTTACTATTAATGTTTCTAAATTATACAAAGTTATTAAAAAGAGGTAGGAATATGAGGTCTTACAATCTAAGGTGATTATTAAAGTTGACCAAAATCTTGCACTTTATGATGCCAAATTGGAAAATTTAGCTAGAATTTCAATAAATAATAAGTTCCCTAAGCTCAAGGTGTTATCAGTTGAGGACATTATTCCTACACAAAGCATCCTAATAAATATAAATAAGATCTTGAAAGGATGGTTAGATCAAGTTAAGTATGTAACTATGTCCTTGGAAAAGATTGAGTTTAAGATTTCCTTATTACTAAAGGATGCCATGGTCACTAGGGTGATAAAACCTAATGGATCCTTCATGGATGATCAAGAGTTCAAAGCCCAAATGAATGTGTTTGTGGCCAAATTCCAATAAGACATATCTAGTGAAAAGATATTTATTGAGGTAATGAGCATTTAGCATTTTGCAATTAGAGGCTGGAGAAAGTGGAGGTATTTGAGGAATCATTGAGGCTAGTACTAGTAGAATACAAGAATATCATCCAAGAGATAACCAACTTATTTTGGCCTATGATCTTAGACTTTGTTTAAAATCAACCAAGATTACCTAGCATGTGTAGAAGTATGGACCAAGGAATAAGTGGAGAAAATTAGAAATAACAACATTAGAAAGCTACCAATAGCCCCCTTTAGGACCATAAGGAATATTCAATTATGTTTTATAATTTTTAATTAGTAATATTCCATTGTATACATTGTATTTTATCCACTTAGCTATATTTAGGTGCCTTTTGTAGGCCCATGTAAGCTTGTCTTAGGCATTTTGGAGCCTATATGTAGGGATGTTTCCCTAATTATAAATAAGAAAATATTTTTTACAAGAATTAATGCAAAGAGCCAAAGTATTTGAATGTTTGTCTAAAGTTATTTATTGTGTGTTCTATGATTTTTTATTTTCACATCTTTATATGATTGATAGTTTACCTTTGCATGCTAATTTTGAAATCACATTAAATATATGCATCTATTAGTTTGACTTTCACACTATGAGAGGATCCTCCTGCAACAAATTGATAAAAATGCATGAAATCATAGATTTATGAAATTAGTTAAAGCACTAAAATTATTATATTTATTGCAGACCACATTAAGGGGGAAAACTCCTTTGAGAAAGCTCAATACAATAAATTTTTGGATGCCTTTATTTCCCTTAACACTTACTTATATATGAATTCTAATCTAAGAAACTACCACTTCCTATGAATGTGGGATAAAACAAAATGCTCAATGGATGACTTACAAAGTATATGCATCCATAGTAACTACTAAAATAATAAAGTAAATATAATAGATATCACAGGTTCATAACATCCCCTCCCTCTTAGAAAAAGCTTTGTCCTCAAAGCTTTAGATGTGGAAATTGGTGTTGAATCTAAAATAGTGGTTCCCATGTTGCATCCTTTGGTTGTATTCCGTGCCACTAAATTAAAACCTTAGTGATGGAGAAAGAATTAAGTTGGTGTGTGCACCTATCCAAGATTGCCTTTGGCTCTATAATAATGGATCCTTTATTATCAAGTTCTGGTAAAATAGTCTATACTCTGATGTTTGTGCCAATAAATTCCTTAGAGAAAAGACATGAAATACTGGGTGAACATGGGAAGAAGGTAGGAGATCCAACTTATAAGCAACTAGCCCAGTATTTTGAAGAACCTTCTAGGGCTTATAGAACTTGGGATCTATCTTATGATGCCCTTTGAGTTTTAGGGAGGATTATTTATATGGATATAGGTGAATAAAAACCATATCACCTACTTTAAAAGTGTGTTTAGAATGGTGTTGATCCACCTATTGTTTCATCTAGTTTTATACCATATAAAAAATTTCACATAGGGTACTTAGGATATGATCTTGATTTTGGAGAATCATGTTGACCACTTTAATGGATGAACTATTAGGGGTATACAGAAGGATCATTGGTGGTGTTTGACCATAGACTACTTTATATGGATTCATTTTCATTAAAGTGTGGTAGGAGGTATTGTACCACCATTCAGTGAGAGGAAGCCATTTTGCCCAATGATTTTGTTTTTTTGAGGTGAGTAATGAAGGAAATTTTCTAGGCATTTATTGCCAATTTCAATCTGGCCATCATTTTATGGATGATATGTAGAACTCATCTTTAGTTGGGTTCTAGTGCATTTAAATAGTTTCATCTAAAAATTGAGGGTGAAGGTTTCATCATGATCTGAGATAATGGATGAAATAATGCCATGAAGATATAAAATTTGGTCCAAGAAATTTTTTGCAACTATGGAAGTGGTATATGGATGGCTAAGGGAATAAAAATGATTATATTTGGAGAGGAGATCAACCATAACCAAGATCAAAATTTTACCTCTATATTTGGGGAGCCCTTTAATGAAATCCATAGAAATATCTATCCAAATCATAGTATGGATGGACAAGGGTTCGAGTAATCTAGGGATGAGTGTTGTTTCACCCTTGTTGCATTGGTAGGTATCACAATCAACCACCATCTATTGAATTACCTTTTTCATTCCCTTCAAAAATAATTTTTGGCATGCCCACTCATAGGTTTTGAGAAACCTTGAGTGCCCTATGGATGGATAAGTATGGAGTTCATAAAATACCATCTACTAAAAATCTATGTTCTAGGGAAGCACTAGATGATCCTTATATCATAGATTAATACCATCCCATGAATACTATGGTACAACCAAGGGGTTAGTGGATAACTATTAAATGATTTGAAATATTGATGAGTCACTAACATATCCCTATTGTACAACATCCAACCAATTTAGAATAGCCATAGAATAATTGAAAGGGAAACTTGGTCTGGAAATGTGTGAGACATAGCATCATCCACAATATTATCCTTACCCTTCTTGTAAGTGATCTCATAGTAATTAAACATGAGTTTACTAACCCATTTCTATTGTGATGGGGTAGAGACATGTTATTCCAAAAAATATTGTAGACTCTGATGATCAATTTTGATGCAAAAATGATTTCCTAGTAGGTATGGCTACCACTTTTATATTGCATGCAAAATGGCTATCATTTCCTTATCATAAGTTAAGAGTACTAAATTCTTACTAGAAAGGGTTTTTTTGTTGAATGCAATGGGGTATCCTTATTGGAGGAGAATAACACCAAGTCCATTTCCACAAGCATCACTCTTGATAGTGAATATCTTTGCAAAATTTGGCATAGCTAGAATAGGTGTAGTACACATAGCTTATTTCAATTTTTCAAATGCATACTTAACAACTTGTGTCCAAAAAAATCATCATTTTTTAACATAGATATAAGCATAGATAAAATCTTCCAATAATCCTTGAAAAACTTATGATAGTATCTAGTCATTTTAAAAAAACATGGAGGCTCTTGAGTATCTAAGGATGTGGCCAATTTGTCATGGTAACTATTTGTTTAGGATCTACCCAAACCCCTTGGGATAAAATAATATGCATGATATACTCCACTTCATCCTAGCTAAAAGTACATTTGGACTATTTTACACAAAGATGATGGTCAGAGAAAAGTTTCAGTGTAATCTCCAAATGTTGTAGATGCTTAGACCATGTTTTACTATAGATGAGGATATCATTGAAAAAGACTAGAATGAATTTCCATAGGTAGGGATAGATTATTCTATTCATGAATGCCTAAAATGTTGAAAGAACATTAGTGAGGCCAAAGGGCATGACTAGAAACTCATAGTGCCCATCATGTGTGTGAAAAGTAGGTTTAGGGATATCATCCTCTTGAAGTTGAATTTGGTGATATCCAGAGTGGAAATCCAACTTGGAGAAAGAATGAGCACCATGAAGCTCATCAAGAATCTCATAAATAACAAGGATTGGGAACTTATCCTTGATTTTGAGGTGATTAAGTGCATGGAAATCAATGCAAAGGAATCATGACCCATATTTTTTTAATAATGAAAACTAGGGAAGAATATGGGGTAATACTAGAGTAAATAATGCCTTGCTTTAGTAAGTCTTGAATGAAAATCTTGATCTCAATATTTTACTAAAAAGGGTAGTAATAAGGCCTGATGTTGGGAGGAACACTTCTAGGAAGGGATTAATATAGTGTTCCTCTAGATGTGAAGGTGACAATCCCATTGGTTTAGAAAAGACATGTGCATTCCTCTATAGAATGGTTTATAGATTAGAAGGATTAGTGGAGACTGTTGATGGTTGAATTTGAATGGGATGGATTTGGGTAATGATGTCATGTTAATTCTTATTAAGAATATTTTTTATGCAATGTAAACTTATGATGATGAGAGATATTAGTTTTAAGCCTTTCAATATGTATTTTTTCCCATTGGCTAAAAACTGCATCCAAATTTCAACAAAATCCCATAAGATGGGTCAAAGTGTGCATAACCATTAGGCTCCAAAAATAACATCACATCAACCTAAGGGAAAGGAAAACATGGTAGAGCACAATTTATAATATCCCATAGTGATACAAACATTGTGACACTTCCCTTTTCAAGGTAATGTGCCCCCATTGGCAATCATGACTTCAAAGTTAGAGCAAGGATGGATAAAATAATAAACGTATTTGGAAATTTGAGTGTCAATGAAGTTATGAGTGCTACTCAAATCAATGAGTATTATGAGAGGGAGATTATTGAAATAACCCATGACCCACATGCTTTTTAGTGTAGTGACTCCTACTAAGGCATGAAGAGAGATCTTTGATTAGTCTTCTTAAGAAGTAGGTTCCATAATCAGCTAAGATTATTTTAGATCATTTATTGTATCCTAAACATCTTCCCAATATCTAATTTTGGGTGGATAGTCCACATCTAATAGGTATACATTTTTCTCAACAAATCGATGTCCCCAATTGAGTTTATCATCATAGTTATAACATAGTCCTTTTTCTCTATGGGTTTGCATCTCTAATTTAGTCAAACATTGAAAGAAGTGGTTTTAGGGTTTGGCATTATTTAATATAATTATGGAGTTGTATTTTTGAATGGATCCAAATTGGATTTGAATCTCTACTGAGTTATGATCTTGGCCTCTAACAACTTAGACAACCCTAAGGCTTTCATCATTGTGTTGGGCCAAAACATTTTAACTTTAGATCAAATGGAATCTTTTGTTCTACTAATAAAGTAATGCTTGAAGAATTCATCAAACAATCCCTCTATATGATTGGCCAATTTTTCAAATTTTATTTGATATTCTCTCATGGTTCTTGTTCGGTGAGGTTTAGCGAGTACTCTCGTAAAGTCATCAAAATCATTAGGACCAAACCATTGTAAAATAAGGGTGAAAAAATTAGTCCATATGAGTTCATCATGAGCCTTGGTATACCAATCATACCATTGAAGGGTTTCAAGTTCCAAGTGAAAGGATGTAAGTATGACCTTCTTGGCATCAAAAGTATTATGCAAATTAAAATATTGTTCTACTTGATAGATCCATCTAGTTGGATCTATACCATTAAATCAAGGAAAATTAAGCTTTGGCCCATGATAATCACTCAAAGAAGAAAATACAATGTCAAAATAATACTTTGGATATCATCTATTGTTCATGGTGGTATGTTAAATACTAAGGATAAGAATTTTTTCATTAAGATCTTTGATGTGAATCTTGAGTGTGGATATTTCATCCTCCATGTTTTTGCTCCTATTCGAGTTACTACCATGAACCATATAAAAAAAAATTTAAAAATGGGTAGGAAACCTAGAGTTAAGACACGTTTAGTAAGGAAAGTTTTTAATTTGGGCAAAAATAGAAGGGGTGAAGGGGATTTTAATAAAAAAAATTCATAGTGGGAGTATTATTGACAAAGGTGAGGGAAATTTTAGGGGAAAAAAATAGAAAAACTAAAAAATTTATCAAAGAGAGACTAAGGACTATAATGAGACAATGAACACAGTGGAAAATCTTTGAGGCAAATGGACAAAAATAGAAGTTATGGGAAAACCCAAAAAAGGTAAAATTGAGATCTACGTGAATAAGGAGTGGAATTGGGATATGAGACTTCACAAAATAAAATGTAGGGAATGAAATTTTAGGTATCTAGATAAATTTTTAGGATCAATGGGGCTACAGATCGAGACATATTGCAAATAAATTAAAAAAAAAATACTCTTTTTTATGTTTTTATTTCTATTTCTAGTTTTAGTTACTATGCTCTATAAGACACCTCTATTAGGAATATGTTGAAACAAGTTTGAAAATTTGCTAGGGTGATTTTTTTTTCTAGTGGTAAATACTTTGAGGGTCTACTGATACTCTATAGATGGTTTATAGATTTTAGTTTCTATAAAATATCTACCTACAAGTCCTCTAACAGTCTATAGATACTCTGTTAATTGATATTTTATTTTCTTTAAATATTCTAAAACTGATAGAAATGGACCCAAAGTTTTAATGGCTACCTAAGGGTTTTTAAAATATCACTCTAACCACCAATGCTATCTAAGTGAATACCACTCTAGAATTATTTTGGCCATGGATGTATCTCTCAGTGACAGCTCTTGGTTTTCCTCATGGATGGAAACTACTTAATTAGGAAGGGGTCATTGCCTATTTTGATAGTAGGTCCTCTTAATGGGCCAACTACTTCAGGGTTCCTATGGTACTCCTCATAATGAGTTTTAGGGATTTCACCTAAGCACTTCCCATAGTTAAGTGATTAGGTGTTTACCTTGAACCAAAATAGATTACTTAATTTATGTAGCAAAATAGAGTTAATATTTTTTGAAAAAATATTGAAATGAAGCATGTTGTAGAATAGAGTTAAGACTTTTTAAAGATAAACATTGCCCTAGAAAGTGCTCTAATACTAGATGAGAGGATATTCCTATAACAAATTGATAAAAATGTATGAAATAATTGATTTATGAAATTAGTTGAAGCACTAAAATGATTATATTGGTCACATACCACTTCGAGGGGGAAACCTCATTTGAGAAAACTCAATAAAATAAATTCATATATGCCTTTATTGGCCTCAATGCTTACTTATATACAAATTATAATCTAAGAAAGTACCACTTCCTATGCATGTGGGATAAAAAAAAATGCTCACAAGATGAGTTACAAAGCATATGCATTCATAACAACTACTAAACTAACAAAGTAAAGAGAAGAGATATCATGGGTTCATAACACACTAGGATGACTAATATATTAGCATATTTTCTATATTTTCATCTTATATACAACTAAATGTGCTATGCAATTTACTATGAATGAGTAATCTTCATGCAATATATGTTTTTAGATATATGTATTTATTTTCCTCTAAATCTTCAACTGCATTTATTTAGCTTTGAGAATTATGCTAGAGTTGGTAGATGTTGGTTTTATGTGTTTTTACCTTAGAAGTTAGAAATTGTACCTTTTATCATATGAATCAAAATCTCTTCTCCACCTTACCCTACTTACTCTTGGATCCACCCATTACTCACTTTAACTTAGTTCATATTATAAATATCCATTGTTTGTTTAATTTTTGGGAAATAATTGGCAAAGCTTAGAATAATTTTAAAAATATTATCAATAATAAGTGTAACTTCATAAACATCTAATGTCCCTATCACAGGGTTTTCTTATAGACTTTGTAAGTGGTGACCATATCTCTACTATTTATGTTATTTCCAATAGTAGTTGTATAAATAACTCAAGCCCTGAGTCTTCCAAGACTTAAAATTGAGTCTATTACTTTCCCCATGTTCCCTAGTGACATAAGGAGCATAATAAGTGCATCAATAGGAAGGGAAAAGTTGGCACTAGAAGGAGGGTTGTTATGTAATTACTTTCATGCATCTTTGTATAATTGTAGTGTAATTCATCATATACATGCTTAATTTTTTCAAAGTATATAAATGTTGTTAAAGGACACTAAGTATCTAGACTATTTACATGAATGTTTTCATCCTTTGTATGAATATTTGCACTCTTTGAAGGATTTCAATGAAGTTAGTGCTTATTTGTGGAAATTCAATGAATAACCTAGATATTTGTCTAAATTTGTGAAAAGATAGGTGAAATACCTTATTATTCAGGCATATTATGATTTATTTTGACCATGTTTGCAAAGGTTGACATAAATTTGCTAAACAAGCAAGATATTTGTAAGAATTTGTGCACAAGATTGTTGTTGGTACCTTGTTTGCACCAAATCTAGGCATTTAAGATCATACTTACTCTATTCTATTGGGATTAAGTGAATTTTTACATAACTTTGTGTCTAAACTTTTTTCAAATCACTCAAACACTTTTATTTTGTTAAATAAGGCATATAAACACTTTAGATTTTTAATTTAACACTAATATTTATAGGTTAACATGATAGACTAATAATATTTATGCAGGTTTCGAGAATTATGAGGTTTCAAGGCATGGATCTTCAAAGATCAAGGTAGATATACTTGATCTGAGGCTTTTCTATAAATACTAGCTGATCTTTGTAATATATTTATAGTTGTGAGGCTATCTTTGGATCTCCTTTGCTCTTAGTACCCATTCTACATCTCAAAATTGTCTAAGATTAGAACCAGTTCTTGATCTAAACCTAGGATCCATTTGATGTCATTTAAAACCCAAATAAATTCTAGAGTAGACAAAGGTATACATAACAAGTCTAATACATATCCAAATTCCCCATCTAAATAGAATTTACAACCTCTTGTGCTAGTCATGGCATGGTTAACTAGTTCATCCATTAATGTCCCTGGTATTATGTATGATCTACCAAGAAATATAGATAAATGTTTTCCTCTTTTTACCCCCAATGGTAGAGTAATGGTTGAGGAGCATATCAAGTCCTTTAAATCATATTTGAGTCTTCTTAACATGATCCATGAGGATGTGGCATGTAGTCTCTTTCTTTTCACCTTCTGATATGAAGCTTATGATTGGTTCCTTAACTTGCTCAAAGATTCCATCACAAGATGGGGTTGGCTTAATTATACCTTTATTTCCCAATCTGGTAGGGTAGTTATCCCAATATTTGTGTATAAATATTTCACCACCCCAAAAAGGGATCCAAAAGAAACCAATCATAACATTTAATACAAGGTTACAAAAGATGTACACCTTGACATCCCCACCCTATAAGCCAATAGAAAATTTGGACTTGGAAATATATAATAATGCCTTAGATCCAATGATAACTATCTTCTTGAGAAGGGCCTTTAATATTGACACATTTCCTTTAGCATATGCTAAGTCCATCCATATTGATGAGTAAATTCACCCACAGGGACATCCTACCTTCACTATACCAAACTTTTACCCAATGATGCCTAACCTAAATATCATACCCAACATGAACCATAATCACCTTGCATTGAACCAACTACTAGTAATTAACCATTTTCCTTTGAGTCACATTCCACCTAACTAGTGGCTAGGATTATTTAATCAAGAAAATGTTGGAGCACATCCTCAGAATAATTTTAGCCAAATAATGGTGCCTATAAACAACACCAATGTCTAAGTTGTAACAAAAAGTAAGAACTTAGAGCCTCCAAAGGGAGAATTAGACTCAATACAAATAACTATTTAGAAACTTGCTAATGATTTCTTAGATCTCAAAAAATATATGTGAAATACTGGTGAGATTTCTAACATAAACTATAATTTACAAATTTATAACAAACCTTTTAATAGGCCTAGTAATAATAGTGAGCCCCCTTTGAGTAATTTACCCTAGCTCAACATTTGTGAGATGGCCCTACCCAATTGGTGTTGAGTGTACAATAATTCTAAACATGGAGAACTGGACTATGTTGAGTTCTACCACACATTTATATCCATCTAGAGCCAAATGGAGGGATTAAATATGAATCCCACTAATCAAAACAATGCTAAGAGATTTGTTAATACCAATTATACCTCTAAAGCCTCAAAAACTACCCTCATGGTTGAGACTTATGACTTTCCTAGTCAAGATGAGAATGATCCTGAAGATGATGTCCAAGAAATGCATGCTTTTCAACAATGCCAAATGAGTAACTATGCCTTGATAAGTAAAGTTCATAATCCACCTCTAACAACTTCCATCCCACCTAATAAACTAGATACACCCCCTGATGGTAGGATCCACAATAATCCTCCACACCCTAGAGCTAAGGTGAGTCAGCTAATGATAGAATCTCCCTGCACATCAATAAAGGGTAGATACAAAATAATGGAAGACATGAATAAAATCAAGGCAAAAATAACATTGCATGAGATTACTTAGATCATTGAATAACGTGATTTTCTACTAAATCTATTAAATGAAAATATTAGATCTAGAAAGGCTAAAAAGGCTTATGAAAATGTGGTAATGTATAAGAGTAAACATGAAGTTCCTTTATTTATGTTAACTTTAAGTATTTTTTGTAAGAACCTCCATAATTTCTTGCTTGATTATGGTGCTTAGGCTAACATTATGCCTCTAGGGATCTATGAAAATTGGGATTGAGCCTAGTCAAATTTGAGAAGATGGTAGTGTGGTTAGACAAGTCAAGAGTGAAAGTGGTAGGAGAATTATTGAATATCCATATGAACCTAGCTCATGAACCTTGGATCCAATAGTTCATTGACATTAAAGTAATTGGCATACTCAAAGCTTATGGATTTTTATCAAGCCATAACTAGTCTAAATCCCTAAATGGATAATTCCCATGGATTATTCTCATATGTGGATACCTTGGTGTGGTATTCCCATCAAATCAAGATTGATCAAGAACCCAAGATGAATTACATGATTACTGAATACAATGCCAAGAATGAAAAGGTAAATTTCTAATCTTTTAACTTAGGTATTTATAATTTATAAACCACTAACATTATTATAGGTGATAGCGTGAAGGAATAAATCAAAGGTTTGTGGACATTGTACTTTGATGGTGCATGAGTAAATCAAGGTTCTATTATGGGGATTGTTCAAACAAATAACAAAGGCAAACAATATATATCCTTTTATAGATTACATTTTTATTGCACTAATAATTTTAGCATAATATGAATCTCTTATTTAGGACTTTAATTTACAATTAAACATACGGTTAAAGAACTATTAGTCTATGGTGATTCTGAGTTAGTTATTAACTAAGTTAGGATTAGATATTAATGCAAACTCTATTGTATAAGAAAATATAAGTTTAAATCTTGGGATTTAATTGAGTATTTTGGCTCATTCAATATTGTTTCCTTGCCCAGGGAGTAGAACTAGTTGACAGACACTTTGTCTTTGGTAGAAACAAACTTGGTTCCTCCAGAGGATTTGAACTTGAAAAATTTTACTATGGAGATAATTTCATGCCCCTAAATTCTAGATAGCATCAATCACTTCTAATTCTTTGATGATGACAAGTAGATAATTGACTTCTTGTGTAGTGGTGGTGTGTTAAAGTCCTACATCATTGATGAATAGGAAAATCTTTTTTTTGAAAATTCTAAAAAATAATGAAGATGGAGTGGTCCAACTAAAAAAGAACTAGATACCCAAAAAAATTATCTCTTTGGAAAGGATTTTTGGTTTATAGAAAAAAGGAAATGAGTCAAAAAAACCCAAAGTGAGTGGGAAGGACTAAAAGTAAGTAAAATTGGGAAATCATGGGTATGAACATAATGTCAACATTGATCTAGTTTACATCGATGAAGAATTGAGGAAAACAACTATCCTTCTAACCAAATTTAAAGATGCATTGCATGGTCATATGATGACCTCAAAATATTTGATACTAGTGTGATTACACACACTATCCCATTGAAATAATCTTGCAAACCTTTTAAGCTGAGACAAAGTATAGTAAACCCAGTATTAGAACCTCTGATTTAGAAGGAAGTGAAGAAATTAATTAATGCAATGATAATCTTCCCTATATGACACTCAACATTGGTTTCCAATTTTATGCCAGTATAAAATAAGTATGGATAAATTAGACGCTATGTTGATTTTTAGAACCCAAACATATCCTCAGAGAAAGATAATTATCCCTTTCCATATTTAAATGAATTCATTCAGCTAGTGAGTGGGTTTGTAACGATGTCATTCCTCAATAGTTTTTCATGCTATAACCAAGTCCTAGTGAACAAAAGTGACATAATGAAAATTTCCTTCACCACCAAGTGGGGAACATTTGCATACAAATGAATGCCATTAAAACTTATTAGTGCAGGATCAACCTTACAATGAATAATGGACCATGCATTCCATGGACTAATTGTTAAGTGCATCATTATTTACATAGATGATCTAATAGTTTTCTCTAAAAATAGGGGAGGTCACATGATGTATTTGAAATAAGTACTAGAAAAATTTAGAAGGTATGGCATTTATTTAAACCCCCAAAAAATCATATTCTATATAACTAAACTAAAGATTTAGGACATATAATCATTGAAGAAGGTATGACTATTGAACCTAATAGGATCAATGTAATTTCAAAGGTAGAAGTTCCTAATAGAAAAAAATAGTTAAAATCTTTCTTTGGACAAACTAAATTTGTAAGAAAATTTATCTATTATTTTATAGAAATTGTGAGACCACTCAATGCCATGTTGAAGAAATATTTTAAGATAGAATGAACTATTCAAGTGAAGAAGGCCTTTCAAGACATCAAAGATGAAATTGTTCAAGCTCATGTCTTAATAAGTCCTAATTTTAGTAGAGATTTCTATCTATACTCTTTTGCTTTTGATAATATTAATGATATTATATTAACATAGAAATAATATGATAAAGATAAATCCATAGCCTTCATGAGCACCAATTTGAATATGACAGAGCTAAACTGTCCTATCTGGGATAATCAAGCCTATACTCTAGTAAAGGCTATCAGAAAGTTCATACACTATATCCTGAGAAAAAGGACATATGTTGTAGTGTCTAATATAGATATCAAGTTGATGTTGGGATATAATTAACTTGGAGAACAAAGAGGGAAAAGGATGACAAAACTTCAATAATATGACTTATAAATAAAATCTACTAAGTTAGTAAGTGGTCAAGGACTAATATATCTAATTACAAACACTTATCCTGGCATTGATGTTTTGAAAGTTGAAGCAAGTCAAGTACCTAGAAGATATTGGTAAAATCATATTATTCGCTATCTATTGCATATATCATGTCGCCCACACCTTAAAAGAGAGTAAAAATGAGCCCTCAGGCTGAGATCGTCTCACTATATGATCAAAAGAGGGGTCCTCTATAGAGAGAACTAAGAAGGAGTCTATCTAAGGTGTGTTTCTAAAAATAAATCTACTAAAATCATGGATAATTTCCATGAAAAATTGGGAATTGGTCACACTTAAAGGTGTACCAATACACACAAGATATTGAGAACTAGTTATTATTAGCCAGCCATTTTTAAAGATCCCCATGCCCATGTGTGAACATGGCATTAGTGTCTAGTATTTAATCAATGAGAGATAAAGGTAGCCATACATTTACAACCAATAATTGAAGTGAATCCATTTTCATAATGGGGCCTCAAATTCATGGGAGTTATCAATCCTATCCCCTCAATGGGACACAAATTCATACTCACTTCTATGGATTATTACGCTAGGTGGATTAAAGCAATAGCCATTAGAATAGTAGAAAAATAGATGTAATCAAGTTTATAGAAGAAAAGATCATTAGTAAATTTGGGATGCCCTTGTATTTTGTATGTGATAATGGCCCAACCTTTGCATCAGCTAGATTCACCAAATGGGCCTATGATAATCAAATAATCATCAAGTCTATTTCAAAATACTACCCTCATGGTGATGGAGCTACTGAGTCCACTAATAAAAAATTGGTGAATACCATCAAGAAGTATGTAGAAAAAAAACTAATAGAATGGTTATCCCTACTAAAGTATGCTTAATGGGAAGATATAACTAGATACAAGCAGGCAATCAAGGTATCCCCATTCTTAATAGTCTATGTGTAGAATCCTATTTTTTCCATCATGTTGAAGTTTCCCACACATGATTTAATGGCCTAGTACATGGAAGATGATGAAAGAGTGTAGTCCTATATACTAAACATAATTTAGATGGATGATACTAGAAATGAAGCATTACAAAATTTTAGTAAGCATCAAGATGTTGTCAAGACATGGTTTGACAAATGAGCTAAAGTTAAAGTGTTTTACATCTTAGATTTAGTCCTACTATGGGATAAGTTCCATGAGAAAAAAGGACAACATGATAATTTCATTCCCCTCTAGATTATACCATATCAAGTGGAAGAAATTTTGGGCAAGTATGAATTTAGACTCAAAGACCTACAAGGAAATGACTTAGCTTTGCTAGTTAATGGACAATATCTAAAACATTATTTTTCTACTACTCTATCATAAATTATGGAAGGATAGTAAGCTTGTTTAGAGTTATATTAGGTAGGATTAGAGTAGTTATCTTTCCTATTTTTCATTCTTGTTTTCTTTCTAACTTTCAGTTTTCTTTCTTTCTTTGCTTTCCTATTGTTTCCTTCCTTCCTTGCTTTGATTTTTATTTTCTATTTTTTTCTTGTTGTGTGTTTTAGCATAGCAATAAGTCCTCTAGACAAGAATTCATTAGCTCAATTTATGTTAATTTAATCCTAAAAAGGGAAGAAGGGAATACTAGTCTTAAATATTGGATGTCCAAAGTTTGGAAACCTCTAGAAGTGTTCTAATTTAGAAACATTTAGCAGGGTTAATTAGAAGTTAGTTTTCTCATAAAAATCCTAGGTTATTTTAAGGTTGTAATATAGTTTAGATGACTGATCGTTTACTTAAAAAAGTGTTTGAATCTATGTGGACCATCATATTTTCACTTGAATTCACTAAAATTAGTAGGGTACGACATCATATATGAAAGTGAATTGCATCCAAGCTATGCCTATAAAAATCCTTACACCTGGCTAATTTTGGTTCCCAACCATTCTGGTTTATGAATGCAGGTATAAAATTTAAAAAAGATACACTCATGAGGTAAAATCATAAAGTGCTTCATATTCCATGAATGATGATTTAGGTAATCTCTACTAGGGCTATGGACACCTAGATGGTAGTATAGTAAGGCTTGATGTGGAGCTAAAGGTATCTCTATTAGGGCTATGGACATCTAGTTGGTAGTAGATCAATGCCTAATCCAACCCTAACTGAGTAAAGTATTATTATGAAAAATATAAAGAATGCTTAAGTCATTTCATGTTTGATGTTTTGAAGCTTAAAATTTATCATTTATAAACCCAATGGTAAAGGTTAAAGAACCTCAAAACACATACATAGTACGTGATGTACCCAACACACCCCCATTTCTGAAAATAGGGACCCTTGTTAAAGTTCTCAAAATTTGTGCTATAAATATAACATTCAACTTGATCACGGACCAATATTAAGTCTCTTGTGATGATCTAGTCTATTATCACATAATCTTTATTTGACTTCATCTATGTTACTAATTTTTATTCTTATATTTCCATGTTGCAAGATTAATGGGTCTCATTTATGAGAACACTGCCTAGAGGCTTCATACTTTAATGATTAAATTGACTCTTTATTTTGAGTAACCCTTGGTATTTAATCATCTAATTATATCTATGCTTAAATCATGTTAAAAATCCTTTGTCTAAGTATGTTAGCCTCGGTCTTTCTTTTTTTTGAAATATTTAAATAAATGTGGGGTCAAAATTTACTAGGGATCACTTTATTATATGTTTAACTTAGTCTAAAGATTTATCCCAAATATTTAATCCAAAAGCTTCATACTAAGTCCTATATTTCTCGAAGCCCATAGTCTAGTATGTTGTTCACATGGGGATAGACTTTATTTTTTATAGTCTCTAAAAAGCTTATTTATTTTATTCTATTTTGTGCTAGCAAAAAAGGACCAACCCTAAGGCAATAGGTGTTGATATCATGCATAAAAACAAATTTTAATCACTTATATATATGGTGGACATTAAATTGCACGTCATAGATCTAATGGTGTGAGATTAAAATTTCCAATTTTGACACATATACCAAGATTTTACTTAGATTGAATAGATGAGCAAAGTTATAGAGCTTTGAAGGATCAAAAGATGACTTACACAAGCTATAAAGAGCTAGAACATCACCAAGACATCATACATAAATAGATAAGCTAGCTTACTTATGAATTTTATAAGTATGCTCAGAAATCCTCATAGGGATAAAGAATCAAATGGAATCAGTGTTCTCAATGTCAATATCTTACTCTAAAAAAATCATTTCTTGATGAGATTTCTATCTTAAGATCTAAGACTTCAAATATTAACTTATATAATTGGATGTGTATGTGAATGACTAGTTTGAACCTCGATAAATAAATATATAGATTTACAAAATCCTTACATGTTTGTGCAGAAGTTAAAGATATTCATGTGGATGTCTAATGATGGGAATTTAGACATCAAAATTAAGCTGAAAAATTAACTGTTTGGTGTTCAAAGTGTGACAATTATGCCAAAATCATAGACAGTTATGTAGACATCATCAATGGTCATGCAGATGTCAAAATAAATATTGGTAATTATCCATTAGAGTTCAAATATTGATGGTCATGTAGATGTTAAATAAAGGTGTGGAGATGTCAATTTTAATCAATGGTTGATAGTCATTTATATTCAAACAATTCAAAGATCAATGCACCACATTGATTCATATAAATAGATCCAATAGTGTGAGAGCAATGAGACTTTTTAAAGGTCCTAATCTAGTGAAAAATTGACACTTGTCATGATCTCATGAGCTTGGAGGTAAAAATTGAATTTGATCTCATTTCAAGAAATCATGAAGTAGGGACATGTATCCAAAGGCAACATCAGTCATGTTTTAATTAAATGGATAGCGTAGCATGGACATTTTTACATGGACATGACATGTTGGATTAAGAACTAGTGAATAACACGTGAGTCTTAGGCTTAATCTGGTTAGTGAATATAAAAAGGAAGATCTAGAAATATAACAAGAGAATATTTTAGTTACCGAGGCATCTCAAATATTAAGTTAAAAAAACATATTCTTATAATATAAAGACCCTACAAATATTTTCAAAGGAATTTTATATTCTGTAAAGATAGGGGAAACATGTAACACATAGTAATGGGATGTTAGTCCTAGTTAAGTAATGATTTTAGTTATAAGGCATTGGTAAAGGGTAACTTATCCTTAACACATTTATAAGTGCCATTATAAATGGTTAACTTAAAGTATTTGATAGGTTGTTCTCATAAATTATAAAAGAAAGTATTAATCTATAAATGTAGTTTTCATGCAGTTCAAGATTTAATTGTAAAAAAATTCACTTCTTTCTACACTTTCACATGTTGCATAACATTTTCAAAGGCTAACTTAAACCGATACCATAGTTATAATTCATGTTCTAACTATCACATATAATGACATTGCATGGACTTGGAAGATGAGGTGACCCCTTCCCCAAGCCTATTTAAATAATTGTAATCCATTAGTTGGAGGGGTGGGAAAATTTTTAATATAAAGGAGTATAATCAATTTCAATTGTTATCAAATGTGTTTCTATATTTTCTCTCCAATTTTTGTGTGATTAGGCTTATCTTTTTGGTTGTAAAATTCAATAATTATTAGTGTGAAAAAGCTACAATGAATTCTTTCTTATCTTGATTGATATGCTAGTCTTAGATGTGAAAAATATATTGAAGGATTATTAAATTACATTGATTATTGGAAATTAAGTTGATTGATTCATGTTCTAAATGTGTATGAGTGCCTTATTTTGATTTAGTTTTTTGTGTGTGTGCAATAGTTGCCTCAAATACCTCATTAGCCTAAGCCATACTCTCCTAAATAAGGGCATGTAAAAGTTAATCTAAAAGGGGTAACCTTTGACTAAGGCTTGTGAGTTTCATATATCAGTTTCTCCTTAGACTTCTAAACTGTGTGTGTGTAATAGGTACTTGTAATAGGGATAGGTTTTGAAAGCACTTGTCCATTTAAAAACTAGATAGAGAGGTGATTCCTAAAAACCACAAAGTCTTCTTTTATACCTTACCCTTCCATCCTTTTTGAGTTTTTTTAGATTTATCCACTTCAGATTAGCAACAAAAAACACATCTAACTTAGGGAGAAATTCACTACCCTTTAGGAATGATACCTCCATCCAAAAAACCTTTTCAACAACCTATATGCCCTACCAACTATTCCATCCATAGGTTGTTCAACTGCATACCTGTAACTCATGTGCTAGAGTGTATTTTAACTCCATTAAGAAACTAAAATGTTATAATATACCTCATTGATTTTGGTGTGCATATAAAATGCATCAAATATATGATTTTTTATAAGGTTCAAACTCTATTTATATATTGTAAGCTTTCATTAGTCATAAAAAGCAATTTTGATACTGATTGAAAGCCATAGTGAGATGACTAATTTTTTATTCATCTTTGAATATAAGATTTAGATTCTAAAATTTTTCAATGTTTCCACATAGAGGACTCCATTTTTTGATGATCAATTTCCCCTATTCTAAAAATAGTGACCCTTATTTCTTTTATATTTAAAAAATGCTCAGGATGCCAAGCATGTTAACTCATTTAACTACATAAAGAATTGATTTAATACTTCCTAGTAATATTTGGTTAATTATCCATTTTTAATTAATGATTAATACTTATAAATATTTAATTTATTATTAATCTCTTTAATTTTTCATTTAATAATTAATTATTAACCATTGACACTTTAAAATGTGCAAACAGGCCTTCATGAAGGATGTTCTACCTAGTCCTCTAATTAGCATGAGCACAAAAAGCTTCACATTATCTTATTGTGATAACATTATATTTTGTTAAAAGAATTTACTTATATAATTTTAATTTAAACTTGTTTTAATTTTATTAAGATAGGCATTTGACATTTTTTAAAGTCTGACTTAACTTTTTGCTTAATCTTTTAGGACATCAAAATTGAAGTAGTAGTTTATGATGCCTCATGAAATCTAAAATTAAAGACTACAAATAAAAGGGATAGGTGTCCATTTATCCAAGATTTTTAATGAATTATAGATTTATAATGCCCCATGCAATACACTTAGGGTAAATCTACCAAGTTCTCAAGCAATGTGGCACCATCTAGAGAGCTCACAAGAAGACTAGCCCTTGGAATTCAAATCCAAAGGCTATGTGTCAAAATCTTATCTCCCAAGATCAATAAAATTCAATATAAGTCACCATGTTTAACCCACACATACCACTATAATAAAAAATCCTATGAGATGGCACCATACATCTTAGATGTAACCAACCAAATCTGAGCAACCTCCTAAAGTGATGCATGTCCCTTTCAAGTTCATCTAAGATAGATGCATGTCCACAAAATATTACTTTCATATAAATATCATAAGATAACTCAATAAATGCATTTGGTAGCACCCAATCCATCAGTTCAAGGCTTAATGGCATAAAACTATCCAAAGTTCCTTATGAGAATGACAAATGGCATAAAAATGCAAAAAAACATGCGATGATGATGCATGTCCATGCATGTCTTTGTCAAAGCCACACAATTATCACCAAGTTGCCAATAATTTTTTGAGATCATTCTAAAGGTTACACCTATAAAATAAAATTCATGACCACCCACAAAAATGACACATGTCAAAGTAAAGCCATATTTTCTTTTGAAAGAGCCACTCTGCAAGGGAAAGCTTTAAGTAGCTATGAAAGAAACACATAGAATTATTATAACTAATCAAAATAAAAAGGTACCACTTAAGAGTTTTCCATGAAATAAAATATTCCATATGGTATCATATAAATGAGTCATCAAACTAATCTACATTTTGAGAGCCTATGGGCAATCAAAGGACACCATATGACTAGACTTCGATCTGACTAAGCAACCTAGTCACATCTAATCCCCATGAGTACCTAGCTAGATATAAAGTGGCATGTCACATGTCAAAAGGTGGTAATATTTATATTTAAAGCTAAAATTGATGGTAAATCAAAGGTAAATCAGTATTAAATTTGAATACTAGTGTAATTAATTTCCAAAAGTAATAGTTCAAAGATATGCAAAGTTGATGAGTTCACCATTAATACAACATGAACTAGAATCACCATCAACATTGCATTAATAAAATAAATCTATAAAAAATCTAATTAATTATTATTACCTACATTTGAATTTGAATCTATATGCATTTTTCTCTTTATTATCTATATTTTCCTAGTATGATAAAGATTGAGATATTCACAAGATGTACCCCGATCATCATCATTGAAGACCAGAAGTTATAGAGAGATACAAAAGGAAGTTATTTTATACTTAGAATATTGTATAAAAGGCACAAGCGAGCCCCTCCATCCTAGGTAAGAACACCTCAATTGGAAATGATGACTTCCTTTTCTAGTATGAAAATTTGATTGTTTTAAAGGACACTGAATTCATCCTCAAGGCCATAAACTCAAGTGACATGAATTACAATAACATCTATTTTAATGTTGAAGAACCTATAGGTGTTGATGAGGCTAAGACAATTCCTGACATAATCCAATTGGCTTTGGATATCCTTACAATCCAAGTTTTTGGTATCTATAAGGTCATAATGAATTTAAAGGTCATGCCATGCACTAACCTAGTAAACAACATCTTTAGGAGGATGAGATGAAAAGATAGGTTGCTAAAATATAAGAACTAAAGGAATTTAATCACCTTCATAGTAGGGCCAATAATTTAAAAAATATTATGACCTACCTTTTCCATAAATAAACTATAACTAGAGCATTATTAACAACTAATACACGGTGCGTAAACTAGAGACAGTCTTGGCATCATGCGTAACTGACCCAACTAGATTTATATTTATGAATGACCTAGGGAACATACATATCCACTAATTTAGGAAAGGAGTTGAGATTGGCTTTGCCTTCCTCAAGAGGATATATGGTAATGTGCACATTGGGTATTTAGAAATAATAACTATCTGATTGTTGTAGATAATCTTGGAGGATCAGTAGATTCATTTACTTAAAGACATCTTTAAGAATAATATAATATATGAAATTAGTGATACTTGAAAGAATGGTGATCCATTATTCATGATGGGATACCTATTGGATGCAATATACACAACTACCCAATTGGGTTAGAATTCATGCTCCCCAACATGAGTAAATGTTGTGCCACAATTATTCTCAGTGATGCACATTCAACACATTAGGTGTAACATCAAGGTAATTACAAAAGACTTATACTCGATTGTCTGCAAGTCTATCATTGAGTGTGAAATACTAAGGGATACCTTAGAGGTTAGGTAGACATTGAAGGACATGGGTAGCTATTGGCTATACCTAAATTGAATAGTCATCCAAATAGAGGGAGTGATGGTACATCCTATCAAGTTGTCAAGATATGTGCCAATGAAGTTGTCTAAGGAGGAGATGGCCTATCAAATACTTCATGGACTTGAGGGAATTTTCAAGAGAAAAAATAAGATAGTTCCCCACAAGACTCCTTACCTGCTAGGGAGGACTATGATTACAAGATGGTAGGATATTATAGTGAATGCAAGGCATAGGGACTCGTAATTATTTCCTAATGATGACTTTAACGCATGGGACCCATAGAATGTCATTATAAATCATCTCTTAAATTTAAAAAAGGATGTGGCATTGGAATATAAGCATCAGGATGAAGTCCATAAATGGATCTTTAAAGATTTTATGAATGATGAAGTAGTCCTCAAAAATGTAACAAGAAAGAATATTGAGTTCGAGATGAGGCTCAATAGAGAAAATAAGAAAGAAGACATTGTAAGGCCTCAACCACCACCATCCCAAGGAATCATGTTTGATGTAGATTGTGAGGTTAGAGAAGAGGAAGAAGAATATTATAGTGTTTATCTCATTAGGAACAAACCCTACAAACTTCCACTACATGGCACTCCAAGTAGTTAGGGCATGCCTTGGAACTCTAAGCAAGAAGAAGATAGTAGCCAACATGACCTCTCCCAAGGTCCTACATTTCTCTTTGCATCTGATATAAAAGCTAACCTAGAGATCATAAGTCAACTTGACCCAGATGTCATCAACCTTAAATAACTATAGTAAGGCATTAAGCTCTTAATGGAGGAATTATAGACACTATTATGGAGAAATTTAAAAAAGTATACAAGAGAAAGAAGGATCCAAGGAATATTATGAGGAGGGAAATCCTACCTCCATAATAAATTGTAGATGATTTTAACACATCTAAGGATCCTAATGACATTGCCTTCTTCCCTAATTATAATTGCTTTTACTTCTAGTTTTACTTCCTCTTCCATGTTTTCTCCAATGACCATTTCTTCTCCATTAACTTTAGCATTATTAGCCTCCATGTCTACCACTAATACTTAGTCCTCAGCTGAAACTAGTTTTAGTGAATCTAATTCCTCCTTTGGTTTCACCTTTCCCCATTTCATTACCCATGCTACTGCACATATGGTTTCCTCTCAGGGTACCACATCAAGTGCCTCACTTTTTATTAGTTCCCCTTTAACTACAAGACCATTGAAACCTATATCAAATATGTTCACTTTTCATAAGCCACTCAACATTACCACTTCTACAAATATTAGTGTGCCTTATAATATTCCCTCCTATTAGGACTTGTTCCAAAGTCTTAACATTAGGTTAGATTTTTTGGTAGGTTAATAAATAATTATTGTTAATGGGGCATGCATCTTTTTAGTAAAGACACCCACATAAAATAAAGTTACCATGTTTTAGTTTTAGGTAGTTTTCATGTTTTGTGTTTATTAATTAGAACTACCTTATGGGTTGATTTCCCATAAATAGTTGGTTATATGATTAGTTAGTTTTACCGATCATGGGTAAAATCTATATAATCTATGTTTGCAATGTAAAAGGCTTAAAGGAGTAAAGGCACCCTTATATACTTGTTTTTTTTTTAATTAATAAAATACTTATGCACTCGTGCTAAGCAGGGACAATGTTCAAATTATTTTTTAAAGGAGTTATCAGTGGTATTAGAGCTTGGTTTTGTCTAGCACGGTGAATTTTGGGAGTATTGGTGAATTTGAAAGAAGGCAAGGCGAAAAGTTGAATTCATGAGAAACAAAATGGTGTGAAATAAGGTATGTCATATCAAGCAAATATTTCATTGGTTTAAATGTAATGTCAAAAGTTTGAAAAATTATTAAATTATTTTAATTTTTTAAATATTGTTTGCATTTAAACCTATGTAGCATTTAAAACTATGTATTTCTCTTATATGACCATCTATTCATTTTAGCTATTCATACTCCATTAAATTGTGTTCAAACTCCTCATCTAGAATTAAAAATGAATCTCTTAGCATTTAAATGTTATTAAATTCATTATTTTTGGGGCAAAACAAACTTGTACGACCTGTTTGCATATTAAAAACCTCTATAATTTTCATCTATGGTTGCCATTGTTGATTGCATTCATTCTTAGCCCTTTTAAATCCAAAAACACCTACAAATTTGGTTAAAACCCCTATTTTGAATCCTCAAAAGAAAATCTGGCATTTTTGGGATTTGTACGGCCAATGGTATGGCCTTCCAATGCCCTGGCTAAGATTTGAAACTATTTCTAGCAAATTATACCTTAAAATTTTGCTAAAACTCATCCAAAATTATTTTTATCCTACCTATATGGATTTGTACAGTGTCTAGGAGTGAGAGCAAGTGCAAATAAAATTTCTAGGAGCTACTATGGCATCCCAGGCAAAAATAGCATAGTGATAAAACTCAAGCAAATATTTTTTTCATGTTTCTAAATCTTGGATATCAAATATTTATCTTAGATGCTTCCCACATGACAAGCTTGGAAAAGAAGGCTACAAAGGGAAAAATCTTGAATTTATTAACATACATGTAATTTTTTTCCCTCATAGACAAAATCCAACATAAGTACAAGTTTCTGAGTATTATAATTTGAAAGTGCTCTTAGAGCAATTGGTTAAAGCAATTTTGTAATAAGCTTGCAAAGGAGGAGGTCAAGGGTTTGAATCCCTTATTTTTGGAATAAATTAATTTAGAATATAATTTTAAAAAAAGGAATATTCCCTTTTAAATATACTTTTTGTATGCCTTGAAATTTGTGAAAAGCATACTTATTATATAGTGTTGTTTTAAAAATTGAAAAAGGGGAATTAAATTATATTTGTTTTACATTGTTGTGTTGAAATAAGGGTGTAATTGGTGGGATAAGGAATTAATTTGGTGAAATAAGGGTGTAATCAATTTATTTTTTGTGAGGTTAAGTGAAAAACCCATCAAAAATTCTTCTTTTTCTTTTTTTGCTCTATGTGGAGGTTAAGTGAAAAAACCCATAGAAGCAGTGTCTTGTGCAGTGAGTGTGATATTTGTTTCATCACTTTTCCATTTTTTCATACTTTTCCCTATTGCACTTACTTTTATTTCAAGATGCCAAAAATTCAAAACTTACTTTTAGATGGTGATAGATTAACGATTTCCAATTATTTTGATTGGAAACGATTGATGGAGGCTTGACTAGTTTTTAATGAGTTATGGGATATTGTCAAGAATAAAAATCCCACATTGCCAATAGAATAGGCTAAATTATATGTATTCAATTTATGTGATTCTAAGGCCTTAGCTCTCATTAAATGTTTTTGTACTCATGATACTTATGTTCATATTGAAAATTCTCCTCATAGTTACACTGCATGGAAAACATTGTCAGATTTGTATGATAAGAAACCTAAGCATAAGAAGATACATATTAATATGTAGTTGTTTACTTTGTCATTAGATGAAGATGGGTATATGGGAAAATATATGTCTAAGTTGAAAAATATCACTACTAAGTACAGTAAGAATAGGTTTGAAAAACTAGATGATGACCTCATAGTCACTGCTGTATTGAAAGGACTACTTATGTCCTATAGGAATTTTATTGAAATTTTACATGTCTCTAACAAGATCATAGGCATCACCTTTGATAAGTTAGATGATTTTCTCATCCAACATGACCTCTCTCTACCCAAGAAATCCAAGAAAATTGAAGAATCCCATGTTTTAGATTTAAAGAATAGTTCATCTTCATTTGGGCATCAAAACAATAGAGGAAACAATTATAGAGGGGGTCAAGGTTATAGAGGAGGCAGATATAAAAATAGAGGTATGGGTCATTCAAATAATCAAAAATCTAACCAATCACATTCACATGAAAAAAGTGATCGAGGACATGGTCATAACTCATTTAGGGGCAGAGGTCAAGGTAGATCAGACATTTAATGTCATAGATGTGGAAAATTTGGTCACATTGCCTCACAATGTAGGATTCCTTTTGATAAAATTTAGAGGCCACAAAAAGTGACTAAGTCTAACTCTACTCAGTATGTTGATCATGACTATGATGAGTCCATTAATGTTGCCCATGAATCTAAATTCACTACTTTGGGGCACATTGATTATATTGAATATGAGGCTAGAGATGAGCTCATAGATGTATGGGTTTTAGACACAAGAGAAACCAAACACATGACATTTAGGAGAGATTTATTTTAGTCTTTCAAGGAAGATTCTCTCTCTCTAGTTTCCTTAGTAGATAATTATATGCATACACCACTAGGACTTGGATCTATTCAGATTCTTCTTCCTAATGGGTCTATAAAATACTTGGAGGATGTTTGGTATGTTCCCACATTGAAGAAACACTTACTTTCTCTGGTAACTATTCAAAAGAAAGGTTATCAAATTGTGCTTTAAAATGGGGTCATTTACATCAATTAAGTGAAGGATGATTATAAAATAATGTATACAAGATATGAAGATGGAAACTCAATTAGATTATATTATAAAGTGCTTCCTCCCACTATAGAACTTGTGGCAGTTGTTGACACAGGTACAAGTACTATGTCTACACACTAGTTATGGCATCTCCAAAATGGACATTTGAATATACACTCTTTAGTGTATCTATATAGATATGGTATGGTGAGTGGGTTTCCCATTTTTCACAAAGATAGTGTTCTTTGTGAGTCATGTGTTTTAGGAAAACAAAATTAGGAAAAAAATTCTAAATAGTCATCCTAGAGAGCTAACAGGTGTTTGCAGTTAGTTCATAGTGATGTATGTGACATGAAAAAGTCATCCATTAGTGGGTGTAGATACTTTGTCTTATATATTGATGAATTTTCTTGGATGACTTGGGTATTTTTTATGAAAAACAAATCTGAAGTTTTTATTAATTTTGTTGATTGGTTACACTTAGTCAAAAAAGAAATAGGTTCACATTGGGTCACTCTTCATTTAGATAATGGAGGTGAGTATACCTAAAATGAATTTTTAGATTATTGTCCAGAATATGGCATTCATTGACAATATAGTAATGCTTATACTCCACAGCAAAATGGAGTATCTAGCTAGATGAATAGAACTTTAGATGACACAACATGTGCCATGTTGCACTTTAAATAGCTTGATGATAAGTTTTGGGTAGAATCCATTGGTACTATAGTGTATTTGAGAAATAGGTCCCCCACAATTATACTTTTAGGAAAAACTCCATATGAGGCATGGTATGGGTTTAAACCCAAAGTTAAACAATTGAAAATGTTTGGATGTCTTTGTTTTGCTTTGGTTCCTATTAAACTCATAACTAAGTTAGAACCATGAAGTTAAAAATGCATCTTTCTTGGTTATTCTAAAGATAAAAAGGGGTTTTGTTTTCTTGTACAAGATACAGGTAAGTTCATAGTGAGTTGAGATGTAATATTTGATGAGTTTGGGACGATGAATACTACAGAGATCGATTCTTAACTTGATAGATTAGAGAGGAAAAATACAAAAAGAGATAAGGGTTTGAATAATGGGGATAACTCTTTGAATTTATGGCATGAAACTAAAACTCCTTCACTTTCCTCTCGTTCATCTACAAGTTCATAGGTTTATGACTTAGAAATTATTGAAAATTCTCTAAGTCCCCCTTCGATTGATGCACATAATGAGAATACTGGAGTTCCTAATTTGAATAATTTGACTAAGTATCCAAAATGGGCTCAAATTAATTTTTCTAACTTGAAAGTAGATGAAGCTGGTTTAATAGGGCCTAGGAATTCTCAAAAATAGGTAAACTATGCTATGGTTGTTACTACTTCTTCCTCTGAGCCATCCACTTTTGAGGAGGCATCTACTAAACATGTTTGGCAACAGGCAATGAAAAGTGAGTATGATGCCATACTTAGCAATAATACATGGGTTTTAGTTGATCCTCCTCCACATGTTAAACCCATAGGATGTAAATGGGTTTATAGGACTAAGTATAAATCAAATGGATCCATTGATAAACATAAGGCAAGACTTGTTGCAAAAGGATATGCACAATAAGAAGGTATTGACTATGAGGAAATATTTGCACCAACTACCAAATGGTACACTATTTGTATGGTACTTTCCTTAGTATCATAAAATGGTTGAAAAGTACATCAATTAGATGTTAAAAGTGATTTTTTAAATGGTGATTTATAGGAAGAAGTATATATGAAACAACCTCAAGGTTTTGAACATGTGGGTGCCAAACATAAAGTGTGTAAATTGATAAAAGCTGTGTATGGGCTCAAACAAGCACCTAGGGCTTGGTATGAGAAAATGGATTCGTACTTGAAATCCATTAGTTTTCATCATAGTGAATCTGATGATACTCTCTATTTTTGAGTGCAGGGTAAGAAAATGGTGATACTTGTTCTTTATGTCGATGACTTGTTTATCACAAGTAATGATGAAAACCATAACAAGTATGTGAAGAAGGAATTAAAATATGGGTTTGAGATGATATATATTGGACTTCATCACTACTATCTAAGTATATAGGTAACTCAAAAAGAGCATAGTATTTTCGTTTAACAAATTAAGTATATTTCTAAGTTCTTAGAATTGTCATGAGTGATTGCAAACCTACCCTCACTCCCATGGAAAGTAACTTGAAATTGTCTAAGGATGATAGTAGTGCCTTTTTTGATGGCACCCCATATAAATAATTGGTGGGAGGTTTGATATACTTGACTACCAAGCCTGATATTTCATTTTCAATTGGAATTTTATCTAGGTTTATGCATGAGCCTAGATAAATTCATTGGCA
The DNA here is from genome assembly GCA_037957365.1 of Torreya grandis. NCBI lineage: Eukaryota > Viridiplantae > Streptophyta > Pinopsida > Cupressales > Taxaceae > Torreya > Torreya grandis. The sequence goes on along the minus strand of JARHVA010001976.1, from coordinate 879,472 downwards.
TGTGTCAAAATGAGTACTTCATTACATTTAGGGAATGAAAACATATGACCTTGAATATCACTGCAACAAGAACTTCAAACTTGTTGGATATTATGATGCATATTTTGGTAGATGTGTGGATGATAAAGTGTCAACCATAGGATACATTATGCATATGGGTTCAGCTACCATTGATTGGTGTTGTAAGAAGTAGGATACAATGGAAAATTCATCAGTAGAATCAAAGTATATTACAGCATGGGATGCTTCTAGAGAAATTGTTTACCTACATCATATTCTTGAAGATCTTCAAGTTTCTCAGTTTGCTCCTACATAGTTATACATTGATAATCAAAGTGCAATCAAGATGTCCAAGAATCCTATGTTTCATGCCAAAATAAAACATATGGATGTCAAATACCATTATCTATGAATGTTGGTGGCAAAGAAAGCTCTTGATCAAATATATTTCCTAGCTACCGATCAGACAGTTGACATCTTCACAAAACCCCTTGACAAAATCAAATTTCAAAAATTTAGAAAAAAGCTTGGTATGTATCCAAAGACCTAACTTTGGACATGGGGGGTTTGTTAGGACTTGTTCCAAAGTCTTAACATTAGGTTATATTTTTTGGTAGGTTAATAAATAATTATTGTTAATGGGGCATGCATATTTTTAGTAAAGACACCCCCATAAAATAAAGTTATTTAGTTTTAATTTTAGGTAGTTTTCATATTTTGTGTTTATTAATTAGAACTACCTTATGGGTTGATTTCCCATAAATAGTTGATTATAAGATTAGTTGGTTTTATCGGTCATGGGTAATATCTATATAATCTATGTTTGCAATGTAAAAGGGTTAACAGAGTAAAGGCACCCTTATGTACTTATTTTTTGAAAATTAATAAAATACTTGTGCACTTGTACTTAGTGGGGACAAGGTTAAAATTATTTGTTAAAGGAGTTATCACCTCATTTATTCTTAACATGGGCCTTTTCAAATATTTATTTAACTTACTTGGGAAGATAGATCTAATAAATTTATTCATCCCTACCATATCCTTGGCCTCTTCTTCTACCCATGCACCTTTATTACAACTACATTTTAGTCAGCCAACACCTTATGGTATCCCAAATTGGGTTAGAGATATCATATAGTTATCAAGGTAAGAGAGGCCTCAAATAGTCTTATTTTCACACCAAGTAAGCATGAGGTTTGATGATTTCACTAGCACCATGAAGAGGGTGGTGATAAGGTAGGTAGAATAGCTGTAATCTACCTCAACTATGATCCATAATATTGAAGAACCCCTCTTCATTTTGACAAGGAAAATCAAATCTAGATCTAGAGAGGTAAACGACTATGTAGAGGATTCTATGTCCTCAATTCAAGACTAAGCAAAGTCTACAATTGCCTTGATGAAGGGGATGTAGCAGGAGTTGAAAAGATTGGAGTAAGCACTAGCCATTATGCTAGAGGGAACTATAATTTTAGTAAAAAATGTTATTATTAATGTCTTTAAATTTTACAAAATTATGAGGAGGTAGGAAGATGGGGTCTTGCAATCTAAGGTGGTTATTAAACTTGACCAAAATCTTACACTTTATGATGCCAAATTGGCAAATTTGGCTAAAGTTGAAAGAAGTAATAAGTTCCCTAACCTCAAGGTGTTTCCACTTGAGGACATTATTCCTACATAGACCTTCATAATGAACAAAAGGAATATCCTAAAAGGATGGTTGGATCAAGTTAATGATGCAACTGCATTCTTGGAAAAATTGAGTTTAAGATTTCCTTATTGCTAAAGGATGACATGGTCACTAGGTTGACTAAACCTAATGGCTCCTTCATGGATGATCAAGATTTTAGATCCAAAATGAAGGTGTTTGTGTCTAAATTCTAGCAAGACTTAGTTAGTGCAAATACTACTACCAAGGTAATGAGCATTGTAGTATTTACCAATCAAAGGCTACAAAAAGTGAAGGTAATTAAGGAAGCACAAAAGCTAGTACTAACATAACGTAGGAAGCTCATCTAGGAGATACCCAACTTGTTTCAACCCATGATCTTGGACTTTGCTCATATTGACCAAGATTACCTTGCATGTGTAGAAGTATGGACCAAGGAAGAAGAAAATAAAAATTAGAGGCAACAATAGTAGTAAGCTAGCCAACATACCCCTTTAAGACCAAAAGGAATATTCAGTTATGTTTTATAATTTTGAATTAGGAATATTCCATTGTATGTGTGGCATTTTAGCCACTTGGCTACATTTGGGCACCTCTTTTGGGCCCACGTAAACTTATCTTAGGCATTTTATATCCTATATATAAGGATGTTTCCCTAATTTTAAATAAGAAAATAGTTGTTACAAGAATTAATGCAAAGAGCCAAAGAATTCATAAGTTTGTCTAAAGTGATTTACTATGTGTGTTATATGATTTTTAATTCTCACACATTTAGATGACTAATAGATTCTTCTCTGCAAGCTAATTTGGTAATTACATTCAATATATCCATCTATCAGTTTGATTTTAACACTAGGTTGACTAATCTATTAACATATTTGCTCTATTTTCATCTTTTTTGTAACTAAATGTGATATGCAATTTATTATGAATGAGTAATATTAATGCAATATATGTTTCTGGGTATATATATTTATTTTCCTCTTAATCTTCAAATACATTTATTTAGATTTGAACATTATTCTAGAGTTGGTAGATTTTAGTTTTATGTGTTTTTTGTTAGAAGTTAGAAGAATTAGTACCATTGATCATCTAAAGTAAATTATCATCTCTACCTTTCCCTACTTACTCTTAGATCCACCCATGACTCACTTTAGCTTAGTTCATGCTAGAAATATCCATTGTTTATTTGTATTTTGGGCAATAATTAGCAAATCTTAGAATAATTTTATAAATATTAACAAGAATAAGAGTCACTGCATAAACAATTATTGTCCCTAAAGTAGGGTTTGCTTGTATAATTTAGAAGTGGTGACCATATCTCTTAGATTTGTGTTATTTCTAGTAGTATTTGTATAAACAACTCAAGCCCAAAGTCTTACAGGACTTGAAATTGAGTTTCTTACTTCCCCTTCATTCCCTAGTGACACAAGGAGCACAATAAGTGTATCAATAGGAATCTTCCTTGAAATAATTCCTGTATAATAACATTAAATAAAAAGGCTTGTTTGGAGAATGGGTGAGGCCTTGTATTAATAGCCTTTTAAGCTAAATCTAACCTAAGTTTAGTTAGTACATTTAACTATAGTTATGTTTATTTCAACTCTGGTTAAGTTAAGGAGGGGACAAATAATTAATATTTGGGATAGAGATCCCATTTATTAAGCATGGCTCTCCATTTCTAAATATAAGGGTTTAATGGAGATATTTTCAATTCATTAACTTTGAGGATGATGAAATCATCATGACCTTAATATTATTAGAATTTAATTTTAAAAAAATTAGTATTCACTAATTGTACATGGAAATTTCACTTAATAATTTAATTTTATTTGCTTATTTAATTCATTATGCTTAACATTTTTGCATTTTAGGAATTGTTTTAGTGCCATAGTTAATGGGTTCAAAGGCCAAAATATCAATTTGCTAGGTTGTAAATTGATTAGAGATGAATTTGTGAGAGGTTATTATTTTGTAAAGGTTAATACCATTAATAGATATGACTCAACATGATTCTAGGCACTAATGTTTGATGTGTAGATGAAATTTGGATATCTCATGATTCCTAAGCTTAGTTTTCATTATTTCATAGAAAATCAATCTGATGCCTGGTTGGAACATGGTTGTGGACACAATGAGGAGTCTTGAAAACTCATTTATGAATAGACTAATATTATATCTTTACATATATTTATTTCATTAATAAAGTTTTTAGTGTTTTATTAATGTGTGTGTGTGTTGTAATTATCAATTGAAAATAAAAATTATATTATTTTCTTTATTCCATTACACATTAAATGTATGAGTACTAGTTTGTTGAGAGTTGAGTTTCTACGTTGCATGTTTTATGGATGTCATTCATTGGACCCTATAACCATGACTACATCAATTAGTGTTAAATTGGGTTGTATATTATGAAGTGATTTATATTTTCCACATTTACAAGTTTGGTTGGAAACAAATTAAGGAATCTACAAAAAATAGTAATGTTAGGTAAAAGGTGTATATGTTTTTTATAAACACAAGGAGAAAGAATTCCACATATAGTAGGTATAATTGGAAGATTTTGAAGAGTGAAAAGAGTTTTATAACTATCTAACATGATGAGAGGAATGCAAGCCTATTTTTAGGATATGGAGACTATGCTATAGAGAAAAGATATGTGGATGAAATTCATAATGTAGTAGAAGAAGAATTAGTTGAGATTTAGGTATAATAACTAGTAGATGAACTTAAATATAGACTGGTGAGGATCATTGCCAGGATAAAAATGAGCCAATATTGGAACCCATGGTTAATTTGG